>CAMZMU010000042.1:31041241-31437342 GCA_947311845.1 Poa pratensis
CTAAGGGGACTGGAAGGTTTTTAATGAGGCGGCCTGTAGCTAACATTCAAAATATGGAATACAATTAATGATTCCTCATATTCCTTCCCTGTTTACTACTCGCATAACTTGTTCTCACAAAATTAGCCTCACCCGAATACTCGGGTTCTGCTCTATCTCAAAGCACGAGCTTCCGCTCCTTCACAACATAAAATATCCCCCCACACTCGAATACACGGGGCTGGGTCATAAAAATCATACATCAACAAATAAGTTGCTCAACCCCACTCAATTATTCGGGAATTGAGCTTAAAAGCATAAGTTGAAGCTTCAAGTGTTGCAAAATTCACAGCCTTACATGAATACTCGGGGTCTGTGCAGTTTATGTTTTGTACTCTAAAGTATTTCTATCAATCTCACTCGAATGCACGGGGCTGGAGAGTCATAATTTTACAACAAGTAACTTCATACACCCACTTAACAGGCTCGGGGGCTGCGGAGATACGAATCCTTGGTTCATAGATACTCACAAGTGTTGCGTTTTACACTCTGGGGTCATCCCCCACACACATAACCTATTCAACAGGTTCTTCCTTGGGCTCGGTCCACTTTTCCTCCTCCTTCAGCACACGATGGATTAAGACCAATGCGTCCACCCGTGTCTCTTGGTAGTGCTCCTCCATTGGCACAGGACCACCCCCTGGTATGGGTGCGGTCCCATCGCAAACCTTTTAAAATCAAGATGCGAAAGGTGCGATCGCACAAAGGCAAGAGCAACATTAGCCCCACTAATCAATTGCTCGCGCACAAACTTCTTGATCGCCTTGCCTTTTCGAAATTTCTTCAGCAATGCAACAAGGCTCTGTGGTTGCTCGTTCAAAGGAAACAAATCTTCGTGGACTCGAAATAAAGCCAACCTGCAAGTCTCCAGTCGAATGGCAGTTCACCATGCACGTCCAGAAGCATTACCAAAATGGTGCTCCTCGCCCTGTCTGACCAAAAGGGGTGGGCAGAGTACTCAGTACTACTCGCATGACCGTCGAGTCGATCTTGTATCCGTGCCTCCTCCTTTTTCGGGTCAGAGCAAACACCTGCGCAAAAACAAAGGGCCCATCATCGCCCAGTCGAGTCATCCCGCGGAGAACTGATCCCGATGATCCAAAAATAGCTACATTCGAGTTGCAGATTTACTCTCTCCAACTCCTCAAGCAAAAACGTCTCTCGCTCTGAAGCAGGAGATGGCCTCGACTGCAACTCAGCATACGCCTCTTGTGTCTCCTTCAGCTCATCGCTCACCTTCGAAAGCTTTGCTAAAGGAAGTCCATAATTTTCTGGTCATCACACTTCGAGACTTCGAGGAACCACCACACAGGGCCAGTCGATGCTTTAGAGGCTCGGTTCTACCGTCAGAATAATTAAGGCATAAGGATGCATTAAGAGATCAAGCAAAAGGCTCGGGGGCTGCGCCTCCCGATCACTGAAGTTCATATCTCATAAAGGACAGATACGATGTCTGATAAATTACATATAGCAAAAGCAAAATGACGAAATTCCTAGACCTAGTCAACAAAGGGATCACTCGCTAAGTCGTCGACTTCTTGGAGGAAGCTTTCTTCGCCTGGACCCCGGGCTGCCCTATCTTCAACAGTTGTTACAAGCTGTTGGGCATATTTTTTGGCGGCTTCCATCCAAGTGCCGAGCCCGGCGGTTCTGCCGTCAGAACCCCGTGGGAACTTCATCGTCGCCTTGTCAAAATCTGCATCGACTCCTTGCATGAGCAACATGAAAAAAGTAGTCTGAGCACCACTTCCATTTGCTCGCGACAGAAATCGGTGACGGCAGTCCCTTCAGGCTTGAACAGCTCCACCAGTTCTGCAAAGGAAGATGGAAGCTCTTCACCGGGCAAGAAGCTGCCATGGAGGGCACCCAAGGCACTTGCCGCCTGTGTCAGCATCTCCCCTGCTCTGCTACTGGTGACCTCTGAGACAGCCACACTTTCATCGAGTGAGGTGCCAAGGCTTTGCTTGCCAGGAGCAGTAGGGCCATCCATCACGCCTAGCATAGCACGTGGACAGCATAATCAGTAGCATATCGCAGAAACCTCACACATCTAAGGAACACAGCAAAAATTTGTACCAGTTAAAGTGGTGCTGGCGGCAGAAAGTCGACCAATTGCCGACTCATCTCTAACCTCGGCTGCTTTCAGCCTCTTCTCCAGATCAGCCACTCGACGGGTGGCGTTGTTCAAATTTTCTGCCGCATTAGCGGCAGCCTCTGCAAAACAAGCATACATGATCAACAGACTGCAAGAAGAATCAGCTTCACACGTGGTACTAGCATAAAGAGACACACACTCTTCGCAGCTTCGAGTTGCTGCTGCAGGGTGGCGGCTTCCGTCTCCTTGTGCACATACTTGGCACCAGCCTTCAGCAACTCTCGCACAAATGCCTAAGAGCACGGCATGGGCAAATTCATAACTCAATAACTGGGTCTAGGCAAAAAAATGGCACCAGATGGCGATTCAACTACGGAAAAAAGCGAAAAACTTACGTGCTCCAAAAAGGAGGAAGTCGATGCAGGAGTGCCTGTCGTTGCTGCCTCCTCCTTGTCAGCCGCAACCTCAGGCTCAGATGGGGTAGCCGTGTCCGCAGCAGCCGGAGTCGCAGCGGTGGGTGGCTGCTCTGGTGGCAGCGTCCGTGCAGTGGATGCTGCGCTGCTCTTTTCCGCCGTAGGTGGCGGAGGCATATCCTCATCCGAGGAAACACTGTATAACACATTAGTATACAAAGTGGCATTATTCATAAAGTGACAAAGCATATGCACATAACACTTATTCTTCAGTGAGGTCGCACAATCGATCAGGTGCAAGCATACCCATGCTAGGGCGCGATTCTTCTTCGGGGTCGTGGAGGAAGCGAGCGAATGGGAGGGATGTCGAGTGGCGCCATTGTCGACTTCGTCTCGTTCCCCTCCTTTTCCTCTGAATCAGCGGTGTCTTCCTCCTCGCGTGCCCGCTTCTGCTTGCCCTGCACCTCAGCATCGCCCTCATCAGCTTCTGGCGTGTGTGCGGTGGCGAGTGAGGCCATTTCATCATCAGAGCCCGCCTCGAGTGCTCGTTGTCCGGCACAGGGCCGTTCTCAGGCAGAGGGGGCATCGACTCATACATTTTGTGTCCCTGCACACAGAAACAACAAAGGAATCAATATCGCACATGCATAACATATAAACTGACATATAATATTGACTGTTACCTCTGGTAGAGGGTTGCTGGTTTCATAAGGAGCCACAGGCGAGTTCATCTCGCAAGGCTCTTCATCAGTTAGCTTGGTAAGGCTTCTTACCAACTTCTGAAAGAGCATATTTGCTCTAGCTCTCTTTTAGAGTCTAATGACAACACATCAACGTGTCTAATATGTGCTTGACATATGCAGGGAATTCACATGTTCATGAAACGTCGAGTCGGGAAACGAGAGGCCCGGAAAAACCATGCAGTAGAGCTTATTTGTGTCTGGCGGTAGTACCGCTGGCGCAGCGGTAGTACCGCTCCACCTGGAGCGGGACTCCTGCAGCTCAGCTGGTACTTCTCCTGGCGGTGGTACCGCGCGGTACCGCTGGTGTCAGCCAGCGGTAGTACCGCTGGTGGTACCGCCAGGAGTACCGCTAGGCCGAATTTGCTCTCTGGACTCGCTACGGTACCCAGCGGTACCCGCCTCGTACTACCGTTGGGTTCCTTCAAATTTATTCGAAGGAGCCCAGCGGTACTACCGGTGGTGCCGCGGTAGTACCGCCAGTCCTGGCAGCTTCGGTACCTCTCAGCAGGTACCGCTGCAGCTGGACCGTGCAGTGCACTTGGTACCGTTGCGCGTCCAGGCAACGGTAGTACCGCTCTCCCAGCGGTAGTACCGCTGTGCTATTTTCTGCACATAACGGTTCGATTTTCTGGGCTCCCTATTTAAAGACTGCTTCTTCTCCAAGAAGCTAGCTCGCCCAAAAAGAGAAGAACACCATTGTTGCAAGCTCAAGAATCATTAGATCTCCCAATCCCTCCACCCAAACTCACTCATACTTGGAGGATTGAAGGAGAAGGCCCGGATCTACAACTCCACCGAAGCGTTCTTCATTTCCCCTCATTCACTTGAGGGATTTGAGCCTAGGGTTTCCTAGGAAAACCTAGGCATCTTGTTGTTCTCACTTGCTTGTTACTTTTGTGTAGCAGGTGTTGTTGTGCTTGGGAGCCCCCAATCCTTTTGTGGGTTGTGCCTCAAGTTGTTGTAAGGGCTCCGGATTCCGCCTTGAAGGATTCCGATAAGGAAGGTGAACCGAGCTTTTGGGCAAGGTTCATCGGAGAATAGGGTGAGGCCATTTGTGGCGTCTTGAGTTTGATACTCACACCCCTCCAACGAGACGTACTCCCCTAAAAAGGAGGAACTCGGGATTAACTCTTTGTCTCCGCGTGCTTCCCGTTCGGTTACTCCTTTCTCGCTAGTTCTTACTTGTATCGTGCCTAGTATAGTGTTAACTTGACATATAGGTAAATTCACCTTAGTTGCATATCTAGAGAATTTACCTTTGTATCAAGCCTAAACTCGAAAAAGAACTAAAAATTGAGTAGCACCTATTCACCCCCCCCCCCTCTAGGTGGCCATACGTATCCTTTCAATTGGTATCAGAGCAAGGTTCTCTTGTTCGGGCTTAACCGCCTAAGAGTAGTATGGCCCTTGATGAGCATGGAAATGAGATACCCGAGCTTCCTTCCGTGCCCACTTCGGTTTCCGTGGAGGACTTCAATTCCTTGAAGTCCAATATGGAAACCAAAATGGACAAGTTGCAAGAGATGATCATGCAACTCATGGAAGCGAAGGGTATCTCACCTCCACCCACCCCCCGTTCGTCGGAGGTTGACAAACCCGAGAAGGATGTGGGTGATGGGAAGAAAAAGGGGGTGAACAAGATAAAATTGACACCCATCTAAACCACCTAATGGTTCGGGATTATATGGTTCCGTTCCGTTCCCATACTCTCCCGACCCTATTATCCCTCATCCTCCTATTCATCTAAGGGGAAACCCACCTAAGCTAAATGCATCTTTGTTTACTAAATGGCAATCTTCTATGAGATCTTATGTGAACAGTGCTTCTATCGAGCTTTGGAGGATCATTGAGCAAGGGTATCAAGCCGTGGATGAATCCAACAAGACAAGAAGAGAAGTAGTTGATTGTCAACTAAATGCCACCGCTCTTGACTTGATCCGTGATGCCGTGGGAGAAGATGATATGTCTCACATCGAGCATTGCACCACCGCCAAAGAAGCATGGGCGTGCCTTGTTGAGGTGTATGTTGGAAATGAAAGCATGAAGAGAAACCGGTTTGAGGAAATGAGCAACAAGGCCGAAGGTTTCTTCATGGAAGATGGAGAAGACCATGAGCAAATGTTCCGAAGACTCAAGTCTCTTGCCAATGCCTACAAAGCCCTTGGTGGGACTCATGTGATGATGCTTGGGTCAAAAGGAAGTATGTGAATGCTCTCTTGCCTTTGAAGGGGCCGACTTGAAGAGTCTTCAAGGAAGGCTCAACTATCCTCAAATGACCTCCAACGAAGTCATGCAAGAGATACAATCTTTCAAGGTTCAAGCCAAGATTGCTCAAGACTCTCGTGCCCGAGCTATTGGAATGCAACAAGGAGCCTCTCTTGCGTTGAAGGCCAAGGTGGTTGAACACAATGAAGATCAAGATTGTGAAGATGTGTCCTCCATGGACCCCCAAGAACTCAAGAGCTCTCATAGGGACTATGTGGCTCTTGCGGCAAGGACCTTTTGGAAGAATCCATCCAAAGCCAAAGCCCAAATGGAAGAAAAGGCCAAATCTAGTGGCTTCAAGGATGGCAACCCAAAGTTGAAGACTTGCTTCAATTGCCAAGATAGATTTCACTATGTTGCCATGTGCCCCTATGAGAACCGTGAAGATCATGGAGGAAGGCTTGTTCTCAAGAAGACTTTATCGTCATCATCCTCTAGCAAGAAACCCTTCTTCAAGAAGAAGAGGCCTCCTCCAAGAATGGTATTGGTGACAAGGGAGGAGTACATGTCCGGGGGTGAGAGTGATGAAGAAGAACCCACAAGTGAAGTGGCCGCTATTGCTATTGCTTCTTCAACACCTTCATCCCTTTTCGAATCTCCCAATGAGAATGTTCCAATCCAATCCGCCAAGTGTCTCATGGCCAAGGCCTCCGAGGTATCATCTCCTTCCCCTCCAAGACTATAAATGAAATGGATGATCTTATGAGTCTTAAAGTTAAGGAAGAAAATGTTGCTTTGGATCGTTTCTTGACTAACTTGCAAGGTGAAGCCAAGATTCGTTTCGAATCTCTCTTGAGCGATTATGGGCGGATTCAAGAAGAGCTTGATGAAAAGGAAAGACTTGAAAAAGAGTATGCTAATGATATTGCTTCTCTCACCTTGGCTCTTGAGGAAGAGCATGAGCTTAGTGCTTCTCTTGAGGAGAAACTTAAAAATCTTGATGAGTCACAAAATGCAATCTTTTCTCAAATCATTAAAGAACGTGACCTTGCAATTGCAAAATATAAGCTTTCCAAGAAAGAGAAGGTTGAATTTGGTGTTGGTCATGATAGACTAACCGAGGAGCTAGAGAAGCTCACCAAGGCTCACAAGGCCTTGGAGGGTGAACACTCTACTCTCACCAAGTCTTTTGAACAACTTCAAATTCAATCATCTAAATCAAATGTTGCTAGTTCCTCTACTACTTCTTGTGATCATGCAAATGTCATTGAGGAAAATGCTAGGTTAAAGAATGAACTTGCCAAGGCCTCTAGTCCCCAAAGTAAGCCTATTGTTGATCTTTTGCTTGCGCAAAAGCCACACATTGGGAAGGAGGGCCTTGGCTATGTTGCCAAGAAGAAGAAGAAGAACAAGAAGAAGGCCAAGCCCGCACAAGCAAAGAAGACTACCATTGCGAGTAGTGAAGCCACAAGGGGCGACACTCCTCGTAGTGACTTTGCGGGACATGCTAACCCCAACTATATTCTTTATGTTGATTATTATGGGGATGTTTGCTAAATATGTTGGTCCTTATGATGGTTACATTGCTTACTCTATTTGGGTCCCTAAAACCCTTGTTGCTAACAAAAGAGGACCCATTGCAAAATGGGTACCTAAAACCAAGCAATGATCTCTTGTAGGACTATGCTTCCGGTGGATCGAAATGGGTGATTGATAGTGGATGCACTAGTCATATGACCGGAAGCAAGGAGATCGTGACGGAGTTGAGAACAAGCTTAAATCAAGCAACCGTCACTTATGGAGATAACTCAAAAGGAAAGGTATCGGGCCTCGGCAAGGTGGTAGTTGCAAGGGATATCACCCTTGTAAATGTCATGCTTGTTGAGTCCCTTGGTTATAATTTAATGTCCGTTCGTGCCGTTAATAAGATGGGTTTTGCCGTCCATTTTGATCTTGATATTGTGGTACTCATGTGGAGCAAGACTCTAAAGGTCGCTTACGTTGGGTATGTCGAAAATGAGTTGTTTGTGGTAGACTTTTCGGAGTCAACCAACTCTCAAACGATGTGCCTATTCGGAAAGGCCGACGTGGGGTGGTTGTGGCATCGCCGCTTATCCCATGTCAATATGAGAACTTTGCAAAGTCTTCACAAGGGTGGCCACATCCTTGGACTAAAAGAGAATGTTTCTTTTTCTAGAGATCGTCTTTGTAGGGCTTGTGTTGAAGGAAAGATGCATGATTCTCCCCACCCACACAAGACCATCATTTCATCAACGAGGATATTGGAACTTCTTCATGTTGATCTCTTTGGTGCCGTGCCTCAACCAAGTCTTGGTGGGAAGAAGTATTGTTTGGTGATTGTCGATGACTATTCAAGATTTACATGGGTTTATTTCTTCAAGTGAAGAGTGAGACCCAACAAGCCGTCATTGACTTCTCCAATGAAGTGCAACGTCAACACAATGTTCCTATATTGGCCATTAGAAGTGACAATGGCTCCGAGTTCAAGAACTACACCCTAAATGAGTTTCTTAGTGAAGAGGGAATTCGTCATCAATATTCCGCTGCGTATACCCCTCAACAAAATGGTGTAGCCGAGAGGAAGAACCGGACCCTTATGGATATGGCAAGATCTATGTTGGCGGAGTTCAAGACCCCACTCTTCTTGTGGGCCGAGGCCATCTCCACGGCATGTCATTCATCTAACCGCCTCTACTTCCGCACGGGCAAGAAGTTCACTCCATATGAAATGCTTACCGGCAACAAGCCCAATATTTCCTACTACCGGGTGTTCGGTTGTAAGTGTTTCTATAAGATTAAAGGTTATCGCTTAACTAAATTTGAGTCTAAAGCTTTTGAGGGTACTTTTGTTGGTTACGGTGCCGAATCCCACACTTATAGAATCTACGACAAGACCTTCGGGACTATTGTAGAATCTTGTAGTGTGGAGTTCGATGAGAATGACGGCTCCCAAGTGGCGCAATTTCATGTTCGTGATGTAGATGATGAGGAACCTCAAGATGCAATAAGGCGAATGGGCGTGGGATTCTTTCGCCCAATCGAGATTTCTCATGAGGCGCCTCAAGAAGGACCAAGCTCCACCCATGTGGAGCAATCATCATCACAAGTGGACACCGCACCATCCGATGGAGCAAATGAAGCACCAAGCCAACAACAAGTTCAAGACCCTCCTCAAGTTGATCAAGTTGCTACGCAAGAACCAAGTTCTCCAATCATTGATGCTAGCCATGATCAAGACCAAGGTCCATCTTCCCCTTCAAGTGATGAAGGTGTGCATATTGAAGACCAAGGTCATCATTCCGGTCAAGACGGGGACACAAATGATCAAGATGATCAAGATGAACAAGATGATCAAGAATTCCTCCAAGCTCTCGTGAGGACATCAACACCCGTCGTCGTGCAAGAAATGTCAAGACCTTGTTGAGAAGACAACATTTTTGGAAATATTATTGGTGATTGAAGGGCAAGGTTGTGACTAGAAGGCAATGCGCAAACTTTAGTGCCCATCAAGCTCACATATCCTTGGTGGAACCAAAGAAAGTCTTTGAAGCTATTGAAGATCCGGATTGGTTGGATGCTATGCATGAAGAGCTCAATAACTTCAAGCGCAACAAGGTGTGGAAGCTAGTTGAGAAGCCAAAAGAGTGCCGCAATGTTATAGGCACTAAATGGATTTTCAAGAACAAGCAAGATGAACATGGCATGGTGGTGAGGAACAAGGCAAGATTGGTGGCTCAAGGGTTCTCTCAAGTTGAAGGCATTGATTTTGGAGAGACCTATGCTCCCGTGGCTCGCCTTGAGTCCATCCGTATCCTCCTTGCATATGCTTCTCATCATAATTTTATCTTGCAACAAATGGATGTGAAAAGTGCTTTTCTTAATGGTCCACTCAAAGAATTAGTATATGTTAAGCAACCACCGGGGTTTGAGGATCCCAAACTCCCTAACCATGTCTACAAGCTCGATAAGGCACTCTATGGCCTTAAACAAGCCCCACGTGCGTGGTATGAGCACCTTAGAGAGCTTCTAGTAGACCGTGGATTTGAGGTTGGGCAAATCGATCCCACTCTCTTTACCAAGAGAGTAAAAGGGGAGCTTTTCATATGCCAAGTCTATGTGGATGATATTATCTTTGGCTCATCTAACAAAGCTTTCAATGATGAATTTTCAAAGCTTATGACCGATAGGTTTGAGATGTCTATGATGGGAGAGTTGAAGTTCTTCCTTGGTTTTGAGATCAAGCAATTGAGGGGAGGGACTTTCATCTCTCAAGCTAAATATATCCAAGACATGCTCAAGAAATTTGATATGGTTGGTGTTAAGGAGAAGCGCACTCCAATGGACACAAAGGTTCATCTTAAACTCAACCCGATGGTCTTGATGTCGACCAAAAGGTATACCGTTCCATGATTGGTTCTTTGCTCTATCTTTGTGCATCTAGACCCGATATTGTGTTGAGTGTAGGGGTGTGTGCAAGGTACCAAGCCGCTCCTAAAGAAAGCCATGAGATGGCGGTCAAAAGAATCCTCCGATATTTGGCTCATACCCCAAAGTTTGGTTTGTGGTACCCTAAGGACAAGGTTTTCTCTCTTTGTGGGTACACGGACTCGGATTGGGCCGGTGATCATGATGATAGGAAGTCCACTTCCGGGGCTTGCCAATTTCTTGGTGGTTCCTTGGTGAGTTGGTCTTCCAAGAAGCAAAATTGTATATCTCTCTCCACCGCCGAAGCCGAGTATGTGGCCGCCGCAAGTGCTTGCACCCAATTGTTATGGATGAGGCAAACTTTAAAGGAATACGGTGTCATTTGTGACAAAGTGCCTCTTTTATGTGACAATACAAGTGCTATCAATATTGCCCACAACCCGGTACAACATTCAAGAACCAAGCATATTGAGATTCGTCATCATTTTATTCGAGATCATGTTACCCGTGGTGATATTGAGTTAAGCCATGTTTCTACACAAGACCAACTTGCCGATATATTCACGAAGCCTCTTGATGAAGCAAGATTCACTTATTTGAGGAATGAGCTAAATATCGTGGATTCAAGGAGCGTGGCTTGACTATTTTGCATACACACCTATGTCTTAACTATCTATTGTGTTTAGGTGTAGGCATGGACATAGGGGGAGTGCGGTCCTAATACATTGGACCATCCCTCCCCCCATTATGCCGATAGTAAGATTTCATTTGCTTTTCTATTTTCAATTCATGAAAATGTGAGCTTAAATGACGAGTGTTGGTTGTGAACCCAAGATACATCTTCGCGGTGTCACGCCATAATCTCATACATGGTGGCCTAGGCCACCGCCCTCCTCTTTGTGAGGAGTTGGATCTTATTTGGTTTATTTGGATTTTATTTGGACCTCTTTGTATTTTGTGGAGAGCACCAAGTTTGGCTTTTCTTGTTTGATTCTTGCAAACTTGGTTTGCCTCTCTTCCCCCAGTTACTTTCTCTATCCTAAGCCAATATCCTATCCCATAAACACCTCTCTCTATTTGTAAAACTTTGTGACCAACCCGTCGACGTTTCGTGGCAAAAGTGCCCGGTACTACCGGTGCCCTCGCGGTACTACCGCTGCCTGGAGTTTCCAGGCACAGCAGTCCCTCGAGCGGTACCGTAGTCACCAGGTGCCTAGTACTACCGTTGATTCTCAGCAATTTTTGCTGGAAGTCAATAGTACCAGGTAGCGGTACTACCGGTGGTCCAGCGGTACTACCGTTCCATCCCAGGAGCGGTACAACCGCAGGCTACCGTCAGTACCAGCGCGGGCGGTACTACCGCTGGGTCAGGGTACTACCGCTGGGTGCGTTTTCACCAGGGGTTAAGTTGGGTGTGGAGCGGTAGTTTCTATTCTACCCTCTCCACCCCCGACCCCCTTTTCGAAACACACCCCACCGCTGCCCCGCCGCCACGATTCGTCGCCGGGGAGCCCACCTCCGGCCTGGATAGCCCCTCTCCGGCCAGAAGGAAGCTCAAGCACCCTCTTCTTCCTCCTCTCCTCCGCGATGAGCTCCGGTAATCTCTCACTCCTACCTCTCAACCTAGTCGATTCGTTGAGATGCAATGGAGTTAGGTTTTTCCGTAGTTCTTGTGGTAGAAGTTGTAGGAAATAGATGGTACTTAGTCTAGGATCCTCATTGCAAAGTTTTGTTGGAAGTTTCCATAGATCGAGCGAGTACCGGGAAGTCAACCGCTAGATCTGAAGGTAGCGGTACTACCGCCCTCCGTGGCGGTACTACCGCTCTAACGGTACTACCGGTGGACCAGCGGTACTACCGCTGGAACTGGCTGTTTCCAGAACTGTGCAGTTTGGATTCTTCTCGTTTGGTCTCAGATGTTTTTGCAATACTTATCCTCCCTGCTATCCTCCTTTGCTGTCACAGGTGCTGGCAAGCAGGCTAGTGGGAGTCACACCAAGCGGGCTGCTAAGCGTGCTCGTTCAGGCAAAGGCATTCGTGAAGAAGATGATGAACCTGAAGTTATGCCTGAGAAGACCACTCGTCGGCAGAAGTCTAATGCTGCAAAGGCCAAAGCTGCTCAAAGCAAGTCACTCAACCTTATGTCATCCAAGGATTTTGTTCGAGAGAGGCGGATGAATCCCTATGCCACTCCTAAGCTCAGCACTTTCACCACTCCGGGGTTTCACAATCTATTTCAAGAGAAAATATTCTATGAAGTCCTTCCCAAGCACAAGACCAAGGTTGTTGAACAGTTTTGCATTGACACCGACCACATGGAGAGGCACCTTGGGTACTTTGGAGAAGCTATTGGCATTTGCAAGGAGTTTGGGATTTATGACTATATTGGGCTGCAACAGAGTTTCAATGATCACCTTGTCATGCAGTTCTTTGCCACTGTTCACTTCTTCTCCGACGAGCCAAGGCGGATCAAATGGATGTCAAAAGATGTAATTCTTGAGGCCAAGTGGAGTGAGTTTGCCTCTCTTCTTGGCTTAGTTGACAATGGCTTTGTGTTGAATGAAGATGCTCAGCAACAATTCTTCCGCATCAACTATAACTCACAACCGATGAAGCCCGAGGTCCTCTATGATCTGTACATCCAAGGACGTGCCTTGGTGGGGTTCCAAAAGAACTTGCTAAAGGTTTGGGACATCATGCACAGGATCTACCGCAACACCGTTGCACCCCGTGTGGGCAACTTTGACCAAATCCATGGAAAACTTATTGATCTCTTGTTTGAATCTTCTATCATGGTTGGGCAAGGCAAGAAACTTGATGTGATGGACATCATATGGCATGAGATGTATGCTGTGGTGATGAAAAGGAGACCTTCCATTTTTGGTGCTCACGTTATGCAGTTGATCATTCACACGTGGACGAGGAAGAAACTTCCTTTGGCTCTCTTGGACAATGAGGAGAATCCCACTGAGCACAAGGTCAAGGAGCTGAGCATAAAGAAACATCTTGCTCCGCTTATCCCCGATGAAGACGAAAGCTCCTCCAATGATGAAGATGATCCCTTGTTTGAGCTTCCTCCCAAGGCGAATGCTCAAGATAAAGGTTTCAAAAGTGGGTGGCTGGTGCTATGAAGACCATCTTTTGCCGCCAAGACGATGCTGACAAGAGGGCCTATAAGGAACATGTTAGGAACAAGACAGAGCGTCAACTCACTCGTCAGCGTTTTGAGCACCTAGGCGTTCCAGTTCAGCCCGGGTCTGAGGACAGAATTACTGCAGAAGCTGATTGGCTCAAGCACCGTCGCCCTTGGGTGGATTACGATCTTCAGGATGATGCTTCCTCATCTCAGCCCGATATCCCTTGGTCTCGCACTCAGATTGGTTCCTCCACTGCTCATGCTGATACAGAAGTGTCTGATGATGATGATGAGGATGGTGATGCACATGATGGTGATGGTACAGATTCTGCCGAGAAAAGTGCTGAGGTCGCCCCGGCCACTACCTCCGATGAAGACTCCGCGAGGAGTGACTTCCACTAGGGTCGTTAGCATCGCCTCTCCCTTTTTGGTGTCATGATGCCAAAGGGGGAGAGTGTTCTATTAGGTTCTCCGGGGTTTTGCATGGTTGAGGGCACAAGCTCGTTTCTTATTTGGTGTTTGTCTATCGCTTGTGCTCCTCGTTTTATTTTGCCTTCGTTGAACTCATGGGGTAAGACATGTGAGAACTTTAAATTCTTGTAAGACTTTGTCATATGTGTGCAAGACTATGTATGTTGTTTATCTCTTGTCTTACCTTTGTGTTTTTCTTTGATCTTGCTCGGTTTCCAAAATCTAGGGGGAGTGTTGATCCTAACTTATATGCATTTTGCATTCAAAAGCAAATTTATACTAATGCATATTGTTAGGGGGAGCCCGTCTATATTTTGTGAACCATTTTTTGATGTGTTGTCATCATACTCCAAAAAGGGGGAGATTGAAAGAGCATATTTGCTCTAGCTCTCTTTTAGAGTCTAATGACAACACATCAACGTGTCTAATATGTGCTTGACATATGCAGGGAATTCACATGTTCATGAAACGTCGAGTCGGGAAACGAGAGGCCCGGAAAAACCATGCAGTAGAGCTTATTTGTGTCTGGCGGTAGTACCGCTCCACCTGAGCGGGACTCCTGCAGCTCAGCTGGTACTTCTCCTGGCGGTGGTACCGCGCGGTACCGCTGGTGTCAGCCAGCGGTAGTACCGCTGGTGGTACCGCCAGGAGTACCGCTAGGCCGAATTTGCTCTCTGGACTCGCTACGGTACCCAGCGGTACCCGCCTCGTACTACCATTGGGTTCCTTCAAATTTATTCGAAGGAGCCCAGCGGTACTACCGCTGGTGCCGCGGTAGTACCGCCAGTCCTGGCAGCTTTGGTACCTCTCAGCGGTACCGCTGCAGCTGGACCGTGCAGTGCACTTGGTACCGTTGCGCGTCCAGGCAACGGTAGTACCGCTCTCCCAGCGGTAGTACCGCTGTGCTATTTTCTGCACATAACGGTTCGATTTTCTGGGCTCCCTATTTAAAGACTGCTTCTTCTCCAAGAAGCTCAGCTCGCCCAAAAAGAGAAGAACACCATTGTTGCAAGCTCAAGAATCATTAGATCTCCCAATCCCTCCACCCAAACTCACTCATACTTGGAGGATTGAAGGAGAAGGCCCGGATCTACAACTCCACCGAAGTGTTCTTCATTTCCCCCTCATTCACTTGAGGGATTTGAGCCTAGGGTTTCCTCTAGGAAAACCTAGGCATCTTGTTGTTCTCACTTGCTTGTTACTTTTGTGTAGCAGGTGTTGTTGTGCTTGGGAGCCCCCAATCCTTTTGTGGGTTGTGCCTCAAGTTGTTGTAAGGGCTCTGATACGTCTCCAACGTATCTATAATTTCTGATGTTCCATGCTTATATTATACCAATTGCTACATGTTTTATATACCCTTCATATAACTTTTATGCATTTTCTGGGACTAACCTATTAACAAGATGCCACAGTGCCAGTTCCCTGTTTTCTGCTGTTTTTGGTTTCAGAAAAGTACTTCTGCGAATATTCTCGGAATTGCACGAAACAAAAGGCCACGTCCCTATTTTTCCAGCACCGTCACGGAGTCCGAAGGAGAGACGAAGGAGGGCACCGAGGTGCCCAAACCACACCCAGGCGCGGGTGGCCCCCCTGCCGCGCCACCAGGTGGTGTGGGCCCCTCGGGCCTCCACCGACGCCGCCCTTCGCCTATTTATTCCCTCAGACGCGAAAACCCTAAAATACCGAGCCATATTTCCAGAAGAGTTCCGCAGCGCCGCCGCCATCGACGACAAGTTTCGGGGGACAGAATCTCTGTTCCGGCACGCCGCCGGGACGGGGAATTGCCCCCGGAGCCATCTCCATCGACTCCATCGCCATCTCCAGCGCCGCCGCCGCGCCGTGGCTGCAGCGGGCCGCCGTCTCCTCTCCGGGCTGCACCTCTTCATCAACCTCTCCATCAAGTGTGCTCACCATGACCATGTGTGAGTAATCTCCCCCGAGGCTGAGGGCTCTACCGGTAGCTATGTGGTTTATCTCTCTCTCACATGGTGTGATCTTTATGTGATCGTGTGTATTGCTAGTATCGCTGAATACATTAATAATGTTTATGCTACTCAAGTGATTTTGTCTAGTTTCTGGAGTCATTGTGACAACACGGTATCAAGGTGACAGTGTGGGTACTTGTGTGACTCTATGAATAATTTAGACATTTATCATGGCTTATTCTTGGGAATTGTGGTGTTTGTTTACTCAGACTTTGAGGAGTGCTTTTGCAGCCCTACACGTAGTACTCTTGTTATCAAGAAGGAGAATAATCCCGAGCAGTATTTACTTGTGTTCAGTTGTGCTAATCTAGTTGAATATGTAGATGTTACTCTTTATCTATTATGCACTCTATAGGTTACTTTAATATGAACTCCGGTACTCTCCACGGTGTAAAGGTGACAGTGTGTGCACCGTGTGTGATTCCTTTATGACGTTGTGGCGCTTGTTTACTCCGGCTTGAGGTGTGCTTTTGTAGCCCTACACAATGAATGGTGTTTGTTATCCAACAAGAGAGTGTTTAAGAGTAGCTTTTACTTATTCAGTTATGAGATCATTGTTGAGAGTGTCCACTAGTGAAAGTATGATCCCTAGGCCTTGTTTCTAAGCATTGAAACACCGTTTACAACAAGTTCTGCTACATGTTTGCTTGCTGCCATTTTATTTCAGATTGCAATTACTACTTATAATCATCCATATTACTTGTATTTCACTATCTCTTCGCCGAACTAGTGCACCTATACATCTGACAAGTGTATTGGGTGTGTTGGGGACACAAGAGACTTCTTGTATCTTAATTGCAGGGTTGCTTGAGAGGGATATCTTTGACCTCTACCTCCCTGAGTTCGATAAACCTTGGGTGATTCACTTAAGGGAAACTTGCTGCTGTTCTACAAACCTCTGCTCTTGGAGGCCCAACACTGTCTACAAGAATAGAAGCACACGTAGACATCAAGCTATTTTCTGGCGCCGTTGCCGGGGAGGTAAGGTAAAAGGTATTCACATCCTCTGGCTACAAAGCTATCTAGTATTGTTGCTAGTGTGTGAGTGCTCGAAGTTATTTCCTTTAGATTCTGCAATTATATCTTTTTGTTTCTTGTTTTTATTTTCACTAGTTAGGCTTAATGGAAAACAACAAAAAAATTAGAGATCTTTATGAACTTTATATTGAATTAGGACATGATGCTTTTGAAGAGAAAATTAAAAAACCTATGGAGGCTTGTTTGCATGATGGTAGCAATGGTATTACTATAAATTCTTTGAACACCATTATTGCTAATGCTATGGAAAAGTCTAAGCTTGGGGAAGCTGGTTGTGATGAATATGATATTTTTAGTCCCCCAAGCTTTAAGGAGGAAATTTGCTTTGATGATACTTTGCCTCCAATATATGATGATTATAATCATTGTGATATTTTCAGTCCACCTACTATTGAGGATATAGTTTATGTTGATTATGATATGCCTCCTATATATGATGTTTACAATGATGAATATGATATTTCAGTCCATCTACTATTGAGGATAAAAATCATTTTGATTATTCTATGCCTCCTATTTATGATGATTACAATGATGGATGTGATACTTTTACTCTCACTATTACTAATGATAATGTTCATGCTTATGTGGAGAGTAATGATACTTTTATGCATGTGGATCATGATAAGAATGCTCTATGTGATAGCTATATTGTTGAGTTTATTCATGATGCCGCTGAAAATTATTTTGAGAGAGGAAAGTATGGTTATAGAAATCTTCATGTTACTAAATTTCTTCTCTTTATGATGAATGTTTTGAGCTTTCTCTTGATTTGCTTTTATTTGCTGGGTACTTTAAGACCTACTGGTCCTTATGAGAGAGGGAGACACGATTTCATATATCACAATAATATTAAGTCTTCTCTCTTTATGTTGAAATTTTTGAAGTTACACTTGTTTTGCATTTCTATGCTAGTCACTTTGTTCTTCATTGACTTGTTTTCTTACAAGACTCCTATGCATAGAAAGAGTGTTAGATTTAAACATGTTTTATATATGCTTCTTGATGCTCTCTTTTATGTTTCAACTCTCATCTATATGTGGCATCATAAAAATCACTATGCCTAGCTAAAAGGCTTTAAAGAAAAGCGCTTATGGGAGACAACCCATGTTTTTATTTCTGTTATTTTTGTTTTCTTTGAGTCAAGGTGTTTGTTACTTCTGTAGCAACTCCTTTGTATCTTTATTTTATTGCATTGTTGTGCCAAGTAAAGTTCTTTATTGAAAGTTGATGCAAGATTTGGATTTCTGCGCAGTAACAGATTTTTAGCTGTCACGAATTTGAGCTTTTCTCCTGTAGAAAATTCAAAAATTCTAAAAAATCACGCATCTTCCTGAGATATGTACGCAACTTTCATTATTTTGGCCAGATCCATCTGAGCAACTTAAGTGCCTCGAAAAAATTCGTCTTCAGACTGTTCTGTTTTTGACAGATTCTGCCTTTTGTTTTGCATTCGCTCTTTTACGATGTTTGTGTGGATTTCTTTGCTCCACAAAGCATTGGTGGCTGTAGCTAATGTCCAGAAGCTTTGGGAATGATTGTTCATTACAGAATATGAGAATTTTTGATTATGCACTAACCCTCTAATGAGAACTGTCTTGAGTTTGGTGTGAAGGAAGTTTTCAAGGATCAAGCGAGAAGGGTGATATTATGTGATCAAGAAGAGTGAAAAGCTAAGCTTGGGGATGCCCCCGTGGTTCATCCCAACCATATTCAGAGAGACTCAAGCGTCTAAGCTTGGGGATGCCCAAGGCATCCCCTTCTTCATCAACAACTTATCAGGTCATCTCTAGTGAAACTATATTTTAATTCTTTCACATCTTATGCGCTTTACTTGGAGCGTCTGTGTGCTTTTATTTTTGTTTTTGTTTGAATAAATTCGGATCCTAGCAATCCTTGTGTGGGAGAGAGACACGCTCCGCTTTTTCATGTGAATACTCATGTTCTTCACTTATATTTGTTGAGTATTCTTAACTAGCTACTGCAGTGCTTTTAGCTCCTGTTTTTCATGCATCTCTTCGAGCTGTTAGCACTTGTTTATAAATACTCTCTTGCTGCATTATATTATCATTTGGAGAGTTTATGTTTAAATAAATTGATTGGTGTTTGTTTGGAAGAAAGAAAATGCTACATGTAGTAGTTGGTATTGGAAAAGACATATGCATTCTTGTAGATCATTGTCTTGTTTCGATTTGATGCTTTGCAATTGTTTTGAGCTCTCAAGTAGATCATGTTTAAGCTCTTGCATCATGTAGTTAAAGCCTAGTAGTGGAGAACTACCGTAGAGCTTGTTGAGACTTGGGATGCATATTTGTTCTCTCTAAGGTCTAGATATTTTCTGGTAAAATGTTTGAGCAACAAGGAAGACAGTGTAGAGTCTTATAATACTTGCAATATGTTTTTATGTGATTCTTGCTGTACCGGTTTATACTTGTGTTTGCTTCAAACAACCTTGCTAGCCTAAACTCTGTACTGAGAGGGAATGCTTCTCGTGCATCCAAAACTTGAGCCAAAACCCATGCCATTTGTGTCCACCATACCTACCTACTATGTGGTATTTCCTGCCATTCCAAGTAAATACTTCATGTGCTACCTTTAAACTATTCAAAACTTTATTACTCCTTATTTGTGTCAATGTTTTATAGCTCATGAGGAAGTATGTGGTGTTTTATCTTTCAATCTTGTCATTTACTTCTGACAGACTTTCACCAATGGACTAGTGGCATATACATCCGCTTATCCAATAATTTGCAAAAAGAGCTGGCAACGGGGTGCCCAGCCCCAATTAATTACAACTTTCATTAATAATTCTCTTCACATGTTTTGCCCTGATTTATCAGTAAGCAACTTAATTTGCAAATAGACACTCCTCCATGGTATGTGAATGTTGGAAGGCACCCGAGGATTCGGTTAGCCATGGCTTGTGTAAGCAAAAGGTTGGGAGGAGTGTCATCTATAAAGAAACTAAAATACATGTGTAAACAAAAGAGAAGAGGGATGATCTACCTTGCTGGTAGAGATAACGTCCTTCATGGGAGCCGCTCTTGAAAGTCTGGTTGACAAGGGGGTTAGAGTGCCCACTACCATTCGTTGACAACAACAAACACCTCTCAAATACTTATTTTGTGCTCTCTATATGCTTTCGAAAACTTAAAAAGCTCTAGCACATGATTTAATCCCTGCTTCCCTCTGCGAAGGGCCTATCTTTTACTTTATGTTGAGTCAGTTTACCTACTCCTTTCTATCTTAGAAGCAAACACTGTGTCAACTTTGTGTGCATTGATTCTTACATGTTTACTTATTGCACTTGTTATATTGCTTTATGTTGACAACTATCCATGAGATATACATGTTACAAGTTGAAAGCAATGCTGAAACTTAATCATCCTTTGTGTTGCTTCAATGCCTTTTACTTTGAATCTATTGCTTTATGAGTTACCTCTTATGCAAAACTTTTTGATGCTTGTCTTGAAAGTACTATTCATGAAAAGTTTTTGCTTATATGATTCATTGTTTACTCTTTATCTATTGTTAGCAAACTATAGACCATTGCTTTGAGTCACTTCATTCATGACATGAGCCTTGCAATATATTGATCAAGATTGTGTGAAAGCATGTCTCCTCAGAAATTATTTGTTGTTATCGTTTTACCTACTCGAGGACGAGTAGAACTAAGCTTGGGGATGCTTGATACGTCTCCAACGTATCATAATTTCTGATGTTCCATGCTTATATTATACCAATTGCTACATGTTTTATATACACTTCATATCACTTTTATGCATTTTCTGGGACTAACCTATTAACAAGATGCCACAGTGCCAGTTCCCTGTTTTCTGCTGTTTTTGGTTTCAGAAAAGTACTTCTGCGAATATTCTCGGAATTGCACGAAACAAAAGGCCACGTCCCTATTTTTCCAGCACCGTCACGGAGTCCGAAGGAGAGACGAAGGAGGGCACGAGGTGGCCAAACCACACCAGGCGCGGGTGGGCCCCCTGCCGCGCCACCAGGTGGTGTGGGCCCCTCGGGCCTCCACCGACGCCGCCCCTTCGCCTATTTATTCCCTCAGACGCGAAAACCCTAAAATACCGAAGCCATATTTCCAGAAGAGTTCCGCAGCGCCGCCGCCATCGACGACAAGTTTCGGGGGACAGAATCTCTGTTCCGGCACGCCGCGGGACGGGGAATTGCCCCCGGAGCCATCTCCATCGACTCCATCGCCATCTCCAGCGCCGCCGCCGCGCCGTGGCTGCAGCGGGCCGCCGTCTCCTCTCCGGGCTGCACCTCTTCATCAACCTCTCCATCAAGTGTGCTCACCATGACCATGTGTGAGTAGTCTCCCCCGAGGCTGAGGGCTCTACCGGTAGCTATGTGGTTTATCTCGCTCTCACATGGTGTGATCTTTATGTGATCGTGTGTATTGCTAGTATCGCTGAATACATTAATAATGTTTATGCTACTCAAGTGATTTTGTCTAGTTTCTGGAGTCGTTGTGACAACACGGTATCAAGGTGACAGTGTGGGTACTTGTGTGACTCTATGAATAATTTAGACATTTATCATGGCTTATTCTTGGGAACTGTGGTGTTTGTTTACTCAGACTTTGAGGAGTGCTTTTGCAGCCCTACACGTAGTACTCTTGTGTTATCAAGAAGGAGAATAATCCCGAGCAGTATTTACTTGTGTTCAGTTGTGCTAATCTAGTTGAATATGTAGATGTTACTCTTTATCTATTATGCACTCTATAGGTTACTTTAATATGAACTCCGGTACTCTCCACGGGGTAAAGGTGACAGTGTGTGCACCGTGTGTGATTCCTTTATGACGTTGTGGAGCTTGTTTACTCCGGCTTGAGATGTGCTTTTGTAGCCCTACACAATGAATGGTGTTTGTTATCCAACAAGAGAGTGTTTAAGAGTAGCTTTTACTTATTCAGTTATGAGATCATTGTTGAGAGTGTCCACTAGTGAAAGTATGATCCCTAGGCCTTGTTTCTAAGCATTGAAACATCGTTTACAACAAGTTCTGCTACATGTTTGCTTGCTGCCATTTTTATTCCAGATTGCAATTACCACTTATAATCATCCATATTACTTGTATTTCACTATCTCTTCGCCGAACTAGTGCACCTATACATCTGACAAGTGTATTGGGTGTGTTGGGGACACAAGAGACTTCTTGTATATTAATTGCAGGGTTGCTTGAGAGGGATATCTTTGACCTCTACCTCCCTGAGTTCGATAAACCTTGGGTGATTCACTTAAGTGAAACTTGCTGCTGTTCTACAAACCTCTGCTCTTGGAGGCCCAACACTGTCTACAAGAATAGAAGCACACGTAGACATCAGGCTCCGGATTCCGCCTTGAAGGATTCCGATAAGGAAGGTGAACCGAGCTTTTGGGCAAGGTTCATCGGAGAATAGGGTGAGGCCATTTGTGGCGTCTTGAGTTTGATACTCACACCCCTCCAACGAGACGTAGGAGGAACTCAGGATTAACTCTTTGTCTCCGCGTGCTTCCCGTTCGGTTACTCCCTTCTCGCTAGTTCTTACTGTATCGTGCCTAGTATAGTGTTAACTTGACATATAGGTAAATTCACCTTAGTTGCATATCTAGAGAATTTACCTTTGTATCAAGCCTAAACTCGAAAAGAACTAAAAATTGAGTAGCACCTATTCACCCCCCCCCCCCTCTAGGTGGCCATACGTATCCTTTCAACTTTTCCGCTTCCGCATCAGAAAGCTCCACTGCGCGTGAGCGGGTTGGATCAGAAACCCCACTGTATGCCCACAAAGCATGCGCTCGGGCTCGGAGAGGCTGCACTCGCCTCTTGGCCATAATGGCTAGCAAGTGGATGCCCGTAACCTCCCGACCAACAGTGGTTTGGAGCTTTAGCACCTTCTCCATCAGAATATCAGCCTCTTCGGCTTCGACTCCGGTTGGCTGGGCAATCCAGGATGGCCTCTTCTTCACCAGAGCGTCTGCGTCAAAAGGAGGCAACCCGAAGGCTTGGGTGCCTATGGTCACATCCTTGATGTAGAACCACTTCTGGCGCCATCCTTGCACAGACTCGAGGAAGCTGATCTTGAAGTACTCGACGTCAGATCGACTCTGTACTCCAAAACCACCAGGTCCTTTGGCGTTGTGCTGGCGCTTGACGTTGAAGATACGGCGAAAAAGCCCGAAGTGGGGCGCAACGCCCAGAAAGCACTCGCAAAGAACGAAAAAACACGCAATGTGCAAAAGCCCATTGGGCGTAAAATCGTGCAATTGCACCCCATAAACGTGCATCAGTGCACGAAGAAAGTTGTGAACAGGGAAGGAGAATCCCCTGTTCACAAAATCCACAAAACAGACCCGCTCATTGGGGCCTGGGCGCGGGATTACCTCGGCTCCAGGGATGCGAACTTGCGAGGTGTCCTCAGGGATCAGCCCGTCGTTCCGCAGGCCGGTGAGCATCCTCTTGCTGCAGGAGGACTTGGTCCAGGCACCCTTGTCCCTCTTCAAACCGCTGGCAGCGGCTCCAGCGGCACTGTCCGCCGATGCGTTCGCAGCACTCCTGCCCTTCCGGGTGGCAGGCTTCGTCATCGCGGTGGTGGTAGCAAAAGCTTCGCTATGAGGCTATGGCGATGCGTGAGGAGGAAGAAGAAGCAGCGGTGGCGGAGAGCAAATGGCAAGTAAAAAGAACTATTTACTACGCCGCACCCTTTTAACCTCAACGCAAAAGAATCCGCACCGTGGATGCGAGATCGTGGGCAAAGAAGTAAATCTAGCCGTACACGTGGCAGCCATGGAGAGCAACCGTCGCCGGCCACTCGCCCACTACGCACGGGAATCTAGGAACTGTCATCATAGCTCTGGAGAAATCGTGCTTGAACGGTCAAATCCAGTCCAAACGGCTGCACATTGGGCCCACATACGTGTCACGTCCCATCCATCGCAGCATAGCGCACGCCACCGCGTGTCAGGTGGCGCAGTCGCCATAAAACGTCATTCCTGACATCATTGCAGCAGATTTGTTCAGAAAAGATTTCGGGTTCGCCTAATGCATATCAATCACTCGATTGTTTTTGGGTGTAGGGTCACTCGACATTCTCTTCGAGCAAAGACATGTTACTCCCATCGGGAGCAAAACAAAAATTTCTTCGACTAAAGATGCTCAAGACCAAGTGATTTTGAGATTATCCTCCATTACAAGTAATAAAGCACAATCTCGGGGGCTACTCCCATCGGGAGCGCTGTCGCGCTCCCGATAAAATTACAGCAAAAAAATTCTTCGATTAACATATGCAAGGTAAGGAGATTTTTGAGATTATCCTCCATTGCAAGTAATAAAGCACAATCTCGGGGGCTACTCCCATCGGGAGCGCTGTCGCGCACCGATAAAATAATGTCAAAGGGTCAGTCGACAAATATATCGACTCCGTTCATATACAAAATCATACTCGAAACATTCCCGAGTTGCGTCCGTCGCAAATTCCTCGGATGCTGCACGCATAGTGCAAAGGTAAGACCCGCCGAACTTTCGAGCTGGGCTAAGGACCGTTCCAGCAACGTCAATCCTTATATGTTCCGTGTCAGCAGACATGATGAAAAATCCCGACGGACACGTTGGGTAAAATTCAAAGTTATACTGCAGATCGACTCAGTAAGACCTCAAGCGGCCTAGTCGAATCTGACCAGTTTGTTCTAGATTCGAGTCCGGGGACTCGAATTTGATTGAAAGCTAGTAAGGTTTTACCCGAATGTGTAGTTAACCAGTCCCGATCCGTCGAGTGTACTGGGCCTGCTAAGCTATTATCCCTTGATCATCATAAGCAAAAATCACAGTCGATGAGATACTCGACATAGCCAACATGTGCTATTCATACAGGAATTCCAATTATAAAACAAAGCATATGACGTGCACTTACGAAAGAGTCCATGCCCGATTCTTCGAGTCAGACAAGTACTCGGGGGCTACTGACAAGGGTATACATCTCGGGTACCCTACCGTGAGGGTACCTGGTGCACGTGACGACTAAAGGCCCAATAAGCGAAGAGCCATCTCGAAGCCCAAGATAAGAGGCCCAACAAGATGGAGTACCCTCCAAGATTAGACATAGTCATAGTCGGTTTATACTTTCCTTATGTGTAGACTAGGTCGGTTACAAACTCCCGAGACCCAGCCTATTTAAAGGCTGGGAGGGGTGCCGATCTAGGACCAAGCGATACTCAAACCACCAAAGCTCTAGCGAGATCGTCATCTCGCCGGAGTCACCTTGTAACCTCATAATCTCCCACGATCAATAACAGACAAGCAGGAAGTAGGGTCTTTACCTCCACCCGAGGGGCCTGAACCTGGGTAAATCTTTGCCTCTGCTTGTCAGCCGACGAAACTACCAGTACTACCACGTTCTCTCCCCATAATTTCAACCCTAGGTCCTTAACCATGGGATTTGATGAGGGTACCCCTCGTCACACGTCATGAGCTTGAAGACGATGCTGAGCTGGGTCGAGCTATTTGGGCCAAGATTCGGCCCAAAGGAAAATAAATTGGAAGGAACATGGGCTGCTGTTGGGCTAAGCGCGCGCGAGGGAAAGAAAGGAAGAAGAAAAAAAGAGAGAGGGCTCGTTGCGGGGCTGGGCCGGTGATGGCTGCGCTGGCTCGGCTCAGCCCTTTTCTAATTTTTTGTTCCTTATCTTTTTCTATTTTTTCTTAAAATTTTCATATCTTTTGTTTTAAAAGTGCAAATCACTTCAAACTTGTTTCTAATTTTTTTTTAAAAATCAAGATTTGTTATTTAAAACAGTCAAACACACTTTTACAAACATTTTAAAATTTGAAAATTTAAAATAATGCAAAAAGGTTTATTTGACACTTTTATGTCATTTTATAAAATAGGGTTTTATAAATTCTCTTTGAACTTAAAATAAAATCAAGAAAATAGTATGAGTAATATCATTCAAATTATAAATCCACCAAATAATTTGGTACAAAACATTTTATTTAAATAGAGTTTGATAAATCATTAAATACAAATATCCATTTATATCATGGGCTTTAAAAATACCACAAATGTAAATATTGGGAGAAACTATTTTAAGCTTATTTTCTTTAATTAAAAATAATTGAACCAAAACCAAATTTTAAAATAGAACAAGCTTTAAACAAATAACTAAAAATACTTTATAAATTTTGTTTTAGAGTTTAGTAAACTCCAAATTTTAAATCATATAGTTTAACCCAAAACCATTTTAGAAATAGGCATACTTTAAATAACTTAAGCACTTTGCAAATAAGATTTTAGGGTTTAAAGAATTAGCCAAAAGTTAAATATTTAAAATCAAATACTTCGAATAAGACATTTTATGAAATAAAGTTGTCTTTGAAAATTTTAAATCACCATGCCAAATATATTGGGGTTTATGAAATACTTTGGATAACAAAATTTAAACTAAACTCAAATTTTGAATTTAAAGATTACTTGGATATTAAAGTTTTTGAAGATGCCAAATGTCTTCTATTATTTGTTTTCTATTATAAATTGAATGTTTTCTTTTAATAAAAACAAAAGTTTTATTTTATTGTGATTTTTGAACATTCCAAAATATTGGGATGTTACAGTTGGTTACTGGACCAGATTCTCAGTAAAAATTTGAAATCCGAACTTGAAACAATAAAAAAATTGAAATAAAATTTTGGGAGAAAGAATTCAGCCCAAACGGTCCGGAAGATTTCACCCGATAAACTCATTTACTGGAGGGGCCCGAGATATCTGGTTACCGATTGGTAACCGTGGTAATTCGACCGGTAACCAAATCCCATTAGAACCACGCCTAGAAGATTAACCAACAAAAAATAAAACAAAAGCACCACCATACCTAACTAGCAAATGACCCCATTCCATAATTATTGCTGTGGTTTTAGTTCAACTTTGAAATTAAACCAAGACAAGAATTATAGAAGTAAGAGGGTACAAATAAAAAAATATTTCCCCATCTTGACCTCACGCCGCATTCCTAAGAGATTTGAATGGATGCCCAAACCCTAGATGTCGCCACCCTCCCTCGCATGCTCCCCTCCTCTCCACCGCAGGAGGAAACCATCAGGTGTGGTCATCATAGAGGACGCTTGGCGGCGGGGCTATACTCCTATTGTGGTGAACAATGTGTCCACGCCCACTAGTCACGTGGTCAAGATTCGAATCTGGCTGGGAAGATGCCGTCGGCACTGGTCAAGCGAGCAGCAGTCCTACGCAGTAGTGGTATCAGGTGCCTCTCCGCGTATATTTGGAATTCATGCGCTTCGTCCGAGGAGGCATCAGGGATGCTCGATGGTGGCAAGAACTCTAGGGTGCCTAGCCCCCTTAGCTAGTAGATGATTCCAGATCTGAGTGGATGCCGACTTTGATGATGAAATTTACACTCATTTTTTCTATCTTCGTTTAAACCAAATATTTTTAAATTTGTCATTGATTACCTTTTCAATCTGCTTACTAATCACTAATAGATACAAAGAGGTGCAAATATCCTTGTTTATTTATTGATCATAAAAATGGACATATTTGTGATAAATTCGTGCAAATATTGGAAGTACCACAAGAGGGAAATATTACAAGAAAAAGGCAGCATGCAGCACATCGACAAAACATGTTGATGTGTGGTACGAGGGGTGCGCTCGTACCACCGCCACTAAAGCACAACAAACAGATATAATATTTCCATTGTGTGGTACCAGCGAGCACGTTCATACTAGTAGTCCTACCACGCGGAATTGTCTTTGTGACGATAGCACTAACATACTTAAACATGTCCAAAAAAAACATCATAAAGGGTCCGACGACTAATTGAACCCATAAGGCCCTCGAAACTCTGTTCTTATCCCGTGGAGCTTATAAAGGAGAGGCGGTAGTCGCTGCTAAGAAGAAACCAATCCCATCTTCGACAACACACCATGCCACATCTTGATGTATTCCCTAGCACATGATTATTGTAATTGTTTTTAAAATAAGAGTATCGAAACACGAGGGGCTAAGTAAATGCATGGTCTTTTTTCTCTTATATAGATTTATCGAAGAGTGTTTGGAAGTTATCTTAAATTCCAAAGTAAGAGAGGGCCGTGATTGTGTTTTGAAGCTAGATTAAAGTTGTTAAATGCGATAGAGGGCAATGAAAATATGATGGAACTGCGGTAGGGCTACATGCATTCTCAGGGAACCCAAATTCACCACTAGCACATTACATAAGTGCAAACTGTCTATAGAGTGCTCTAAGTGAGGGCAGAGTCATAATTAGACACACACAATTGATGCATGCTATGATACACAACCACCACTACCACCCAGCAACCATTGCAAGTTGAAAATGATTTAGGGTCACCTCGTAGAAGCGTAAAGAAGATGGGTATCCGTTGTTCACTTACCCAATGCTCAGCGAATGAAGTGATAGCCTATGTTACCGCAGTACCCCTAATCCTAAACCTCACGGATAATAAAATCCTCCATGTCTACTATGGCAAGTATTATGTTGTCGATGTTCGCACAATATCATGCACAATATTGGAAAAAACCTAACGCCCTGACGCTCCACCTCTTCGCTCTCGTTCCCCTCTCCACAGTAAAAGGCGACCGGGAGGCGATCTTCGTTCCGCCGGCGATTCCGCCGCCCTCCTCCTTCCTGCCGGCCTTGGGGCCGTCGGAAGGAGGTGGGGGGTTGTTTCGCCGGTCGGATCTGTGTGCTCGTAGTCTAGGGTAGGCTAGGTAGCTTAGTTTCCTGTCGTCGGCGTTCGTGGCGGCGGCGGTGAATAAATTTGCTCCGGATCGACGGCCGGTTGCTTGCTTCGCGGCGGCTGGTGGTGGATCTGTGAGCCCTTGGCCAAGCATGGAGGTCAGTCCGGCGGTGACCCTCATGTGGTGGATTTTGTGCTTGGCCCTCGCCGGCACGGCGACGAGGACTCCGACGTCGTCACGAGGGCATGGAGCTTGTACAGGAGCATCTTCTCTGGGTTCTCGGGGTTCTTCGCCGGCTTCTGGTGCGTTCTTCAGGCTTCTCCGGCTGGCCATGGTGGCTTCGGGAGGTATGGCTCTGTTGGCGTGCTCTGCTTCTTCTTCCTCGTGTTGGTTCTTCTTCGCCGGCCGGCCGTGGTGGCGAGGGGTGAAGATGGAGTCAAGGTGGGGTTTCGGCGACGACTCCGGCAAGCCGTGCTTGAGCTCAGTGCAGGGATGGTTGGAAGTTGGGCTGGCTGTGGGATGGAGGCGCCATGGCCGTGCGCGTTCATCGATCTTCGACTCCGTTGCTTGCGGCGGACGGATTATGCGGTCCTCTACATGTGTGGGGTGTCTCCTCCCCAAGGTGCGCGGCGGCCTGGTGTCTCCTCCTCTGGCGGTGCTCGGCGTTGGAGATTTCTTCAGGCTTTGTGGTGGTTCAGCTCTTGTTGCTGTTGTGCTGTGCTCTGCGGTTTGCTACGACTGCGTTTCCTGTTCTTCCTTGTGTATTTTGCTTTGATTTCGCAGTTGTAAGATCCCTTCAAAAAAAAAAAATATCATGCACAATATTGGTGGTGGAGCTTGAAAAAGATCCATGGGCGGGCCAAGCTAAAAAAAACACAAAAAAGTTGTTCTGAACCATAAATACCACTTCTCTCGGTGGCACTATCCCATGGTGTTGCAAGTTGGAAATAGTAGAACAAATTCAGTGAATAGTTTTTACTGAGAATTTGGGGGGAAAAAAGTACATAGGCAAGGATAGGAGATGAGTAGGAAACTCGATTCAGTCACAGCATCACCTGCCGGCTGCTGGACCTTTGGCCGGTGCGCCCCCCGTGCGGTGCGACCGCTCTTGCGTATGTGAGGGACCTGGCTGTGGACGGTTGCGCCGTTGCGCTACGCAGCTGTTCTCTATATAGAGAAATCAGGTCTTCTTTTAGCCCAAATCCAATTATTACCAATCAGCTTTAGAGAGACTAGCCCATATCCAATCTGTGTAGCAGTAAGGAAATCAAAATCTGAAAGGTCGCGCACCGACAAACGAGTAGCATTGGGATGTAGCCAATCCACCAATAAGTCAGCCAAAGCAACATAAGTTGAATTATCGGCATAGACAACTTCCACTTCATCTTCAACTCACTGTATTAAGAACTGGTGCAAAGTAGATGGCACACATTGATTTGCTTGGAGCCAATTGCTGCCTAATATGACATAATAATTACGTTGCACCTCAACCAGGAAGAATGGTGGCCAAAGTTTTGCTTCCCACGGTAAGCTGAACACTTGTATGACACCTTTGGTCTCTTGTTTTTCCTTGCCTTCAAAACCCATTAATCATGAACCGATGACTTTGGTTGAATAACCAAAATAGGTTCACTCATCTAAATTCGATCACAATCGATTAAAAGAGATATCCCACAGTCTCTCTAAAACTGATTGGTAATAATTGGACGCGGCCTTTTTTCGAGAATCTATGACCATTAGCTCATCAATCAGCTCGCTTGGCCCGGACTAGTAACATGCAAGAATATATTTATTGCCTTCTCTATATAACGTGGAGGGCTAAAAGAAGACCCATTTTCTCTACCATTGTACATAGATTCTTGCATGTTACTAGTCCGGGCCAAGCAAGCTGATTTGTTTTGACCGTGGTACCGTAGGAAAAACCCCTACGGTCTAGATTTTATATTAATAGAAAAAACCAGGAGTTTTTCTTTACACCTCAACACACACCAGACACCAGAGTACATAGATTCCCGAGCTGATTGACGAGCTAATGGTCAAAGATTCTAGAAAAAAGGCCGCGTTGCTTCGTCAAAGTGAAAATGCAATTCAATTCAAGGCCAGAACGTTGACTGCAGACGATCGATCAGCATGTTGGCGATAGCTATCTAGCTTATGATCAGGTATTAGCGTTGGTGCAGTACCATAATCTGTAGAATGAAAAGGATAATCTGCTCGGTCTCCACTAGAGTCTAGACCTGCCATAGCCTTAGATCCCAGTGTGTGATCTTAGAAAATCAAATGCACACGTCTTCTCCACCATGTCTATTAATTGTAGGCTTGGAACTACTCGCATGCTGGACCATTACCATCTTAATTTGCATCATTCGGTACGGAACGATGTGTTGACTACCGTAGGCAGAGCACGAATATTTCTCGGAGAGGAAACAAACACCAGTCAACCTATGTAATATTTCTTCTTCGTACCTGCATATAAGCATATACCATAACCATGCCACAAGACGCCGGTCAACCTATCTTAAGGAATAAGCACCAGGAAAATCAATCAACATCCCCCTGTCAAATCAAGGACCAGCATAATCGAATGCCTGTACCGTTGATGCTGATGATCATCAGCATAAATTGGTGAACATAATTTGACAAGAAGGTTATTGTACTCTTGAACGACCAAGTGTCAATGACTTTGCCTCAGTCACGTGCAGTGCGTCTATATAAGTGCGCCAAGACCCGTAGCTACTTCACAAACTGATCGCTTCCCCTACAATACTTCAATTGTTGTAGCCGAGGCAACCAGCAAATTAACTCTGAATCCCGAAATGGCATTTGGTCAAGAGGCTGTGGCAGGAGCTCGTCCGAGGCTACAATCTCAATGTCAAGGTCCTGGCATTGCTCGCGCACCCCCTCGATATCCGTGGGCAGGAGGCAGCTGCAGCGATGAGCCAAGAGCTCTCTCGGGTGTTCATGGTGTCTCTATTCACGCTGAAACCAGGCGACATTAGTAGGGTGGTGGAAGTGAGAAGTGCAGAGCCAGAGGCAACGAACACGGAGGGTAGTATCTCCCAGCGCTCTCCGGCGAAAAATAAACGCATCTGGTACGCTACTAATACTGATCTATATACCTTAGTACTTTTCCTGCAGGTTATAGCGGTTGCTTCTGAGTTGTGATAGTTTCGTTTGGTTGATTCATTACTCTCTTTTGTTTATGGAACAATATAGTACTGGAGAGGATGTCGCCGCACACAAAACGAGTAGAGGAAATGAGGTTATAGAGAAGGAGCTTACAGCCTCTCCTCACAAGGATGGTTACAAATGGAAAAAATACGGGCAAAAGAACATTCGGAACAGAGAATTTGCAAGGTGAAGTGGTTTATTTCCTAATGCCAAGATCTCTCATTTATCTGCAGTATCATGCATGGCACTGCTGATAACTAGCAAGAACTATAGCAAATGTGGTTTACATGCATGCATGGCTACTCCAAACAATCCTTATATACGTGAATATCGGCTGAAAATTTGCATTTAGATGATATTACAAGTTTCTGATTTAAAAATTGACGGTCATGCCCGTAAACTTGGAGGCCCGGTGCAAAATCTAAGTTTAGGCTATCATAAAAGAGCTAAAACTAAACCACTTTTCAGCTTTAACTAAGAAATACAGCTTGTTACATAAACTACTCATGGAACTCTCAAATGTGAATCTTTTTTGTGTGTGTGTGTGTTGTTTCAATGTGCCACATTTCTAGTCTATGTCGGTATCTTCAGCAACATATTCATTGCCATCTTAGCTGAAAAATCGTTTCCAGTTGCTACCATAGCCAATTAACAATATCTTTTTGTAGGGTATCCAGTTCACAAAGTTGTGTGAGAATAATAGAGTTCATTATTTGTAAACAAATTTGCAAAAAACTATGACAGTGAAAATTTTAAAACCTTACTCGTTTTACACTGTAAGAGACATTACTTCGCTTGGTTAGTATGTCTTGTGGCCATAGGAAAATTACTAAGATAGAAAGAGACTTGGCAAATCTTAAAGGAAGAGGAGAACTCGCACTGTCACGCTCAATTATTACTAGTACAAGTATTTTTCATAAGGAAATTTCTTGTACTAACTAACACTGGGTAATTATTTTTGGGGATCTCCCTATTTGCGGACTCCGTTGAATTGCACATGTCTCACACCCTTAGATATGTGCCTGTATAAGATTATTGGATATATATCTGAAGAAGTCAAGACCAAACTCAAATTATTTTGTTATGCTCAAAAACTTCAAATCAGTCAAATTAAATGGAAAGTAATATTAAAAATAACTTTGTTTTTTTACATATATTTGCCAATGGCTATAAAATTTGCTTGAGGCATTGAACACTTGTATTCCCCAAAACGCATTACCTTATTTCAAAGTACTTGCTGAACACAACTTTCATGTTTAATAGATTGTACTCATTTCAGTTTCTTAGATGCATCATATATTGATGGAATACTTCCAGTGGAAAAAGGAATAGAGCAAGTAAAGTTTTTCATTCTGGCTATGTCATTGAATAGGTTCTTAGTTCCACATTTACGACTTATGCTTGTTGATTCGTGGGGGGGGGGGGGGGGGGGGGGGGGGGGGGGTTGAGTACTTTTTATAGATCACTTTTCTACAAATTCTACCTTATCTTACCATGTATGACCCGAACTGGATATCGTTAAACATTTTTGTATGAAGGGAGTTCTTATTGTCTTAAGAAGTCGCGTCAAGGCGATACAACCAACATGAGTTTACATATTGTTACAAGTTGCAAAAAAAATATGTCGTGCTGAAATCTTGCTGAGTGGTTAGAACAACACAAAGCAAAGTTACGAGCATACATATGAATATGCTGCCAGAATTCCGTCGAAACAATAACTAATAGCAAATTACCTTTCAGAGTGTCTTAACGGTCAAACTAAAAGAAACAGTACACACGGAATCAAGACAAAACCTATGGCACGTCCTGGACTAGAACAAAATATTATCTTGTGACAAATAAAGAATTATGTCTTCATATATATTTTGTCCGCGTCTAGGGGTTCACCCTCCATTTCGAAAAAATATATTTTGTCAGCGTGTGAGTACTATATACAGTAAACATGTAGTCTTCAAGACAATTTTCTGTACATTTGGTCTACAGCCGAACTAATCCACGAGACCACGACTACATGTTTGGAGCATCAATGTTAAACCGTAATGCACATGCATGTTGGTCTTGCCTTCTAGACTGGTCACCTAAGGCATAGAGAACTAGGACTGTCCAAGCCAGTTCAGAGCAGTAAATTTGGTTATCTGCCACCAATGGACTGTAGAGTCACTGTAAACTGAGTCATTAAGCAATATTTTTCCGTTATTTTCTTTCTGAAACTAAAGGCATGCACATGCGCCAACGACTTGTCACAAACGTCAAGCTAGCCAAGATTATAAACAACAAACGACTTCTCAACGACATGTATCCCCAATAACGACAAACTTACGGGTCTTAAAAAGATTATAAACATTCCACGTCGAATTGGGTCAACAGCCATCATGATGCAGAGGCCGGGACTATCCATTTCGAAAAAAAGGGTCAACAGCCAATAATTTCGACATGTCCATTGCCGTCAGTACCGATCTCTTTTGTACTGCTCGTAACAAGAGAACGTCTTTTGTATCGGCTCATTCCATCACCTAGCCCATCTGACTGTTCTCTCTACCGTATATGCAATATGCAGGTTTTACTACAGTTGCAGGCATAGCCATGAGCGCGGCTGCAGGGCGAAGAAGCAAGTACAGCAGCAGGATGACAGCAGCGGCGCCAATCGTCCAATGTATCAGGTCACCTACGTGAACGAGCACACGTGCCACCAAGAGCTTCCCCGCCAAAACATCAGAAACGGAATTAATTTACCCTCGACGAACAGTACTACAATGACAAGGAACGGCACCCATTTTGATCCTGCAGTCCACGTCGGTGACAACGATGGACTGCAAAACAAGATCATGACCTGCACTCTCCCCACGGTCGTCGGCGGAGCTCCATCCACGCCGCCGCCCGTCGAAGTAAGCCAACTGCGTAGTGATCCGGCGTCGTACGTGCCGCCGCGCCTGCTGGAGGTGAGCATGGGCCTGGAGTACGAGACGACGGTGGCGGAGATGGGTTTCTCCTGCTGCTCGTCATTTCCTCCCGTCGAGGCACCAGCAGCTCTATCGTCGTCGTCCTTGTCGCTGCCGCTGCCAGTGGAAGCGAGCTCAAGTTATCTGGTCGGCGGCGGAAATATACCGAGCATGTACGCTATGACGATGGAGGAGATGTATTCCTCGTGCGGTCCGCTATTTTCTCCTGTTGCAGTTCAGTCGATAAGCCCCTGGGACGACGATGTGCCGATGGCGGTCGACGCCGGCCAGTACACGGACACAGCGTCAGTGTGGCCACAGTAACGTTCGTGAATACTAAACGCGCTTGGTTGTTGGAAGGCACCGATCGATCACCAGGCGCAAAGCATATTACATGGAAACTGCTATGCATGTGCATCTTCGTGCCAAAGATAGGGATATATCTTGTCTACAAAGTTACTCCCTCTGTCCCAAATATAAGACATCCTATTAGTTCAAATTTACACTGATAGGATGTCTTATGTTTAGGGACAGAGAGAGGTATGGATTGTGCAGTGATAAGAGTTTTGACGTACGGGTTGAACGGTACTTTGCCGCAATAAAACCCATGTATGTAAAGTTGTACACGGCAATATGCAGGTTGTCTTGGTCTGAAGCACAATGAGTTTTCTTGTATCGATCAACGAGTTGTAAAATACTAGGTAACACGGCGCGGCGACACGCCGCGCCCCTGACGACAATTTTATCAGAGTTGTACTTAATAAATAAAAGAAGACATGCATTGAAACAATATAATTGAATGATATATTTTTAGGCTTAGTAAAATTACCAAAACATAACTCATGTATGGGAGTGGTTGGCGCTACTCCGCACATTATATGAGATGAAGCAAATGATACACTGTACAGAAATTCCTCACCATTCTTCCCTTCGAGGGCAGCTGGAAGATATGCCATAAAAAGGGTAAAAAATAAATGTATATGCTGTGATACATGACTGGACCAAACAATGGTTAAACAGTTACCAACCAGTTGTATCAATAATGAAACATAATAATCCTGCAGAATATTGCTTTCAATAATAATAAATTAAACTAATTTCAACATTTTCCTAGTTGAAACAACATGAGTTCAGGAATATTTGCTACCCTTTCAGGAAGCAAAGACACACTATTTAACATATGTTATCATATATATTTTTCAATGTAATGCAAATGTAAATCCACAATGTACAAATCACTGTTGGGCTATATCGGTTACGGGGTATCCAAGAGAATATGCAATTACCTTGACATGGTTTGTGATCGATACTTGCTCCGCAACTTCTTCCGTTGCCAAAGCCCAAACACACTTTGACATGCTACATTCAACAAGGGAACGTCTCCAAGAATCTACCATTCCGCACACTGCACATGTATCATTTTCCACCATGTGCCAATGATGATACAGAGTTTTTTGTGATTTTAAATATGTGTGATTGCAAGATCTATACTACGATTGGACCGGGATGGTGGCCTGCCTTCGCTGGGCCTGAACTTCCAAAAACTATCAGGCCTGTTTTGGCGTAACATGACTCTCTGAATACAGGGACCAAACACAGGTAAAACCTATATATTGACCAGGTAGATGATAGGCACGGGTCGCATACCCTGCGCGTTATTGGGCCGGCCCACATACTCGTTTCCACGCGTTCTGTTTTGCTGGTTCGACTGTTTCCTGTTACCCATGGACTTTGCATCTTCTTCTACAGTTACGCACTGATTTTTTTTGCGCTGGAATGCACTGATTTCTTCACTGTACGTTAGATTGGTTCCAATCGTTTAGGAAAATATCGTACAATTCGCTTTTTGACTGTTCCGTGTTGCGAGTTCGATTGATTGCATGTTGTCGACATTTCCTTTTTTTAAACTTTTGACATGTCAGTGCATCCGATTTTGGTTACCAGCACCCGTTGCGGGTTTCTAACCCGCACTCTAAATCGGCCGTCTCTAATCTACACAAATATATTTTGATTTAAAATAAAATGTACATGAAAGTTATGCGCGTCCAAAGGTAGGTTCCATTCCTGTTCAAAATAATTTCCGTTCAAATACCTATTTTTGTTCACTTTTTGAAAATCGTTCAAAAATAATTTCCGTTCACAGACTTTTTCTGTTCGCCTTTTAAAATCGTTCAAAAATAGTTTCCGTTCAAATACCTATTTTTGTTCACTTTTTAAAAATCGTTCAAAAATAATTTCCGTTCACAATTTTTTTCTTCGCCTTTTAAAATCGTTCAAAAATAGTTTCCGTTCAAATACCTATTTTTTCACTTTTTGAAAATCGTTCAAAAATAATTTCCGTTCACGGACTTTTTCTGTTGGTCTTTTAAAATCGTTCAAAAATAGTTTCCGTTCAAATATCTTTTTTGTTCACTTTTTGAAAATCGTTCAAAAATAATTTCCGTTCACAGACTTTTTTTGTTCGCCTTTTAAAATCGTTCAAAAATAGTTTCCGTTCACATACCTATTTTTGTTCACTTTTTGAAAATCGTTCAAAAATAATTTCCGTTCACAGACTTTTTTTGTTCGTCTTTTAAAATCGTTCAAAAATAGTTTCCGTTCAAATATCTTTTTTTGTTCACTTTTTCAAAATCGTTCAAAAATAATTTCCGTTCACAGACTTTTTCTGTTCGCCTTTTAAAATCGTTCAAAAATAGTTTCCGTTCAAATACCTATTTTTGTTCACCTATTTTGTTCATTTTTTTGAAAATCGTTCAAAAATAATTTCCGTTCACAGACTTTTTCTGTTCGCCTTTTAAAATCGTTCAAAAATAGTTTCCGTTCAAATACCTATTTTTGTTCACTTTTTGAAAATCGTTCAAAAATAATTTCCGTTCACAGACTTTTTCTGTTCGTCTTTTAAAATCGTTCAAAAATAGTTTCCGTTCAAATATCTTTTTTGTTCACTTTTTGAAAATCGTTCAAAAATAATTTTCAAATGTGCTAGTACCCTACACATGATTTCTGATGCTTTTTTTTATTACATTTTTCATCATGTAGAGAAGATGTTTTTTCGAAACGAAATAGATGAAGCAGATGGTTTAAACTACGGTACAAGATTATCTCGTATATGACCGTCGAAACAAAAAAAGTTACAACTTGAAAGTTGTGTGAAACGTTGACATTAACCTACTCGTCAAAGGATATTTCAAACGATCGACCGAGTGCGACGAATTTGATAAAAAATGTCTAAAAAGATTTCGAATATAGATTCAAAATTGAGAAGTTACAATCGACGAAACTCGAAACCGAGTACAGAAATGGAACCTATCCGTTGACGCGCATAATTTTTTGTGTACACTTTATTTTAAATTGAATTTTTTTTGGGTAAATATATGTGCATTTTTAAACCTCACAAAAAAAGGCAGTACATTAGTACACTAGTACATGTATGTATTTAAAGTAATTGGAACATGCAAGAAACAGGAGAAACTGCATGTTCCGCACAGGTCGCTCGTTGCTATGTAGGTAATTCAATGTTTTTTAAAGAAATTCGAAATTTTCAAAGAAATTCGAAATCCATACAGGAAAGAGGAAGAAAGTAGAATGTGCACTCGAACAGAGCTACGCGGGAGTCATGGTCTTGCATGCGATACAGGTGGACTTTTTTTTTCTCGTTGACACTTTCTCCACCAAGCTAGTAGTGGAAGAGGGAAAAGTCAGCGAATGTATAGTGCGCAGCAGAGAGTGTATTAATTCGACTTTCTGGCGCAGAACGAAACAGTCGAAACAGTCACGCGCGCGAGTAGATGGGCTAGGCCCACGACAGCCAGCGGGGTATGCGACTGAGGTCGACGTACAGGGAATCCCCCAAACACATGCAGACACAGTACGTATGTTTGGACATATATAACTACCGGCCGCCCGTGTGGTCCATGTATTATCTGTCGCACAAACTATTCGTCATGAATTTTGTTTGTCAAAAATAGGCTGGTGGCCACAGGCTAGAGGGCAGGAAGTTTGCCGAAATAAAACAAGGGGAAGCGCGTCTGAAGATGTTTTGTTTTAGCGGCTCACTCAACGCTTATCACGTGCCATCGGGCCGGCGGCTAGGGGCGACGAACAAGGCCACGCGTGACGTCGTCGCGTCGGCGGAGCGTGACGTGCCGCGCGTGATGTCACCTTCAGACAAGCTACGGCAAAGAGAGCGTCGTGGTCCAGTGAAACCACGGAGCCGGAATTTAACATCGCAGCAGGTACAGCTTTCAGCTTGGCGATCGATCGAACCGGTGTGGCTTTCCAAAACTTTCAACCAATTTTCGGCATGCCGGAAAACTTTCAACCATTTTTGTTCACTTGGAGTGCAGCAAAACGAAACACGTTGGTGTGTTGAGACAGCACAGACACGCTAGATGTATACTTGTATTGGATGAATTCTAAGAATTTAGCCGTTTTGACGCAGCGTGGTGTGTCATGACCAAGGTTTGACACAATGGTGCTAACTCATGATATGATTCAAATATAAGAGATAATAACATAATAAATAACGAAGTTCATAGATACCTTCCGATATATCAGCGCCAACTCCACGAATAACGACCTCACCCCTGTTAACCAAACAAAACATGTTTCTCTCATGATCCCACTTTCTACTAACGATCCTGCAAGGGCGTGGTTGTTGCGACAGGGATGGGCAGAGGAGGAGGCGGGGGGTGGGGATAGTGAGGCGTGCCGACGCTAGTTCTGTCAAGGCGGAAAGAGGAGGTACAGGGAAGTTTGGGTTTTTTCTAACTAGTAGGGGGTCCGGACATTTATGAAGCTTCGAGCCAGCCCACAAAGGTGGTGGTGGTGGGGGGTCTTCGGGGCCACGTACTACTGGACGGATGGGAGACTGATTTTTTGTCTGCATCCCCAACAGACGGACTGAGGGTTTTTCATAGCCTCTGGTGGAGATGCTCATATTTTTTCAATTTATTTGTGGCATTAACCAACATGCCTTCATTTACATTGTTGGCCTCGCGTCAACAAGGGTTTGAAACTATATCACACATGTGCATGTTTGAATCTACTTTCTTCATATTTTAACAACCAGTAAAAACATAAATTGCTATCATTATTATAAAAAGTTACCACGTGGTACTTCATTTCATATACCGTGCTTGCTTTAATAGTGATAACTGCAAGTAGATAAAAATTCATATGTGAGCTGAGCTCAGGTGCATATGCTACCAGGATAAAAACAAGACATTTAAATACCAAGAATATTCTGGAAAACATCATACATATACATGTCCATGTTGTCTATGCACATGCAAAAAAAATGGAGCTCATTGTTTGTGACCTTCGAAAAAAAGGAAACATTTGTTGCTCCAAATGTTTTTAAATACAGTTTTTTTCTTAGAGCACCATATATGTCTTTCTTATAAAACTTTTCACACATGTGAAAGACACACCAATAACTGCACATTATAAAAATAAGTCAGATTTTTGTGAAATTTAATCACTTTACTATTCACACCTGGCGCAGATGCACACGGAACGCGCGTAAGGAGGAGGAAGACCCGTTGATAAAAATGTGAATACATGTGAATAACATAAATTAATGAATGAAAGAATAAAAAAGGACGAGAAAACAAAAACGGGGAAATCAGATCGGCGTGATCAAAATTGACTGTAGAAACGCACAACGTAAGATTTAGTTGCACAGACAGGAACAATCTTACAATAGCATATATAGGGACGAGTGACCTGTATATGGCCCATACCGTACGTACACGTACATCGATCATACTGAACCTAGATAACTAAGCAGGCTGACTGGCTCTGTTGTAAACACCGACGATAAAATCGCTGCGCGCACACGTCACATGTAGACTCTCAAAAACTGGATCTTCTAAAATAAACAACGATCGACATGATCAATCGCTCGCGCACTCCTCAAAGCTGCATGTCGTCCGCATACGATGAGGACGTACAGAAAAACCCCGTGTCGATCACATCGTAATCCATGACATCCAGCCCCTCGTCATCGCCCAACCACGGCAGCTCAGTCGACGCCGCCTCAATCGAAAAAACGGAGTCTTCGCCGGCGCGTCCCTGCGACGACGATTCTTCCGGCGGCGGGGGCCCCTGCAGCACGCAGGCGAGGGACGAGACGAGCGCCTGCTGCTCGAGCTCCTCCTTGGTCAGCTGTACGACGCCGCCACGCTGTTGCGGCGACAGCCCGGCGGAGAAGTCGATCAAATCCGTGGAGCTACGTGCCGCCGCCTCAGGCGCCGCCGACGTGTGGTGGTGGCACGTGTGCTCGTGGACGTAGATGACGAGGTACGTCGGCGGGCCGCCGTTGCTGTGCTGCTCCTGCACCTGCTTCGTGGCCGGGCAGCTGCGCTCGCGGTGGTAACTGCATCGGTAGTAGCACCTGCGTGTACACGTACACAAGTAGTAGAAGTAAGATACTTATAAGATTCGTTTAGTGTCTTGTACACACATGTCGGCATACGTATATTAGCCTATTAGGTATAATCTGATCTTAGCACATGGCGGCTTAGCTGGTGATCGAGTAGTGACGTCGCTTGAAAACAACTAATTATTGTCTAGTGACGTAAGGCGATGCTTCTAATAAGATACTAGTACTACCTCCGATCCATATTAGTGGGCACAACTTTGTCTAGATACACATGTATCTAGTCTAAATACTTAACTAGATACATATAAATTTAGACAAAGCTATGCCCACTAATATGGAATTAGTACTCCAAATCCAAAACTCTAGCACTCTACCCGGCAGAGTAAATTAAGTTAACCGTGGCATACGCACACGAGAACCCCGCGTGCCGCAAACGTAACTCTCGGGCACTAGAGTTTGTCAAGAAAACTTTTGTGTGTGTGTGAGAGAAAGAAACATTCTCTTAACCTGAAAAAGAGAACAGGCGTCAGCATCAAACTGACTGTTTCCTCTTCCTCAAATGGACACATTTTCACTTTGGTGACGCTTTCAAAATTTTGTGTTTGTCCTTTGCGAGCCTTCCCCATCTCAGGTCGGTTGCTGCGTGTGGACCGCTCAACATTTTGTGTTTGTCCTTTGCGTGCCTTCCCCATCTCAAGGTGCCATCCAGAATCCGAATACTCAATCATATATATGATGCACGTTTTTTTTTCTGTTATCCTGTAGTACGCGCTAACTCTAGAAGCGCCACGATCTTACAACGACATGGCAACTCAATTTCCTATACAGTGATTAATCGTTGAGATAAGATAAACTAGCTATATATGAATCCATTCATTTGCTAACCTTGGGAAGCTTGTCCCCATGATCCTCTTCTGGCCGTACTTCCTCCACTCGTACCCATCGGAGTACGGCGAGGGTGTCGTAATCCTTCTGTTACAGAAACAATGCACACAACAAATTAGATCCACACATAATCCATCGACTTGTTCCCTCTATAGGCATGTTCTATTGGTAGCTAGACGACTCACTTTCTGGGCACGCCGTCATCCCTAGCCCGGCGCTCGCCAGCGCCAGCGCCAGCGGCGGAGGCGGCGGCAAAGGTCGGCTGGGGTGGCGTGGTTGCGGCCGGAGCGGAGCCGCCCATGATGGAGATGCAGACGGTGAAGGCGCGAGACACCTCCCGCAGAATGGATGCGGCGGTGGCCTCGGCCTGGCCCTGCCCGCGCAGCGTCCGCAGCGTCTCCGCCTGCAGCTGCGCCGTCAGCTCGTGCCCGCGCGTCAGATCCCTCACCACCGCCTCGTAGTACTGCTCATCAACCGCCGCCGAGTCGAAGCCAGTGGCGGCGCCGCCGTTGGCGTTCACGGTGAGACGGGACTGCGTCTGCATGGTGCTGCCTCGCGAGCTAGCTAGCTGGCTGCCGCTGCAAGAGGCCAAGAGTACGTGTAGTGCGGCACGAGGAAGTGTTTGTAAGTTCGTTGGTGCGAGTTGAAATGTCTTGCAGGCTGGCTAGGCAGTTATGGTGGCGGGAGTGGGCGGAAGTAGAGGATGAAGTCCAGAAACGCTCTTATAAAGGGCGTCCAGTGCACGGGCTGGAGGAAGCGTCGCGGCAGCTGCCAGCTCAGCTCAGGTTGGGAGTGATTGTAACCTGGGGCTGGGGACCCTTTTACGCGGTGTGGTGGACTCGTACAGGTCGTCCTTCTTAAACAATATAATAACTCTGCAGAACAAGATTGATTTGCATATAGCAACAAAAACGACAAAGGTAGCTTCTGGAAGGAAGCGATCACTGTTTTAGCAGGCGTATCTTTCTGTCTTAACTTCAGTGGTTGCTCGGATTTTGGAGCAGGAGTCTTTTGATTCATAGGATAGGAAAAGTGTAACTCATAGGATTGATATGGCATGTCTAGTTGAATCCTATGGGAAAAGAAAGTTCCTTTGATTGGTGAAGGAATTTTTCCATAAGGTTGTAGCTTATGTTATTTTCCTATGAAGTTTGTACTACAATATTCCTATAGGAATTTTTCCTATGTGATATGATCCTATGAATCAAACGGTTTCGAAGGAAAAATTCCCATAGGATTTCAACCCTACACCAATCTTTTGACAATCCTATGAATCAAAGGAGGCCGAAACTGGGATCCTTCACACTCCTTCGATGGAAAAAGAGAACATTTGGCAATATGTTGTTTGGGTTATGAAATTTTACCAAATTTTACTAATACGAGGGCAATTGTAGAACCCTGTTTTTTTGTTCAGTAACTTATGGTTCGTCCAATAGAAATATTTGTGGATATCCCTTCTAGTCTTTTCAAAGGGAACACATTAGGTCTGAGACCCGACTCGAAGCGGTTTCATCGCTAATGTGTGTAGCTATCCATAGAGTCTAACAATGCATCATGGATTTGCATGCGACCCTTGCTGGTGCATACGACACGATGAGCATCGTGTTTTCTTGTCACCAGAATACTTCACATGCTCACTCCACAAGAAAGCTTACCGTCAGGAACATCACATCGTCCCGGAGGGGGCTTAGAACCAAGGGGGGAAAACTACCCAAGGTGCTAACATGAAGGTGATCTTTGTGGTAGGTGGGGCCCAAAGTCGGGTGTCGATGAGGTGCGCGCACCCTTGGAGCCAACACTGTGAGGCACCGGAACGCTGTGGCCAGAGAACGCCAATAGGGAGGCCCATCTGCCACCCTGAAAGAAAGGCAGGGAAGAAGGACGAGCCCAAGAATCAGTAGAGGAGGCGCACCATGTAGGATCAGGGAGAGTTAAAGGTCGGAGGAGGTAGAGACTGGCAATGAGACTAACACGGTGTTTGGTTGTGTACACACCCATAGAGAGAACCAAGAAGGACCGAAGCCACACTACTAATGACAACAAATGTTGCTAGCAAAGCCTAGTTTGATGACAAAGCGGGAAAATAAATGGAAGATTTAGTTAATAAATATGAAAACTGGTTTTTAGGAACTGGGAATTATTGAAATTGCTATTTGTAAATGAATATTTACAAGAAAAAATTAAAACCAGAAAGAAAAATGATGAAATAATTAAAAGAGATAATTGTTCCTTTGTGCCTCAACATATTTTAGACTTTGCTCTCGGCCCCTTAGGAAGAATTTATTGACACTTGATGCACCATAATACCAAACCTAACATGTTCGGTACCAACCCAACTCCAAGTGGTTTCATATCTGATGTGGTTGGATTTCCCCAATGTTGTGGTTGTGTCCTAGTTTTGCATGTGAACCTTGGCTCGGGCTCGCATCAATGCGTACAATGCATGAGATGCACATAATGCTACTCTTCTCATCAACTTCATGTGCTCCCTTCGCAAGGCGGCCTCCTTCAGTCACACAAAGCCCAACATCGCATCATCCCAAAGGAATTGAGCAGCAAGGATAAATAATGTCCAAAGTGCAAACATGGTGATGACATTGTGAATGTCAGTTGCCTCCCAAAGCGAGATGTCGCTGAGGGGTAGACATACTTGAAGAGCCAACATGGTGGATCAACAAAGTGATGTGGACATAGGACACCGCTAGGAGGCTGATCCAAACTTGCGAGGGAGATAGTGGCATGAAAGAAGGACAGTCCCAACAAGGAGGAGAGGTGGCGCAACACTTAGGATTAGGGACAGAACAAGGTAGGAGGATGGAGAGGCTGGGCTCAGACCAAGCCATTTGAAGGGTGTGTGAAAAGACCTAGCTGGCCTCTAGAAGAGGGTGAAAAGGTGGTTTAAAACAACTATGAATTTATGTTAGTCGTGATGCAGAATTTAAATAGAAAGATTACCTTCAAACACAATCCTAAATATGGTAGGCTCAACTAAGTGCACCAACAACCTATGCTTAAACAAGATGTGCAAATAGAGGAAAATAGATAGTAATTCATACTCTGCACAAGATATATGACAAGATTACTTCTCACTCTGAAAATATGGACAGCACATAACTGATGTCTTTCTTGGAATTCAAATATCCAATATACTTTATGTCTCTGCTGATGTTCCCACATACGAACCCTCTCTTGTGTCACTCTCTCTCTCGATGGATTACCCCCTCGATCCACTATGTGTAGCTTATTCATCCATCTAGTAGATGGCAAGCTCCACAACCACTTCACAAAGCACTAAGGCCTCTTCACAAGCTTTCAAAGCGATCACAGACCCAACACCGCCAAAGGTCATATTGTCACTATAACCAACCAATGCATAGTGCTCAAGCTGATGGAACCAATGCAGAACAAAGCAACTTGTTCTCACATCTCATCCTCAAAAACTATATAGTTCATTCTAATGACCCCTTAACCCATGAGTTCCTTTCCTTTACTTAGATGGGAGATCAGGGCTTTAGTGGAGGATCTTTGGGCTCAAAGACTGAGAAAAACCTAGATTCAACCACCTACCAACTATTGGGAAGAACTGAATATAAATAGGGGGTTCAACTTGTTTACCTTGAGAATACGCTATGTACATCTCGAAACATTGGGACAATATTCTGGGATGTCTAGATGATAATCTAGAAAACTCGAAGGCCAACTTGCAATGCTAAAGAGGCGCCATTTTAAGAAATAGGGCTCGTTCGCTCAAGGTTATCAAACAGATAACCACCAAGATCAACAAAAATATATGATGCAACATGCGAAGGTTTAAGAATTCTATGTATTACATGCACATTCTACTCACACGATGGTCCTCCTTTGCATTATGATTGTCAAGTCTATGACTCTTGGAAATATTTCCTAGAGGTTTTGTTTGCTTAGTGATACATAACAAATCCCAAGGTTATATATATTGGTATACCCGTGACCAGTGGCGAGGACGAAAAAATTATTAGGTAGGGCGAACTCAAAATAAATAAATACAAAGACTGAAATAGCATCGAGACAATAACACTATATATGATTCATAACCCCTTAGTACAATAGAAATATAAAACTATTTGAATATAAGTAAAATATAAACATATCAATGGCAAAGCTCTAGTTTTTTGAAAATCTTCAGTAATTTTGTCGATGAGGAATTTTGAATATCTGTCGCTTGATGTGGCACGTCATAAAAAAGCTATCACGGACATCTTTTTTTCGCAACTCGGTTGATGATTTTCGTTGTCCAAAAGTCCATTTCAACTGTTTCTTGTCACCACATAAAAGCAATACCAGCTCTATGAGAAGATAAAGCGTAAGAAATATGATATGTTATTCATTTATCAAGACAATCTCTAAGGTATTCAATTCTCCGTGAATGAGTAATGAATAGCTCATGGTTATCTTATATGCTCATAATTACAGAAGTCTTCATGATTAATCTTTGTATAACGAGCAAGGTTATTCACATTGAATCTAAAAAATGAGTCTCTTTAGTCACGTTAGGAGAATTAGATATTGTAAGGAGAAAGAGTTGGTTTCCAACTAAACAAAATTTAGTCCTTGTTTTCGGTTTGGAATTGATTTTGCGAAGTGTTTTCAGTAAAACACGCATAACTTTTTCATACAGAGTCTGTTATTAACGTGCAACCTATCAAATTGTTCAGAAAAAAGATGCATCGGAATACTTCGCCAAAAATCAAGGTAGGGCGGCTGCCCTACCTTGCCCTATACTTGTTCACTATACTTGTTAGCCTCATTACCGGTATGTTTATTCTAATCTCGTTTATGTATTTCAGTGTTCCCGTGATCATATCATATTGCGTCTACGCAGACGATAATGAACATCGTAATCCCGAGTGACCCATGATAGTATCTCTCCATCGCCAGAGGAGCAAATCCCAATCTTGAAATATTAAGTATGTGACATGCTTTTACAAGATACATGGAAACTCCTATTTTGATCTCCCTGTTACGGTTGACGTTTGACAGTTTCAAAGTAAAACATCTGACATGTAGGATCGTAACGTTTTGATGGTCTAAGGAAATTCACATACGTTAACACTTCTATAATATTACTAACAATGTTTTGAAGATGATATATCTTAGCATATCAAATGGTTGGGTCTGGTCTAGCACTCAATGTTTTGCCAAGAATGTGCTCCCATTTTTTCCGGTATATACATTATTATACCCATGACAAAAAACAGGGTCATCATAACACACATGAGCTAATCTTAGAGGCAATACTAGGACACTACTTCGTGTTTATATTTCCACACGTGCATATGGATTTTTCTCTAAATCTCAAATTCAAAAACCATAGCAGTTATATCACAGAAATATAAACATTAAATTTCAACTTGGATATGAATAATAACATTTATTATTTCCTATAGCACATATCTCCTTCAGTAGAGACACAAAGTCTAGCCTCCTGCCAAGAGCCACTATAGATCACCACCTCGACTGCCGAAGAGGAAGCCTCCGACGTTCCAAACATCATGAGCTAGTTGCATTTGAGAAAGTGACTCCAATGAAACCGTAAAAACAAAACGGATCAGCCGCAACAAAGCAACCAGTGCACTACCTACACCGTGTCCCTCTGTTGACAGTTTCACCTTGTCATCTTGCTTATCATTTTTTACATCATAATTACCATCATATAAAGAATCCTCACTATTATTATTTACTAATGGCCACCATCCCCATCGGAAGGCGCATCTCACATGACAACATAATTTATTGGCATTACCGTAGGCTTTTTACCCTAAATTTTGAAATTTAACTTATAGAACACTTATTTAATGCACATGTCCATCCAATCCGGAATAAGGGTATGATCCATGCAAACAATGCGAAGGTAGAGAACACCATGTTTTCTCATATAAGCCGCATATCAACTTCCTTGGTTTTGCCAAAAAAACATACCTAGGCGCTCCAAAGAGCCAAAAAAATCACATTTAGCTTCTGGTTGGATACCAGACACCCTAACCCAAGCATCCTCAATAAACCACAAAGGTTCCATCGTGGCTGTCCGAAAATAAAATGTTATTGAGATAGGACTTTTGGATGCTTTGTAAGTGTCAAAATGCTGCATAAAGATCAACTCCATCTTATTCAGATGCTGGACACGGAAGACAACCTCCTATACATTGTGAACATCCCTTTGAAACTAGTCATTAGGAACAAGCCACTGAAGTTGCGAAGTGGTCTCGGTAATTATCATAACTCCTCCAGAGATATTCACCTTCCCCAACCTAGAATTCTCATCCTTTCGGATGATAATAACAACAAGTGGCATATCAAAAAACATCAAACGCTCGTGTGCAAGACAATACATCACCACCGAAGTTTTTGGAGCTGAATGTAGAGGACAATCAGCGGATACATGTGCCCAGGATTCACAAGAATCACACATCACCGCATTACGTTCATTCAAGAAGTGGCTTGTGGATCCACAACGAAATCACTTTTGGCCCTTCGTCTTCTCTTTCTTTTTCTTAGGCATGGATTCAATTGATGCGACATCACTAGAGGCCACTGTAGGGTTGCGTAATGGTACTTTAAAATTTTCTATATAACATACTACGCAACACTCAAGATCATCTATGAAGATACAAGATAACAACAATTCAATGATCTAGCTGAAGTACGTTACCAACACCGTTGAAGCGGAAGAGATGTTGATGACGAAGTCGATGAAGCATGTGGAAGATTATGTCGGCTAAGCCTAGCGGAGAGAATGTTGCCGACTCCCGTGTCCAACCTTCTTGATCCAACAGAGCGAGGGTCAAGTGTCGGGGTTCCGACTCCTCACCCCTCTGAGAGTTCGCACACGTCCGCCGGATCTAGTTCAGCAGAGCTTCGCTGACCTGCGCTAAGAAATTACTGGTGTATATGAAGGTGGATATCTCAACACATGAGAGAGAGAGGGAGATTGGATCTCAATCTAAAGGGAGAGGACACCTCAAAACCCCGTAGATTAGAACCCAACTCCTAATTCCTCCAAAGGGAGAAATTTGAGAGAAGCTTGTGTGTCCCCAAAGGGGAGGGGCCGTGGGTCTATATAGGAGGACAAGGGGGAGGGGATGCTTGGAGGAGGGGCAAAAACCCTCCCCTCATCCCCCGCCGCCGCTTCCATGGGGTGGGCCCCACCCGGCCGGCCGAACCGACCTAGGGTTGGGGTGCCAGCCCAAACCCTAGGCGCCGGCCCCACATGGGTCATGGGGCCCACTCGGGTAGGTAGGAGGGGCGCATCCCTTCCTTGCCTACGCGCCGGCCCACCACCACCCTTGGGTGGTGCGGCTGCCATGTGGGCCCCGAGGGCCCATGTGGCAGCCCTCATTGTGGATCTTTTGCCTTTTTAATTTCTTTATAAAAAATTTCGTTTAATTATTCTGTCTAATTAATTCCAAACTTAATATTTCCTTTAATAGAAAATTACCAGAATTAATTACTTATCATATAAACCTATTTATATGATCCGGGACACCCAGCGTCCACATACAAAATATCTGGATAAATATTTTCTCCTTATATAAACCCTCGAAATAAATCCGACAGTAATAGAAACAATTCCTATTACCCTCAGACATCCAATGTCTACATATTTAATCTCTCCTCTGTATATAAGATATATCGATCACGCAGAAACACTATTCCGGTGATACTCTCTCTATGTTCCAGACCAATCATTATACACGTGTGTGACTCCTACAGGTTCGATAACGAGTAGCTATGATTAGAAGTACCTATCTAATTAATAGTCAATGTTAGGACCATGGACGCCCGCATCGACCATTACCGTTATATGAAGATACTCTGTTGAACCTATTGGCTATTTAATATTTCATTCCCATTACTCATGATACTGAACTTTACCCGAGATTAGGTATTCCGATATTTCCATGAATCGATTCTTGATTCACTATATATTACGATATCCAACACGATGTATCATCATCATGCATTGTCTGCAGAACATATTGAATATCTCTCATACTAAGTGGGCCCAGGATGTATCTCTCCTTTGACATAGGAGTAATTCCCATCTATGAACACTAAGATTAATACACACCTTCCGAATTACCCATCGACTTCCTTTTTAATCACCCAGTTTACGGCGTGATGTTTGACAGCACCAAATTAACACTTCATGAATGTATAACCTTAAGAACTTCATGGTTCAAGGACATATTATATAATAATCTTGTTGTGATATGTCACTAAGAAAAAAGACACTATAAAGGAATCTCTTAGCATATCAATGACTGCATATCAATGACTTGGGTCTAATCAGCCATATTGTTTCCACCAACAATATGCTACTCATTGATGCTGACATAAACTATGTCCATGACTAGGAAAGCACAGTCATCTTGCATTCAACAAATTGGTCCTTGGATGAGACTAGGGTATCAATAAATTGTTCATGTTAACTACATGTGCGTGTGAGATTTCCTCTGAATCTCACACTCAGGAGCCATGGCAGTTATAGCATACAAACATAAAACATAATTATGAATCAAATGTATAATTATCATTGCCTTTTGGGCCTACATCCAACAGCCACTACCCTAGGTTGTCATTGAAACTGAAGTGGGGCGACAGCAAGAGGAGCCACGGCTGGATTTTGTGTGCTACTAGCAAGAGAACTCCCAACCTCGAACATTTATCAAGCCACTAGCATCATAATCTTAATCACAATGGGTCATGTTTTATTTATTGCAATGATAGTAAAATGTGCATCAAGTTCGTGAGAGCTATATAACCAATTTTTCCCATGGCAATCAATAACATAATCATTTTCATTCAGAGGTATAGATAACACAAATATCATGATGAACATACTCGGAATAGCATAAAGCCAATAGGTAGATATGGTGGACTCACTGGAATAACTTTGGTTGAAGGTGTTGGAAACAAGTTTTTGCTTGTTGGAGTTTTTGGGCTAGCAAAAGGGAGAAAGTTGACCATCTAGATGCATGCATGAGTGTCCATAGAACTAACTAATCCATGTTAAACCAAGTAAAATAACAATCAGCACCAAAACATGAATAAGTGATAGCTCTACAAAAAGAATTTGCAAACTATTACTCATAAACAAGCTCATGAATCATGCAACTATATGTATCATTAAAAATCAATCAAACATCCCTTTTCCCAATCTTATAAAAGCATCCAACATATTTCAACCCATATTTCCAGTAGCTCTCTCATATATAATTGATAGTGTGGTGGTCTCTCAAGACTCAAACAAAAACAAAAACGACGCTCCAAGTTTATGCGATAAAGTGTTTCGATCGAAAAACAGAAGTTGGACGTGTGCAAACCGAGAGTGTGTAGGTCCAGTGGGGTTGTCTTCACATCCCCAAGCTTATGGTCTTCACCATCCTTGGATAGCTCTTGGTGCATCTCCTCCAATCCCTGTGAAAAAACTTCAAAACACCGTTTCTCCCATCTCTTTTCTGTGGGGTGCATTAATAGTGATAAACAAATAGGTTCCTTGCTGCATATAATCCTTGAACAAAAATTCATATGAATGTCCAGAAAGTATATAATGTTGTATGCCTACTCATAAACTCAATTGGATCAAAAAGATTCAACTTAAAAGCTCAAAGCATGCATCAAACAAAATGGGACAGAATCTGTCCAGAAAAACAGCAGCAGCAAAACGTATTTTTCTACCCTACCAAACTTTCTCGAAAAATTCCGAAAAAATTCATGCATACAGAGGATGAAAAGTTGCAACTACAGTTCAAATATGAGCTCATTCGGAGTTACAGAATAAGAATTAAAAATCATACCGTGCACTGATTCGTGCAGGAATAAAATCTCCGAACTCAATAAGCAACTTTTCAAACCAAAAAGGGTAAAACTTGGCACTTTATTAAAAACTCCAGAACCTAACTAGACACAAAATCTCTTGTTACAGCAAGAGGACACAAAGAAAAATCACACACAAAAATAACCGGGTTGCCTCCCGCAAAGCGCTTTCTTTATAGCCATATAGCTAGGCTTCTTACTTGTTGTTTTATTGTGGACGAAGCTCATGAGGGAGCTTGAACTTTGTGGTTCCCTCTTCCTTGGAAAGTGTTCCATGCACTTCTTGTGTGGAAACTGAAACTTTACATTCCCTTCCTTTGAATCAATGATAGCACCTGTGGTACGAAGAAAAGGTCTTCCAAGAATAATAGGACTAGAGGTTTTATTCCCCATATCCATGATTAGAAAATCCACAGGCACAAAAGTCATATGTAACTCTACCATAACATCACTTACTTTTCCCAAAGCATGTTTAATAGAGTCATCAGCAAGTGCTAGTTCAATAGAGCATTTTTCAAGATTTTTCAATTCAAGCACTTCATATAGTTCTTTAGATAAAACAGAGACACTAGATCCTAGATCAAGTATGGCATGGTGTGTCTCTTTTCCAATAGTTACTAGTACCTTAGGTATCCACATATCCCCAAGCTTAGGTGGTATCATAGCCTCTTGGTTGTACCTAGCAATCTTTTCTTTCAAGACATGATTAGCAATATAAGAACCAAAACCTGCTTGGTTAGTGTTGATGGAAGGATCACTTGCAAATTTTTGTAAGATAGATATTAATTCATGCAAGCTACAATTTTCTAAGTCAAGCAAAGGATCCTTGACTTCATTAAGCATTTTAACTTCCTCAACTTCTTCCCAAGCAAGATTCTCATTCCTTTTCTTTAAAGCAAGATTCAAGGCTATTAGGAGGTCATCCTCCCTTCAACATGATTCTTAATATCCCTATCTAAAGGTTCCAGCATAGAAGATATTCTTTCATTCAATTCCCTAGTCAACTTCTTTTTAGACTTGGCATAGTTCAATATTGTTTCCATTTTCAAAGAGATTCCAGAAAGAGTGTTATTTGTCTTTTTCATCCTAGACTTGGTATGAAGGATAAATGAATGCAAATCATTTTTAGTAGGATAGTCCTCCACATAAGTTTGTAGACATAAAGTTGACCTATCCATAGAAGCTTTTAGTTGTTTGATCCCAGTTTCATATTTGGATTCTATAGAATTCCCAAATAAATTTTCCATCAAATTATTAGCATGTGAGGGATTTCCAGAAGCAAATTTTCCACTAGTCAATGAGTCTAGAAAACATTTAGACCAGCCATCTATACCTTTATAGAAGTTTCTTATCACAGTGGCAGGAGTATATTTAATGACACCATTTTTACTAGTGTCCTTAATTCTATACCAAGCATCCATCAATGACTCTCCATAGTATTGACCAAAGTTGTTCATTTCAGCACTAGGATTCATTTTAGCAATTTTTTTTGGTATTTTTAATTTTTTATGCAAAACTGAAATAAATATGATATGATATGCAATGACACTAACAAAACAAATAAATTGCTTTGTAAGTAAAGATGGATAAGATGGTGCTCACGTAGGTGCAACCTCCCCAAGCTTAGGTGTTAGCACAAGTTGGTGACGTTGACTTTGTTGTGAGATGAATGCGATGATGCACACCCTTGGATAAATCTCTCAGCTACGATTCCCCGGCAACGGCGCCAGAAAACGTCTTGATGATCCCGAAGAGCAAGTCTTGATGCCTGCACAAATAACGGGATTAGGTTGAGACTCCAAGTGCAGAGTGTATAGTAAGTGGAAGACAGTTTTCCCCACGAGGGGTGACTCGAGGGTTTAATATCGAACTCTCGGGGAATCTGAAGTGGTAGATTTATCTTCTTATCCTTCTTTTGGTTACCTACAAAACAAGGTTAGATGTTTTGGTCCTCAACCTCACCTGTGGTTGTCAAGCACAAGGTGTAAGAATGATATCAGGATAGTTATGCAATGCAAACAAGAAATAAATATGCAATGATGGTGGATGCAATGGTAAATGATATTTTTGGGTTTTTAAATGATGTATGCAAGATGAAAAGTATTTTTGTATTTTCGGATTTAATGATGGCTGAAAATAGAAAAGTGGTATATGGTGTTGGAAAGGTGTTTCTTATGATTAAAAATGGACTGGGGTTCATGGTTTCACAAATGCACTCTCTCTTTATAAAGTGGTAGACAATGGAACACACAAAGTTAACATATGAGATTGCAACACAGGGTTTGATAACAAGTTACTTAGATATATGGGCATCACGTCCTAACATAGAGATCTTTTGGTTATTAACCTCTCTTATACTCCACCAAGATGCGAACTAAATCATAACACCTCAGTAATTAAGATAACTCAGAGTATAGCATTAAGTATCATGACATGAAGTGAAAATAAGAACATGCTAGATCTAGTCATGGAGTAGTGGCAATGGTCACGCCCACATCCCCGGTAGCATGGTATTTTAGTTTATCCCTAGTGAGGTAACAAAGTAAGGTAAAGATACCAAAGTGGATCGCAGAACTTTCTCTCACGTTCACTGCACTAGCCACCCCCCGTTACTCCAACTAATGCACACGTTCCCCCACACACGCTCTCATAAACATGCTTGATCAAAACAAGTAGACAAGAACGGGGTACATAATATGCATCTATACTCATAACTGAAACAAACATTGCAATCTCAAACATATATTAACTCATAAAGATCCACCACAAAGGTATTACAACGGTGACCGTAATCATGTTCAGCAGCTCATACGGTGCTAATTAGTGAAGCTCAAGAGAGGAGAGATACATAAGTTACTTCCACAAACCCATAGTCCAGAGGTGGACTACTCCCTCTTCATCATGGAGACGGTGGAGAAGTCGATGGAGAAGTGGAGACCACGCCGGCAGCGCCCCGCCGGAGTTTTCCCCCTCCAATCTGCAGCTCCTGATCTCCGTTTCGGTGTTTCTGTGTTTGTGCGGCGCTCCTTCCAGAGAACGACGGGGGACCTTTTTTATAGGCGTTTTTAGGTCAAGACGAAGGCGGTGGAGCGAAGATCGACGGCAACGGAGCCACGAGGCCCAAACGGGTGGGTCCCACGCGGCCACAGTACCTGGCCGCGTGGGCCATGCTCGTTTGGCCCTCGGGCCTCCGTTTGCTTGCTTCCTTTTTCCGTAGTCTTCTTCCTTCCAAATATTGACGCCCGTAAATTTCCAGGTGATTTCGTTGACGTTTGGGTCCCTGAAACATTAAAATACAAAACTAGGGTTTTCTGCCTGTGCAGGGTTAATTCCAAATAAATGGGAAATACTATGAAGTATTCCCAAAATCATGATAAAACATTGATATAACCCTTATATGATGCAAATATGATTGGAATATAAGCAATTAAAGTGCAAAGTTCATGTATGCATTTTACATGCATCAGTCGGCAACAAAGTCGTAGCAGGAACTTGGGTCGTACCTATGCCATGGCATAGAATTGTGCCGTGGCAGGCTGCCCCGGCACCACGGCAGGAAAAATCCTTACCGCGACATGCAAGCCTGACAGTCTAGCGACAGTAGCAGCTCCTCCTCCCTGCTAATGAGCGCCGGAGATCACACCACCTATTGTCGCGTGAACGCCCGCAGCTGCACCCCTGCCAGAGCACCCTTCCCGCTAGCCGAGTGGTAGGCATACAAAATTTCTCCCGCACTTGGACAACGACCTCCACTGCCATTTCCACCTCTACCTCGTTGATTATAGCGATAGTGACGACCACCACCACCATGCACACGATGACGTCCTTGATTTCCGAACGCAGTGTCGGGGTGAAAAACCTCTATAGCCATTGTCGTTAAACAGGCCATTGATGTGACCCTGCTCGGGGTAGTCTCCGCCACCACCACCCTCGAACTGGTCACCACCAAAGCCACCTCCCGCAAGCCCACTCCGACCACGAGCCGTCGGGTTGTTAAAACCTCCCCCCCCCCCCCCCCCACCCTGAGTAGGGATCCGGGTCCCAGCAAGTGTTGCGGCCATAACCATTACGAGCGCCTGCATGTCGCGGATGGTGGCGGCGACCCATGCCACCACCGCCTCAGTTTTCCATTGTCGTGGCATCGACAACATGATCGTTGTGGACAAGATCAACATGGAAAATTAGAGGATCTGGCACAAAAGCCGATCTTTTTTGAAAATCCTAAGTGACGTCGTGCACCACATGAGGTATACCATATCGTCGGGGGTGGACGGGCACATATATAACCCTTGGCCCGAAAGGCCAGCCAACTTCGGGGCTTAGCAACATAGAACATCAGAGGGGCCCATTCAGCCCGCAAAATGATGACATGATTTTGAAAAATAACGCTTCACACAACGCGTGATCCGTGATCTCGCCGGAGAGGGCTTGCACTGTGAGGAACTCACCTGCAGGGAAGACGACCCAACCCGGCCGTTGAACCGATTTCTTCACCGTCGTTTAGTAACCATGATCCATTCACTTGCGTCAACGACTCTAGGAGAAAGGTAGTGGGCGACAGAACTGGACTGGCCGGCGACGGAAGCTCCCTCTCCTTCTTCGGCCTCAATGTGATGCTTGCAACAGCCTCACCTTCACCGAAAGAGGACAAAGAGAATGAGGGCTTACCATTAGCATGTCTCCTCCGTAGTTTCTTCCTCCTACTGACTTAGGGGCCCTACCCGGTATTTCCACCGGGGAACGGCAAAGGTAGGACTCTAAATTTATGCTTTGGCAATAGTTGAGGGGACCTAGCATTTATGTTTTATTTTCAAATCCTAATGACCACACATGTTTGATATAATACTAAACTCGGGCAATAGTTCAACGTACCGAAACTAGATATTTTTGTACATCATTATAGAGATTTATTTCTGTAGTTATATGGACAATCTCGTTGACACGGAATATACCGAGATTATAATTTCCATGCATACATTATTTTCCAGAAGAAGGTGGATATGGAGAATCGCAACCGAAGACCTATCAAAGCATCGGCCATTAGAAAGGGAGGCAAACTTGAAGTATTCCTTCTGCATGCTGAGCCATCTCATTCATGCAGAATGATTGAAGGACCTCATTCCACCAACCATCACCATAACGGATAGGACTAAAACGTACCGGTATTTCAGTTTAGATACAGTTTTCTCGTAGACATATATAAAACCTTTACTAGAAAGAGTTCGAATTTGGAGTCAAATACCCTCATGTTCTATTGACCCATTTGACAATAGACTCTTTTCCTGTCCTCTTGCAAGGTTACTTGACATCTTCGATAGCTCCAACAATATGTTACTCAACTCCTTGCTACTACTTGGCTGACCTACTGGCTACTGCATGTTCTGTGAATTAGTCATTCTCTTCATTTTGTTGAACCCGATCTCCGGTCATTCAGAAGTAAAGTAATAACTAGCATACAAATTACACTTAGCTAATCTTATGTGCTACACGTGCGATCTGATACATGCATGCACCTCTCAGCCGATCCAAGTGCCGATCTACCTCATCATATATAAACATAGTTGACAGCTAAGTTCATGTGCTGCTAGCTGCAACGCGGTTACGTGTACTACGTACATAATTTGACCATCAGTTACTGGCTTACCTTGAGGATGAAAGTTTTCCAAGTCTGTCAGTAAACATATCCCAGTTTGCACGTCGCGCACCCATTCACCAGAACGGTCCCAGAGTCTTCTTCAGAAAATCTCGGGCATGTTACCAAATCGGTTACTGATCGATCCTCGCCTTTTTTATCCGCGCTATATTCTCGATCATATGCATGTGATCCGCCAGCTGCCTGCTTCCATGAGAATACATGAGAACGTGCTACCTAATAATCGTCTGTTCACAGCAAATTTACCAAATCAGATATAGCAGTGCATCAGAAAGTACAGTTAGTATTTTCTCCATAGAATTAATTAGCCTTAGCACTGATCTGGAGTTCTGGACCATTTCAAAGGATGGTTACAGTCTAGCTAGCATGCAGAACAGACTAGACTAGTAGTCATTTTTTCCTTGAGTAATGTCATTTTCCTGCTCGGTGATTACCAACTGGAAGCGTGTGTGCGTCACCATCCGTAACTAGCGAAAGTCAATCAACCGGGAGTCTACTCTGATGTAGCTTGTGACTTTGTGAGCAGAAAAAACATATGCTAGGTCCAGGTTAACATTTGGGTCAAATGTCCGCAGGAGAAATTCTTTGATGTGTTTGTTCTCAAGCATATAATTAACAACGACGTACACCTACGCACATATACATCGTAGTCCCCAAAATTCGGACCGGTCAAACACGTACCTTGAAGAATAATTTTCTCGCCGAGATCGACCCATATGAAATGCAAATCGCGACTTCGCATCTTGAGAAACCTGAGCACGGTTTTGTATCCATGCGTGGAAATTTAAACCGTCTGTACATTTCGCATGATGATGAATTTATTGGAACTTTCTAAAACCCGTTACATCTTGATGGTCTTCGCTATGATGCGCACGTTGACTAGAAACGGATGGTAGTATATTCGTGACGACTTCGGGGTCAATACGACATGCATTTTTAAACGGGAAAGTCTGGTCAGGTGCTATTTCGCACTCACGGAATATGGCCACTGTTTGACTCCCGTGACAGTCCAGCCCTATCAAGAGAAGGACATCATCGTATGTATCATTATCAAGATTCTAAAATCCAAACTAAGAAGGCATTATTGCAGCTAGCAAATCATGTTGGGTAGTTAGTGAGAAAGCATGCCCTCAACTCTCCACACTAGCTCGGACCGTATGTCCTAGTCACGCTACCTGAGCATGCAACACATGTTGGGTAGTTAGGGGTCCGGAAGACTGTTCGTTCAGTGTTCTCATCGTTATGTCCAGAATTCCAGATTATTCAACGTCTTAGACTTCGTGTTAATTTCTCTGCGGGCTGAAGACACACACGATTGCGGACTATATTTTATACTGGTGTTCGTCGTCTCGTTCCGCAAGAAACGATGAACGACGCAACGTAAGTACGTACGTGGCCCGGCCAAGAACTACTCAGATAATATCAACAACTTATCACCACTAACCCTGCTTTCCCCTTCCTTGCTACAGTAAAAGGCGGAGGAAAAGGCGATCTTGAGTGCCGCCGGCGAGTTCACTGGTTCCCTCTGCCTCCGGCGCCGCCGTGCGTCGTGAGGTGGGGGGAATCGTCGGATCTCGTCGTGCGGAAGTAGTTTAGGTCTAGTTAGTTCTAGTTTCTGTCTTCCTCGTCGGCGTCGCTCCGGTGGCGATGATGGCGTTGGTGAAGAATAAATCCTCCACTTTCTTTCTCCGGTCCGGCGGCGCGCTCGCCGGGAGGGAGGTGGAGTTTGTGTACTCAGTGCTGGCGGCCGTCATGGCGACTTGGGCTGCTGTGCATCTTGGAGTTCTTGTCCTTCGGGTCGGTCGCCATCGCGTCGTCTTCTTCTTCAGGGGCGACGTGCGGCCCGTGAGGTGGTGTGTGGTTCGTCAGGTACGCTTCTCTGTCCTTGCTTCTCTGGCCGGCCGTGGCGGCGAGAGGAGAGCTCGGTGGTTGTTGGCGTCCTGGTTTTGTTGTTGGTGGAGGTGGTGGTCTTCCTTGATGATTCTGCTCCGGCCGGCCGTGGCGGCGAGGGGAGTGGTTGTCTGGAGACTGGGTGTTCTTGGTGGCTGGCCTGGTCGATGCGGAGGCGGCGGGAAGATGGGTGGTTTGAGGAAGCGAGTGCTTTGGCTGTGTACGTTCATCGAGCTGGGTGTCCGTCGCGTCGCGGCGGCCGGATTTGCAGTCGACTACAACATGTGGAGGTGCTTTCTTCCCCGGGAATGGCGGTACGGCGGCTCTGGCGGAGACTGAGGTGTTTGGGGCGACGGGTGGATCCGATTGTGTTTCTTCCAGGTGGCTCGGGGTGTTTAGTGCAATTTGCTGGGTCTCGTTGTAATTTCTGGTTCCTTCTGGACCTTTCTGTAAGTTGTACTGAGCTTCCTTTTTATATATCGGATCCTGTTCAAAAAAAAAACTACTCAGATATACTTTGAATGTTTTTGTATAGGACTCGACGCCTCAACGGTAGCTGCCAGCCAGTACGTGACATTGAACCTAGCTAAACCCCCAATTTAGAGCTGAGCGAGACCCATGCACGTGTCAAAATTAACCACCAGCGAGCAGCACTTATTTTTTTCAGTGCATTTTTGCTCGTTCTACATGATTAGTCATCCAAATAAGTTCTAACTTGTATCCACCAACTATTTTTGCCAAATATTTAGCGATTGGTTACATGATATCGATAACAAGTATAGAATTCTTATTAGAGTGGGAGCGCTAGCCATTATTTTGTCGCTTTGGTTATGAATAAATGATAAGATTTTTTACGATAAAAATATTGCGTTTGCGACCCAGGCTCATTGACATTTCAAGATTGGTGCCACATGATTTGCAATTTAGACCTGTACCTAGTACACAATCCCATCCATATCGAGCCGAAGATGTACATGTACACCTCGATGCTGCCCATCTCCCTCCCTCCCATCTCGTTTGGTCTCATCGGGCTCAATGATGTCCCTCTCCCTCTCGTCTCGGGCCCTCCCCCTCCAATTGAACATGGCGTACCACCAGACTTCGACCGAGCTGTGGAGGCGTTCGGATATGAGGAGCTGCCGGGTGGGCAGCTGAACAAAACAACACTCCACTTTAAGACAGATTTGATCTTGTAGCATGAACGAGAACCTTCTCTCTGAACAATTAAGAAAACGCTTTGCATTTTCTTTCTACTCTTTGTGTCTCCCGGGGCGCGCGCGTGCCTATGAGGTATTCTTAACCGTTGATTTGGACTTGGTGCTGCCTTTGACCGGCCGGTGCCATGCATCACTCCATGCGTCACAGTGCCAATCACTCTTCATCAGAGAGTGAGCTCGAGCTACTCAACCTGCAGCCATGTGAGTGACGGCGTACGTACGTACTGCATGAGCTCGATGATCTAGACGCGTTTTTCGGTAACCACTACACGTCGCCCTCGATCGTACTCGGACTCCGGGCCCCACGTCCCGAGCGTATCTCTACTAGCTTCGGTCTCACAGATTAATTACGATTATGTCTTGACAAGTTGACATGGAGTATAGTTTATCATTAGCAGGTATACTCCCTCTCGTGGATTTTGATTCAATCAGGCTGCAAAGGGAAATGAAGGGTTAGCTACGGTTGGGGAGGTTACCAGTGATGACGCCAAGAGTGGACTTGTCGTTCGGCCGCTTCTGCGCTGCTTCCCCGTAGGTTCCCTTGTCGTCCTAGGCTAGCTCTATAAATTCTGGGCGTGACACGGCGCGGCACTGACAAAACCCGATCGACACCGGAAAGTGAGTGAGTACGTAGTGCAAATTAAGAGCGAGCAAAGAGACTCGATCGATATGGCGCTGGACACCTCGGCCGCCGTGGTGCTGGAGCTGATGACGATGGGGCAGCAGTCCGCGGCGCACCTCGGGGAGCTGCTCATGGCCGCGTCGCCGCCCATGGCCGCGGAGCGCGGCCAGGCGCTCACCGCCGAGATCCTCCGCTGCTGCGACCGCGTGATCGCCGCGATCAGCAGGGCCGGCGCCACAGGCAAGAAGAGGAAGGTGATGGACCGTGGAGTGGTCATGCCGTCCAAAAGAAGGGCGCGTGGTGCGGAGGCGCATCGGGAGGTCCAGAGCGGGACGACGACGGACGGGTTCGTGTGGAGGAAGTACGGGCAAAAGGACATCAACGGAAGCAAGCACCCGAGGTACGTCGCATTTGCATACACGTACGCGGCTGATCGATCAGCCAGAGCGGAGCCTCACGTACGCCATTTTTGCTGCAGGTTCTACTACCGCTGCGCGTACAGCGCCGAGGGCTGCCGCGCGACACGGCGGGTGCAGCAGTCGCAGGAGGAGCCGGCGGCGTTCGTGATCGCCTACTACGGCGAGCACACGTGCGGAGGAGGAGACGCGAGGTGCCAGCAAGGACCGGCGCCGGTGCACCCTGCCGTCCTCGACTTCGCCTCAAACGCTCACCAAGCCGGCGCCATGGATCGGTATCGGAACGGGGACTCGTCACCTCTGCCGATGCCCTTGCTCGTCGCCGAGCAGAGTGGGAACCGCCATTTCCAGGAACCCGGTGGGACTACGTCGCGGGGACAGTGGTCATCGTCGTGCTCCTCCTCCTCGTCGGAAGTGGAGCTAGGCACTTGTCCTGTGCTGGAGTTTCTGGACGGCAGCCTCGGATGGGAATCCGTCGCAAACTACCTTGGTTTCGGTGATCTCCCTCATATCGCGATGCCTCAGTAGCATCGATCTCGTGCGCTGTTTGGTCCACTGATAAGATCTGGAGTACGTTGGCTTCTGCAGTAGTAGTTTGCGATGCTTGCAACAGCCTCACCTTCACCGAAAGAGGACAAAGAGAATGAGGGCTTACCATTAGCATGTCTCCTCCGTAGTTTCTTCCTCCTCCTGACTTACGGGCCCTACCCGGTATTTCCACCGGGGAACGGCAAAGGTAGGACTCTAAATTTATGCTTTGGCAATAGTTGAGGGGACCTAGCATTTATGTTTTATTTTCAAATCCTAATGACCACACATGTTTGATATAATACTAAACTCGGGCAATAGTTCAACGTACCGAAACTAGATATTTTTGTACATCATTATAGAGATTTATTTCTGTAGTTATATGGACAAGCTCGTTGACACGGAATATACCGAGATTATAATTTCCATGCATACATTATTTTCCAGAAGAAGGTGGATATGGAGAATCTGCAACCGAAGACCTATCAAAGCATCGGCCATTAGAAAGGGAGGCAAACTTGAAGAATATTCCTTCTACATGCTGAGCCATCGCATTCATGCAGAATGATTGAAGGACCTCATTCCACCAACCATCACCATAACGGATAGGACTAAAACGTACCGGTATTTCAGTTTAGATACAGTTTTCTCGTAGACATATATAAGAACTTTACTAGAAAGAGTTCGAATTTGGAGTCAAATACCCTCATGTTCTATTGACCCATTTGACAATAGACTCTTTTCCTGTCCTCTTGCAAGGTTACTTGACATCTTCGATAGCTCTAACAATATGTTACTCAACTCCTTGCTGATACTTGGCTGACCTACTGGCTACTGCATGTTCTGTGAATTAGTCATTCTCTTCATTTTGTTGAACCCGATCTCCGGTCATTCAGAAGTAAAGTAATAACTAGCATACAAATTACACTTAGCTAATCTTATGTGCTACACGTGCGATCTGATACATGCATGCACCTCTCAGCCGATCCAAGTGCCGATCTACCTCATCATATATAAACATATATAGTTGACAGCTAAGTTCATGTGCTGCTAGCTGCAACGCGGTTACGTGTACTACGTACATAATTTGACCATCAGTTACTAGCTTACCTTGAGGATGAAAGTTTTCCAAGTCTGTCTCTGGTGAAGATATATGGTTAGTAAACATATCCCAGCTTGCACGTCGCGCACTCATTCACCAGAACGGTCCCAGAGTTTTCTTCAGAAAATCTCGGGCATGTTACCAAATCGGTTACTGATCGATCCTCGCCTTTTTATCCCCGCTATATTCTCGATCATATGCATGTGATCTGTCAGCTGCCTGCTTCCATGAGCATACATGAGAACGTGCTACCTAATAATCGTCTGTTCACAGCAAATTTACCAAATCAGATATAGCAGTGCATCAGAAAGTACAGTTAGTATTTTCTGCCATAGAATTAATTAGCCTTAGCACTGATCTGGAGTTCTGGACCATTTCAAAGGATGGTTACAGTCTAGCTAGCATGCAGAACAGACTAGACTAGTAGTCATTTTTTCCTTGAGTAATGTCATTTTCCTGCTCGGTGATTACCAACTGGAAGCGTGTGTGCGTCACCATCCGTAACTAGCGAAAGTCAATCAACCGGGAGTCTACTCTGATGTAGTCTTGTGACTTTGTGAGCAGAAAAAACATATGCTAGGTCCAGGTTAACATTTGGGTCAAACGTCCGCAGGAGAAATTCTTTGATGTGTTTGTTCTCAAGCATATAATTAACAAGGACGTACGCCTACGTACATATACATCGTAGTCCCCAAAATTCGGACCGGTCAAACACGTACCTTGAAGAATAATTTTCTCGCCGAGATCGACCCATATGAAATGCAAATCGCGACTTCGCATTTTGAGAAACCTGTTTACGGTTTTGTATCCATGCGTGGAAATTTAAACCGTCTGTACATTTCGCATGATGATGAATTTATTGGAACTTTCTAAAACCCGTTGCATCTCGATGGTCTTCGCTATGATGCGCACGTTGACTAGAAACGGATGGTAGTATATTCGTGACGACTTCGGGGTCAATACGATATGCATTTTTAAACGGGAAAGTCTGGTCTGCAGGTGCTATTTCGCACTCACGAAATTAATATGGCCGGCCACTGTTTGACTCCCGTGACGGTCCAGCCCTGTACTATCAAGAGAAGGACATCGATCATCATCATATAAGTCAATCAAGATTCTAAAATCCAAACTAAGAAGGCATTATTGCAGCTAGCAAATCATGTTGGGTTGTTAGTGAGAAAGCATGCCATCAACTCTCCACACTAGTCACGCTACCTGAGCATGCAACACTGGCCACCCCCGCTGATTAATTATACTAGGGGTCCAGAAGACTGTTCGTTCAGTGTTCTCATCGTTATGTCCAGAATTCCAGATTATTCAACGTCTTAGACTTCGTGTTAATTTCTCTGCAGACTGAAGACACACACGATTACGGACTATATTTTATACTGGTGTTCGTCGTCTCGTTCCGCAAGAAACGATGAACGACGCAACGTAAGTACGTACGTGGCCCGGCCAAGAACTACTCAGTTATACTTTGATTGTTTTTGTATAGGCTGCCAGCCAGTACGTGACGCTGAACCTAGCTAAACCCCCAATTTAGAGCTGAGCGAGACCCATGCACGTGTCAAAATTAACCACCAGCGGGCAGCACTTATTTTTTTCAGTGCAATTTTGCTCGTTCTACGTGATTAGTCATCCAAATAGGTTCTAACTTGTATCTACCAACTAATTTTGCCAAATATTTAGCGATTGGTTACATGATATCGATAACAAGTATAGAATTCTTATTAGAGTGGGAGCGCTAGCCATTATTTGATCGCTTTGGTTATGAATAAATGATAAGATTTTTACGATAAAAATATTGCGTTTGCGACCCAGGCTTATCCACTGGTCATTGACATTTCAAGATTGGTGCCAAATGATTTGCAATTTAGACATGTACCTAGTACACAATCCCATCCATATCGAGCCAAAGATGTACATGTACACCTCGATGTTGCCCATCTCCCTCCCATCCCATCTCGTTTGGTCTCATCGGGCTCAATGATGTCCCTCTCCCTCTCGTCTCGGGCCCTCCCCCTCCCATTGAACATGGCGTCCCACCAGACTTCGACCGAGCTGTGGAGGCGTTCGGATATGAGGAGCTGCCGGGTGGGCAGCTGAACAAAACAACACTCCACTTTAAAACAGATTTCATCTTGTAGCATGAACAAGAACCTTCTCCCTGAACAATTAAGAAAACACTTTGCATTTTCTTTCTACTCTTTGTGTCTCCCCGGGCGCGCGCGTGCCTATGAGGTATTCTTAACCGTTGATTAGGACTTGGTGCTGCCTTGACCGGCCAGTTCCATGCATCACCCCATGCGTCACAGTGCAATCACACTTCATCAGAGAGTGAGCTCGAGCTACTCAACCTGCAGCCATGTGAGTGACGGCGTACTTACGTACTGCATGAGCTCGATGATCTAGACGCGTTTTTCGGTAACCACTACACGTCCCGAGCGTATCTCTACTAGCTTCGGTCTCACAGATTAATTACGATTATGTCTTGACAAGTTGACATGGAGTATAGTTTATCATTAGCAGGTATACTCCCTCTCGTGGATTTTGATTCAATCAGGCTGCAAAGGGAAATGAAGGGTTAGCTACGTTGGGGAAGTTACCAGTGATTACGCCAAGAGTGGACTTGTCGTTCGGCCGTTTCCGTGCTGCTTCCCCGTAGGTTCCCTAGTCGTCCTAGGCTAGCTCTATAAATTCTGGGCGTGACACGGCGCGGCACTGACAAAACCCGATCGACACCGGAAAGTGACTGAGTAGTGCAAATTAAGAGCGAGCAAAGAGACTCGATCGATATGGCGCTGGACACCTCGGCCGCCGTGATGCTGGAGCTGATGACGATGGGGCAGCAGTCCGCGGCGCACCTCGGGGAGCTGCTCATGGCCGCGTCGCCGCCCATGGCCGCGGAGCGCGGCCAGGCGCTCACCGCAGAGATCCTCCGCTGCTGCGACCGCGTGATCGCCGCGATCAGCAGGGCCGGCGCCACCGGCAAGAAGAGGAAGGCGATGGTCGAACCTGGAGTGGCCACGCCGACCAAAAGGAGGGCGCGTGGTGCGGAGGCGCATCGGGAGGTCCAGAGCGGGACGACGGCGGACGGGTTCGTGTGGAGAAAGTACGGCCAAAAGGACATCAACGGAAGCAAGCACCCGAGGTACGCACGTCGTCAGTCGTCGCACTGAGTAAAAATGCGTTGCATTTTGCACACGGCTGATCGATCGGTCAGAGCGGGGCCTCACTCACGTACGCTCATTTGCTGCAGGTTCTACTACCGCTGCGCGTACAGCGCCGAGGGCTGCCGCGCGACACGGCGGGTGCAGCAGTCGCAGGAGGAGCCGGCGGCGTTCGTGATCGCCTACTACGGCGAGCACACGTGCGGAGGAGGAGACGCGAGGTGCCAGCAAGGACCGGCGCCGGTGCACCCTGCCGTCCTCGACTTCGCCTCAAACGCTCACCAAGCCGGCGCCATGGATCGGTATCGGAACGGGGACTCGTCACCTCTGCCGATGCCCTTGCTCGTCGCCGAGCAGAGTGAGAACCGGAACCGCCATTTCCAGGAACCCGGTGGGACTACGTCGCGGGGACAGTGGTCATCGTCGTGCTCCTCCTCCTCGTCGGAAGTGGAGCTAGGCACTTGTCCTGTGCTGGAGTTTCTGGAAGGCAGCCTCGGATGGGAATCCGTCGCAAACTACCTTGGTTTCGGTGATCTCCCTCATATCGCGATGCCTCAGTAGCATCGATCTCGTGCGCTGTTTGGTCCACTGATAAGATCTGGAGTACGTTGGCTTCTGCAGTAGTAGTTTGCGATGCTTGCAACAGCCTCACCTTCACCGAAAGAGGACAAAGAGAATGAGGGCTTACCATTAGCATGTCTCCTCCGTAGTTTCTTCCTCCTCCTGACTTACGGGCCCTACCAGGTATTTCCACCGGGGAACGGCAAAGGTAGGACTCTAAATTTATGCTTTGGCAATAGTTGAGGGGACCTAGCATTTATGTTTTATTTTCAAATCCTAATGACCACACATGTTTGATATAATACTAAACTCGGGCAATAGTTCAACGTACCGAAACTAGATATTTTTGTACATCATTATAGAGATTTATTTCTGTAGTTATATGGACAAGCTCGTTGACACGGAATATACCGAGATTATAATTTCCATGCATACATTATTTTCCAGAAGAAGGTGGATATGGAGAATCTGCAACCGAAGACCTATCAAAGCATCGGCCATTAGAAAGGGAGGCAAACTTGAAGAATATTCCTTCTACATGCTGAGCCATCGCATTCATGCAGAATGATTGAAGAACCTCATTCCACCAACCATCACCATAACGGATAGGACTAAAACGTACCGGTATTTCAGTTTAGATACAGTTTTCTCGTAGACATATATAAAACCTTTACCAGAAAGAGTTCGAATTTGCAGTCAAATACCCTCATGTTCTATTGACCCATTTGACAATAGACTCTTTTCCTGTCCTCTTGCAAGGTTACTTGACATCTTCGATAGCTCTAACAATATGTTACTCAACTCCTTGCTGATACTTGGCTGACCTACTGGCTACTGCATGTTCTGTGAATTAGTCATTCTCTTCATTTTGTTGAACCCGATCTCCGGTCATTCAGAAGTAAAGTAATAACTAGCATACAAATTACACTTAGCTAATCTTATGTGCTACACGTGCGATCTGATACATGCATGCACCTCTCAGCCGATCCAAGTGCCGATCTACCTCATCATATATAAACATATAGTTGACAGCTAAGTTCATGTGCTGCTAGCTGCAACGCGGTTACGTGTACTACGTACATAATTTGACCATCAGTTACTGGCTTACCTTGAGGATCAAAGTTTTCCAAGTCTGTCTCTGGTGAAGATATCTGGTTAGTAAATATATCCCAGCTTGCACGTCGCGCACTCATTCACCAGAACGGTCCCAGAGTTTTCTTCAGAAAATCTCGGGCATGTTACCAAATCGGTTACTGATCGATCCTCACTTTTTATCCGCGCTATATTCTCGATCATATGCATGTGATCTGTCAGCTGCCTGCTTCCATGAGCATACATGAGAACGTGCTACCTAATAATCGTCTGTTCACAGCAAATTTACCAGATCAGATATAGCAGTGCATCAGAAAGTACAGTTAGTATTTTCTCCATAGAATTAATTAGCCTTAGCACTGACCTGGAGTTCTGGACCATTTCAAAGGATGGTTACAGTCTAGCTAGCATGCAGAACAGACTAGTAGTCATTTTTTCCTTGAGTAATGTCATTTTCCTGCTCGGTGATTACCAACTGGAAGCGTGTGTGCGTCACCATCCGTAACTAGCGAAAGTCAATCAACCGGGAGTCTACTCTGATGTAGCTTGTGACTTTGTGAGCAGAAAAAACATATGCTAGGTCCAGGTTAACATTTGGGTCAAACGTCCGCAGGAGAAATTCTTTGATGTGTTTGTTCTCAAGCATATAATTAACAAGGACGTACGCCTACGCACATATACATCGTAGTCCCCAAAATTTGGACCGGTCAAACACGTACCTTGAAGAATAATTTTCTCGCCGAGATCGACCCATATGAAATGCAGATCGCGACTTGGCATTTTGAGAAACCGGAGCACGGTTTTGTATCCATGCGTGGAAATTTAACCCGTTTGTTCATTTCGCATGATGATGAATTTATTGGAACTTTCTAAAATCCGTTACATCTCGATGGTCTTTGTTCTGATGCGCACGTTGACTAGAAACGGATGGTAGTATATTCGTGACGACTTCGGGGTCAATACGATATATGCATTTTTAAACGGAAAAGGTCTGGTCTGGTGCTATTTCGCACTCACGGAATATGGCCACTGTTTGACTCCCGTGACAGTCCAGCCCTATCAAGAGAAGGACATCATCATATGTATCATTATCAAGATTCTAAAATCCAAACTAAGAAGGCATTATTGCAGCTAGCAAATCATGTTGGGTAGTTAGTGAGAAAGCATGCCCTCAACTCTCCACACTAGCTCGGACCGTATGTCCTAGTCACGCTACCTGAGCATGCAACACATGTTGGGTAGTTAGGGGTCCGGAAGACTGTTCGTTCAGTGTTCTCATCGTTATGTCCAGAATTCCAGATTATTCAACGTCTTAGACTTCGTGTTTCTCTGCAGGCTGAAAAGGCACATATGAATATATGGAAGGCTATTTTACGGTACATCCTACTACACATTTTTGTGTGTAGTATATGACAGATCGAACGGTTAAAATTGATTGGACCGGAGTTGGGCCCAAGGACAACTTGGTACTTTCCAACGCAGGCAGAAAATGTATTACTAAATCTAATTAATCTGTATCGCACACCTCTCTTTTCTCGCGTTTTCCATCCGCCTCTTCTTCTCCAAGATTACAGCCTCTTATTCTCCAGATTATGCCGCGAAATTAAGTTGCCTCTCCAACGATCTATTCGTGCGGCCACCGAAGCCAGTTGACCCTCGTGATCAAAGACCCTGTTGCTCCCTCCGCTTCTGTTGTCAATCAGTTAGTGGTTCTATAGATTGATACAAGAACTTAGAAAACTGAACAGTTTCCACTGCTAGCTTTGAATACTGGCTTAGATTGCATACAGTGACCTGCAGCTTTGTATACTGGCTAGTTTACAGATTGCATACCCCAACCTCCGTCGAAGAACTAATCGAATCAACGTCCACACTCTATCATCGCGCCACCGCCATCGCTCCATTCGGTCGCCCAGCTCCATTGCAGAGGTGCAGCAAGGACGGCAGTACTCGTCTGGTGGTCGACTGGCCGGAGAGCCATCACCGATTTCTTCCGCCGGTAGAGCATGCGCCGCACAGTTTCACCGACATGTCGCTGCAGCTCGCGCACCTTGCCGGCACCGAGCTTAGGTGTGTCACCATTGTGGGTGACGTGACGACGCTATGGTCCGCCACAGGGGCTTAATCTGCTGGCCGGCGAAGGGTGTTGCTGCGGGATGTTTTTAACACTAGTGATCTGCTCAAAATGCTCCTCGGGATAAAATATACTACAGAAAATATGGGGTAGTATTTCGAATCTGGTCCGTTGGATCCTGTCGAATGAATGGCCTGTATTGATTTGATGCACCGTAAAGCAACTCAAACCCAAATTTAGAGCTGAGCAAGACCCATGCATGCACGTGTCAAATTAACCACCAGACGAATCTAGCTAGGGGTACACTTGCATTTTCTATTCACTGCGTCTCTCACCGGGCGCGCGTGTGTGTATGAGGTTTTATTAACCGTTGATTAGGACTTGACCGGCGCGATGCATCACTCCATGCGTCACAGTGTCAATCACTCTTCATCAGAGAGTGAGCTCGAGCTACTCAACCTGCAGCCATGTGAGTGACGGCGTACTTACGTACTGCATGAGCTCGATGATCTAGACGCGTTTTTGGGTAACCACTACACGTCCCGAGCGTATCTCTACTAGCTTCGGTCTCACAGATTAATTACGATTATGTCTTGACAAGTTGACATGGAGTATAGTTTATCATTAGCAGGTATACTCCCTCTCGTGGATTTTGATTCAATCAGGCTGCAAAGGGAAATGAAGGGTTAGCTACGTTGGGGAGGTTACCAGTGATGACGCCAAGAGTGGACTTGTCGTTCGGCCGCTTCTGCGCTGCTTCCCCGTAGGTTCCCTTGTCGTCCTAGGCTAGCTCTATAAATTCTGGGCGTGACACGGCGCGGCACTGACAAAACCCGATCGACACCGGAAAGTGAGTGAGTAGTGCAGATTAAGAGCGAGCAAAGAGACTCGATCGATATGGCGCTGGACACCTCGGCCGCCGTGATGCTGGAGCTGATGACGATGGGGCAGCAGTCCGCGGCGCACCTCGGGGAGCTGCTCATGGCCGCGTCGCCGCCCATGGCCGCGGAGCGCGGCCAGGCGCTCACCGCCGAGATCCTCCGCTGCTGCGACCGCGTGATCGCCGCGATCAGCAGGGCCGGCGCCACAGGCAAGAAGAGGAAGGTGATGGACCGTGGAGTGGTCATGCCGTCCAAAAGAAGGGCGCGTGGTGCGGAGGCGCATCGGGAGGTCCAGAGCGGGACGACGACGGACGGGTTCGTGTGGAGGAAGTACGGGCAAAAGGACATCAACGGAAGCAAGCACCCGAGGTACGTCGCATTTGCATACACGTACGCGGCTGATCGATCAGCCAGAGCGGAGCCTCACGTACGCCATTTTTGCTGCAGGTTCTACTACCGCTGCGCGTACAGCGCCGAGGGCTGCCGCGCGACACGGCGGGTGCAGCAGTCGCAGGAGGAGCCGGCGGCGTTCGTGATCGCCTACTACGGCGAGCACACGTGCGGAGGCGGAGATGCGAGGTGCCAGCAAGGACCGGCGCCGGTGCACCCTGCCGTCCTCGACTTCGCCTCGAACGCTCACCAAGCCGGCGCCATGGATCGGTATCGGAGCGGGGACTCGTCACCTCTGCCGATGCCCTTGCTCTTCGCCGAGCAGAGTGGACACCTTCATTGCCAGCAGGAACCCGGAGGGACGTCGCGGGGACAGTGGTCGTCGTCCTCCTCCTGCTCGTCAGACATGGAGCTGGGTACTTCGCCAGTGCTAGAGTTTCTGGACGGCAGCCTCGGATGGGAATCCGTCGTCGCAAACTACCTTGGTTTCGGTGATCTCCCTCAGATCGCTATGCCTCAGTAGCATCGATCTCGTGCGCTGTTTGGTCCACTTATAAGATCTGGAGTACGTCGGCTTCTGCAGCAGTCTACAGCCCGTAGTGACGTTAAGTGTAGTAGGTGGATAACAGAGGCTCTTTGTTTCGAAACAAACAAAAAGATAACAGAGAGGCTCTGGCTTTTCCTTTCTTTTTTAAATGGAAAGTTTGATTGCTCTCCCGGGGCTCCTAGCAGAGATACTCTGGCTAAGAGGTCGCGATGTAGCGTTGGCTAATTGGTTACTGATAAAAGTTTGTTTCGGCAAAGGTATTAGATCCAGAACCGGTTAAATATGAGCAACTGGACCGGAGGGGATCAGATACGCAAATCATAGACACATGCAACTCCAGCATGGAAGAAAAACGTCAATCTTCAAATTTAATAGATCGTCAAATGTGGCGCTGACGCATCATTTCTCTCGTCGATTAACAGTTGTGCCCTGTCTAGTGTGGTTGCTTTCGGAATTCAAAGGGGAAAAAGGTGGTTGCTCTCAACCAGAAAACATGCTCGGTAAAACCTACAAACTGAAGGATCAAATGGTTACTTCAGCAAACGATGCACTTGAAAAAGCATATGGTGCCTATTTCACTTTTTTACATTAATGCTATTGGCAAATCAGAAACTCTATCGGCACATGGGTAAATACAATCTAACGAACGATAAACCAAACAACAAATATCAATTGACCATCACTGCCAAATTGTTACCCTTAGGCCAAACAGCAACCCAACTGATTTCACTAGATATTGAATGTGTTACAGCTACGTTGCGTGCAATAAACAACATACGTAATGAACAGCTAGGTACACGCTACGACCTTCGAGGGCCATTTCTTATTGTTGCTCCAGGGCAGAATCTATATTACATGAAGAAAAGAATAAAGGGACGGAACCATGAGGGGCAAGAGTACGCGAGCAAGTCTGTTGAGTACCAAGTGTACTATAAGGAGCCCCTTCAGAGTTCAGACACCGCGGACAAACCGAAGTTTGCCTGAGTTGAAGGCTAAAGAAGGAAACCTTACAGCCAAAGGGTCACAATCAATCTTCAGAACTCAAGTTTCAGCGATCATTTGATCCCTTCCAGCGAGCTGTATAACCTAGAGAAGTGTTGTGCCATGAGATGAAAAGCAATGTACTTTCAACATTTAAGAGTACACATAGTTTAACTAGTTCAGCTATCCAAGTACAATGGGTAACAAAAAGATCTTAAGGTGGAAAAAGTTAGGTGTTACTGTAACTGTATTACCACTAGTTCTCTGAACCACTCTCGGTGCTTGGACCTTTGTGGCCACCAGTCACAATGCGATGAATGTAAAAGGCTGCCACCAATCCACTGCAGCAGAAATAAACACATGGAAATAATGAAAGTGTTTTCATGGTCGAATTTAAAATAGTCCTACTGGCCACACAGCTGTGTATAAAAGCAACGTAAAATGCCCTCTAAACAAAGCAAAACACAGAAATAGTCAATCTAATCTAATTACTGAAAGGAAGAAAAAATCCACAAATTCAGTACTCCCTCCAGTTCGCAAAATGCTGACCTTTTATGACCCATAGGTCTATTCAAACTTTTCGAACCTTATTTTATTAGTATTTAGACTGGAATCTTGGGAATTATGTGCTAATGTCTAGAATGGTAGTTTTGTACTACTCCCTCCGTTCACTAATGTAAGGCATTTTAGCTTTTTCTTGATTCAAATGTATCTAGACTTACTTTGTACATATACTCACTCATTTTAGTATGTATATAGTCAAAATTGAAATGATGGGTCCAATGCCTTACATTAGTGAACTGAGGGAGTATCATAGTTTTATTAAGATTTTATAAATATAACATCATATGTTTTGGGGACCATGTAGATGTACAAAACATCAACACTTTTAAGAACTTGAGGGAGTAGTACGGCTATCCGACATAAAGCTGGTGGGGTTCTAAACTTACGATCCAACAACTACTATTGACAGCAATTTGTGTCTAATGCTTGCGATCAACTATATTACAGATATTTGCACTATTTACATCCTACCATTTAAAGAAAATCTTGGTCACATTCAGGTTGATAGTGACGCAAGTTTTGCTCTATAAGAAACATGCAGCAAATAGTGGGGTATAACTCAAAATATTGTATCTACCATTCCAATTTGAAGTAATCATCAGCTCCTAATTCACACTTTACAAGTACAGAACGACAAAAATAGTGCTCAAGATGGTATAAAAAGGACTTTCAACAAAAATGAGAAGTACCGCACTGTCAGGTGATTGTGGCAGAAGTGATGAATATGGTTTTCACAAAGAACAACGCAGTGCAGTAAATGAGAAGTAATCCATCAAGAAACACAGGTCCCCAGCAAGGTTGGATGCAAATGGGTGGAAAATCATTATATCCACCAAGGAAAATTTGTATACCCGTGCTGAACATTACATGCACAGTAACAAGCCATTTTATGCAGTCTTGCATGTATATAAAAGAGCAATATAGTTCATGAGAGCAAGTGTAGAATACTCCAAGCAAAGGTAGATAATAAAATTAGAATACTCCAAGCAATATAGTTCATTGTATCACTATATGTTTCTGTGATTCTAAAATTAGAATACTCCAAGCAAAGGTAGATAATAAATGTGGAGTACTGACCTGAGAATGACCACGAAAATATTTGGAAACCAACCGCGCTACACACACAAAAGTAAAATCAAATTCTGACATTGCTAACAATAAGAATACAATTTGAGACAAACCAGAGACGTTACCTGGAAGAAAATTGACAATTCCCTGAAGAAGATGACACTTGCAATAGCTGCATGACACACATCAAGTATGTTAACTTGTTAAGATTTTTGCAAATTCAAAGGATAACAGGCCAACAATTTACCAGAACTCAACTGATAACTTAATCCTGAGATAATAATTCAATGTGTTGCAAATTGAGCCAAACTACTGTTGCACAGTCAATACAACCAATCAAAATATGAATCCTTGTTTTGCGGAAAAGGGGGCAATATGAACCCTACACATAGTACATTCATTTTCAATCTGAACAGTTGAAAGGTTGGATGCTATGTATCTATGGAAAATATTTTTCTGTTGACACAGTTTTATGGAACTCGAGTTGAGTCTAAACTCAAGAGGAACTATGTGAGGAGATCTCCAAACAACTGAGGAGATAGCAAAGGCATCCCATGGCCATGTAACAAAACAGAAATCAAGATCGAACACAACCACATCTGCAAGATGGAAAACAAAGGGCAATTCTGCATAAAAAAGGTTAAACACTATTCATGCTAAATTCATCGTTCTTTTTCAGATCTTTCAACTATCATCATTTTGCTATTGAAACTGCATATGGCTATAGCATACCACCTCACTATGTCTACAACGTTGTTTGAGAAATTTAGACAAAACTACAAATGGTTTCGATTATTCGATAGAAGTTACACTTCGTCATGTTTCACGTGTTATTTACCTACAAATCATATATCTACAAATCATTACATCACGGAAAATGAGCTCAACCAGATAAAATAAACATCAGTTGTGTTACTACATGTCTACATATGGAAAATGTCAAAATAAGCAATGAAATATTTCTTCTTCCCCCATTGATGCATCAAAAAAATTGTTTCTTCTTTTTTGTGCCGACCAATGGTTTAAGTGTTAAAGCATTATCGGTGGTAGGTTAAGTTTGCTGAAATAACAAAAAGGCGTTCTTAAAATTTAAAATGCATTCAAATAAACCAGAAGTCCAGATATATTTGTAGTTGCAAAATAATTCGGAGATGGAACCAGTCACTCAGTTGCTTTCAGGATTATGCAGATCCGATAGTATGCATAATTCTAAGTTTCTAACTCATAAATATCACCTCACTCAACAATATAAATAAGCATAGATGCATAAAAATACTAAATAGACAAAAAAGAGTAATCTTTTGAACTCAATACGCACAAAGCATAGACTTCTATTTTAATTCCCTTTTCTTTCAATCTATTTTTCTGGTAGTTGCCAACTTTACAGACATGCCATATAAGAATACACATCAACATCATATATATTAGCAAAAGTCAAAGCTACTTGAATGCCACTTTAATCGTGAAAATGGAAGAGATGAACTCAGGCAAGGAAAATAGGGCGAGAAGATGTGAACTAACCAGCTTGCCCTTTCAGCAGAAGACGAGGCTGACGACCACCAGCCCTTTGTGATCTCAAACTTGAGATGCCTAGAGCCAACAGCGCAAGCCCAAGAACAAAACCAAAGCGAATTGCAGATACATTTCCAGTTAGCATGAAGTTCAGGAAACCTCCTACAGTAAGAAAGGTACCTACAAGAAATAATATAGTTCCATGAAATGCTGTTCAAACCTTACATAACAAGGCACCACCTACACAACAGATGATCTACAAAATCCATTTCCTAAATGAGACACATTGTCAATTTGCACTTTTGCAGCGTAGGAATTAACTAGATCACCGGAAATGCTACCAACAAAATGCATGTACCGACGTACCAAACGGAATGGCGACATGATAATCCGCATACTCTGATGGCCCATTCAACTTGCCAAGCGCGTTGATTGTCTCCGTCACATCCCTGACCGAATCTGGGGAGTTCTTGGCAGCCAGCTTCAGATATTCCTGACCCTCCTCGCTAACCTCTGCAGCGATCACGCTCAGGTCCTTCTGTGCTTTATCTGCCTGGATCCTTAGCTTCTCCGAGGCTTCTAACAGCACCTCCCTCGCCCTCTTGGAGTAGACATCGTATGCCTGCGCTGTCTGGGCCTGCATTCGGATGGCCTCGGCCTTGAACTGCTTGAGCATTTCCTTCCACACTTCCTGTGCCTCCTCGGGCTCTATCTCGATGTTTTCCTTTTCCTCGTCGTCATCACCGGGTTTAGAACTCGTCTGGATTCAGCAGACAAGATAACTTGTGAACTTTGGAATTAATTTGACAGCACAATTCAAACAAGAAAATAGCATTTACCACACAAAAAAGGCCAAACGACCTCAGCCAACAAATTGACGGAACACTACCATTTGGCACAAAGAAGACACAAGCAATATATACTCCGCGCGTTATACTCAAAGAACATGCCGCAGCAAAAAAAACGTGTAAAAGCTCAGCGAGATTATTTCAGCCATATATCGAGTACATAATTATTTCACACACAAAAAAAACATCTCAGTCAACGAATTAACAGAACACTAGCATTTGGCACAAAGAAGACACGAAAATATATAATACTCCGCGCGTTATACTCAAAGCACATGCCGCGGAAAAAAGTGTAAAAGCTCAGCGAGATTATTTCAGCCGTATATCGAGTACAGAACTAAAAATAAAATTGAAATGCAGGTGATGTGACCAACTACGAACTAGCAGATCAGATAGGCAGGAACAGGAGAAACACGCCTCAGAAGTCAAAACGAGGCATCACCACAGGAGACAGATCAGATAGGTTGAGTACTCACAGGTTCCTCCTCGGCGAAGGCGGCGACGACGCGGCGGGCACGGGGGGCGGGCCCTCCGGCGGCGAGGCGGGTACCGGGCGGGAGCGCCCGGAGCGCGGAACCGATGCGGCAGCGGCGGGGGTCGCGCGCGAGGCGCAGGAATGGGGAGGAGGCGAGGGGCGGGCGGGCGGGTTGGGGCTCGCGAGCGGGGAGGAGGAGGCGGCGGCGTGCAGGAGAGAGGCCGCCATGGGAGATGGGGGCGAGGCGGCTGCGCTCGTCGGGGAGGTGGTGGGGAGACGGCGGAGGCGGACGGCACGAAGGAAATGGGAGGAGAATGGAGTTTGGTGAGGTTTCTTGGGGGCTTTTCGTCTGTTCCGTTGCGTGGCTTGGTCGCTGCGGGGATTTTGGTTTAGGGATTCGTTTCTTTTCTTTTCGGCTCTCGTCAGGTAGGTTGCTGGAGTTCTGCGTGTGGTGCTAACGTGTCGTGGGAGGGCGTGCCACCCATTCATTTCCTCCACCCTAATATACACACTCTTGTCTTGGAGATTGTAGATCTCACTATCCTCGTTATCAAATTTATGTGTACAAGTCAAAGTCACGACTCTCATTTCTTCCTCTCCCTCCTCTCCTCCTCATCGCTTTGAGAGTCGCCTTTTTTATTCCCGGCTCCCCTCTTCCCCGCCTCGGCTTAAGTATATACGGAGTAGTAGTTTAGAGTTCGTGTGTTTCCCCCCTATGGAGACTGGTGTTATGCCGAAGGGACCAGGTTGCCGATGCACGCGAGCTATGTCTGGTGGCTGGTGGCGGTGCCACTTCTCACCATGACGCTCCGGAGGTCGGAGCTGGAGGGCGAAGATGGTCGATGTGTTGAATAAGCTTGTTATTAGGCTTCCACATCTAGAAGTTGTAGCCAGTGTAGAGGGTATGGTTCCTTCGGCCCTTCTTCTCTTCTTCAGCCATCGTGGAGATAGAGGCAAGTGGGGGCGATGCATTGCTTCGGTTTGCACGGTACGGAGACCCTATTGCTCATCAACCTGGAGTTCACCAGCAGGGGGCATGCGACGGCCATGACCGTCAAGCCCCTGCTTCTTATGGTCGGATGGTGGCCCTCCTCGGACATGCGACGGTGGTCGCTCTTCCTCCAGAACTCGTACCGATGTGGACAGAGGTGTTGGACCAAGTGGTTCGTCCTCGGCGCACGCGTTTGCGTCTCTGGCCTGGTTGTGGAGTTCAAGTTGGTGTGGAGGAGAAGGATTCTGAGGATATGATTGGTTTTTTCAGTTTCTTTTCGAGGCCCTTGTTGTAAAAGCGAAGGTTCAACATGTAATTTCTATTTTCCTTCTAGACCTTTGTGTAGACTGTAAGGCCACTGTTTATATATGAGCAGTTTCTGGAACCTTCGGTAAAAAAAAAACATCACGGCTATGAGGGTCCACGATTTCATTGCCACAAATCCGCTTCATATTTCCCTTGTTTTCTCCCAACTAGGTGAGTCTCCATGCGCACATGGATGGAAATGGATGGGACCTGATCGGATAATGCCCTTTCCACATCCGTTCTCGTATTTTCAAAACTGAAAGGACATGTCTCTCCTAATTAGTTTTGCGTGTTTGTTAACAACATAAGTATGGTCTTATCGTGTGCTAAAGTACTATAGGTACAATTGATGTATTGCACAAGACAGTGGTTGACCCCTCAAAAAGAGAAAAGATCGAAGATGAAGGCCCGTAGATTTAATATTTATTTGAGTCTTTGGGCATCCGTTCTATTAAGAGTGGTTGCTTTTTGGAAAGTCTCGGAAATCATCTTGCTGCACACATACAATTTTGCACCCAGATAATCCACAGAAAATCAATGGTGAAGAGTTCCCCCAAAAGAGTCTAGTGGTTGTTGGAAACACCCCGAAGACTCTGGTGCTGTCAGGCCGGAGACTCCGGCGTGCAAACACCGAAGTTTCCGGACTCAGGGCAACCGGAGACTCCGGCCCCATTTATTCGGGTTATTGGCTTAAATCGCTAGCGTTTGGCGTTTGCCTCTGGACTCAGTCTGGAGCATGGCCAGAAACTTTTGAAAGTTTCCGGTCTGGACGAAGTCTCTGAACCCCTCGTGGGTCGGAGACCCCCCCCCCCCCCCCCCCCCCCACCCAGACCGGAGACTCTGGGTAAAGTTTGCCGCAACGGCTAGATTCTTGGGGACACTATATAAAGTCTTCTTCTACCTTGAGGAGGGTACCACGAACAGAACTATTTCCCCACCATTGTTGCAAGCTCCAAAATCCAAATCACCACATCTCTCTCCCTACCCACTCAAACAACTTGTCCTTCGAGGACTTGGGGAAGCTGACCTAGATCTACATACCAAAGCGATTTGATTTCCCTATCCATTCCACTGAGAACTTGTTACTCTTGCGTTCGTTGGAACCCTAGACGGTTAGTGGTCGTTTCCGTGGCTTTGGAAGCCGTGGGGACTAGCGGGAGCCTCCAATTAAGTTGTGAATGCCTCATCCTTGTGATTCTTGTGGCTTTGAGAGCCGCGAGAATTCAGTGGGATCCTCCAATTAAGTTGTGGAGTGTGCCTCATCCTTCTAAAGGTTTGGTTACCGACCTCAAGAGCATCATATAGTGACCCGTGCCAGTCCACATCGTGTGGGAGCACGAAGGAGATTACGGTGTGCCATTGACGGCTATTCGAGGATCACTTTGTGACTCCTCACCGGTCCAACGGAGATTAGCTTTCATGTGAAGTGAACTTCGGGATAAAATCTCCGCGCCATTGTGTGGTTATCTCTTAACCTTACTTTACTTATTGTCGCTAGCTTATCTTGTTAATTATATCTTACTAGCTTGTATCTTACTCAACATATAGGGTTGTTCACCTAGTTGCATATCTAGAGAATTTATATTTGACCAAAGCCTAAATGTGTATTTGCCCCCCCCCCCCCCCCCAACCTACTCGATGCTTTAAAAACAAATAGGAAAATACGGTTGTTGTCGAATATGAATGTGACGTGCATGTTACTCGAATACAGATACAGATCGGACGTTTTTTGAATTCGGAATGAAAACGAATATAACGAAATAATAGACGTGTCTTATAATGAGTCAACTATAAAACTGTATGGTACAGAGATAAAGATAACGATATGATACACAATAGTTTCAAATTCAATCACAGAAAAATATTTTTGACCACTTTTTTTATTTTTTAGGTTGGCTAATTGTCATGTCAAGCTAGAATTACAAAAAATGTCTAGCAAAATTTTATTCGTATACGATATATCCATTTCAAAATTCAATACCACATTTGTATTTATATATGTAAAACGGATCCAAATATTTACAACATCTATTTAAATTTTTGTCCAGGTTCGGATATTTCCACATCTATTTTAATTTTTCGAGTATAAATGTTGGATAATTCGGATTATCCAATGCTAGTTTACACACATGCATGTGCATTTGCTTTTGTTTGACGCATGTTTCCCCCATCTTTTTTCCACAGGTGTAGTTAACAGCCAATGGCGCGTATGTGAAACATTTCCCCACACACGTGGTACGGACGCGTGCGACAAGAGGAAATAAAACGTGGGTGCAAATGGCCAGTTGCTTGATGACACCTTTTTTTTTTTTGCATTTTTCACCACGTATATTCAACCGAAAACCACGTACAGAGTACACAGTAGAAATAGAGAACCAAAATACGTAGAGGAAAAGGATCCAGAAGCAACGAGAACTTCAACGTCGCCGGCACCGGAGACGAGGATGACCAGCCGCTGTCAGGGAAATAATTGCCCTATGAGAGACGCCGCCGTGCCCGTCCGCCGCGCCGCGGCGGAGCTTTCGTCGATGAACGACTGGGGCGAGCGCCCCCCTGTCCCAGCCACACCTCCTTGCCTCGGCCGCCATCGTCGCCGTCGCCGGAAGAAGACGAAGAACTCGACGAGCCCCGGGATCCGCCCACCAGATCCGCCGCCAGCACGGATCCGGCGGCAAAACGGAGAACTCGAGTGCCGCGCCGGGCCCCGAGCTCCCGCAAGTCGCGCGCGGAGACGCCGCGCCCGTAGGAGCAGCCTCGCCGGAGAAGCCCGCGCCGACACCAAACTCCACACCAGCCGCCCCTCCTCCTGAGCGCCGCCGGCGAACCCTCCCCCCTATCCTACCATATATACAGACCGGAGCCGGGGATCCACCACCCACCCGCCGCCGAAGCGGCCGGCGGTGGAGGCGAATCCCGTGGCTCAGCGGCCGCACGGGTGGATCGGCGGAGTCGCTTCCAAAAATCGCCTCCTCTCTCTACAGTGGCGAAGATGGGAGGCTCATACAGAGGAGTAGTTGTTGCTCAGTTGCTTGATGACACCTACAGAGGATATAATGAGCTTGAACATGGCAAAAGACCATGGGTGCTCATCGTACATCTAACGTATATGCTTTCACTCGGTTCATGCTCACGAACCGGATAGTTTGGCAGATTAGCCACTACAATCACAAGAGCAGAAATGAACCGCACTCCATCCCATTGTCCACCTCAGGTATCATCAGCATTTGTTGCTGAATCTTAAACGGAAACAAGAAAGAAGATGAAACAGAAGTAAGCCAGTTTCAAGACAGTTGGGGCCAAAATTTAAGAATCAATCAAAAGTTGATGCATTCATTTTTTTTTTTTTTTTTTGTGCGAGAAGGGAAGGTTTTGATCAGTTTCACCTCAAAATTAACACTCAACGTCTCAGGGGAGGGACGTCCAATGTGGCCACAGATTCCAAACAATACTTTGCCACAAAGAGAGGCAAGACGCAGGACAGGCAAAAGGAGCTCACAAGTAAGAACTAGATTCCCCCAGCCTCATGTGAACTCTCTAACGAAGCAAGGTATAATAACCTTCCTAAAGATGTTACTGCTCCAGCAGTAAGATAACTAGGTGACCTCAAAACAGCTACATGTAACTCCTTGCTGAGCACGGACAAAATACAACTTGTTTCAGATATTAAAACTCGGTGAACTGGCAACTCTGTTGACATTTGGTAACATTTGATATGGGCATTAAGACAAAATGGTACAGCCGCATGTGTTTTAGCACATCAATGTTTGACATCAGCATGCTTAATGAGTTGCTCACTTAACATCTGCATTTGGAACTGATGATCGACATGGACCAGCTGATGTAGTGAAGGGTATCCCTCGGAACGTTGCAATTCCATTCTCATCGGTACGGAGATGCTGGGTGCACAATAAAGCAAAGTTATTTGTGAGCAAGCATACAAAATAAATACGCAATAGCATTCAGAAAGGCATGTCCATATTTGATGGCAATATAAGGTTCTCTTAACTAATGACAAAATTGACAGCATTTAATAAAACCATCCTGAAAGGCCAACCTTTGGTCACCAAAAGGAGAAAGTGGGATAACATCACACAAGATTGGCCATTGATAAATGCTTACCGGTGTTATCTTGTCCAACTGTTTTTTCTTTGGATTAAGAACGTCTTCTGGCTTTCCGTCAAACCTACAAGAAAAATAAAAATAAAAAGTTAACAAAAAAATCATTAACATAAATCTGTGCAAATGATGCAGGTCAAACAGGAATTAAATGACTTCAGCAAACCAACTCAGCGAAATTTGACAAAAGTATTAATCTACCATCTTTTATTTCACAGGTGGCCACAAGCACACATATTCCTTAAACTAATATAACTAAACCACAATGCTAAGCATACTAATTACTAAATTACAGATATTTTTCTATAACATCAACAGGTAGCAAGACCCTTTTGTTCATCCAAATTGCACTTGCAGATTTTGTTACTGTTACCAACATATTGTGCAAAAGTTTACATATCAACCTCAAAACTGCATACTAAATGGCATTTCCACCATATAGCAATGTTAGACAAGAAAACCAAACATAGTACAGGCTCCATAGAAGCGCACAAACATGCCTTCGTAAAATATAAGTACATCATCTGCAAATAATGATTCTTACCCAGCAAAAGAAATGCGTTCTCCAAGCTTGGCTCCTTCCGGAGGAATCAAAGGCTCCACAACGGTATGATCTTTATTTGAAGCACACAAGACCTGGTAGTGTGTTTAATGTAAAACAAGTCAAAAAGAAAAAATTCTATGAACGTTAGGACAGTCACATTTCAGACTGAGGATTGACAACATCAGAATACAAGAGAAACACGATACTACATTATATCGGAATAGGCTAGGATATGAACAAGAACAACCTAATGTTCCACATCAGATACTTGCGTCGTAAGGTTGTTCCACTTCAGATACTTACGTGGCAAGGGTATCATAAGTTCGTTCCAAAATTAGTTTATCATTTTCTTCGGGAACTGTTTGACTATTTTAGAGTCTATCAGTATGATGTTCAGTAATCAGTGTTTAATTAAGCGCTCCTCAGCATGCTCCTAAGCGCTGAGCGGCGGCAAAACGCCTAGTGCTTAATTGTGCTTAAGTGTGTGCTTAGCGCTTTAAACCTTCAAAAAAGGGAAAAAGCGGAGGCAAAACGCTCGCTCGGCGCTTAGCGCTTAATAGAACCTTGTCCGTAATATGTATGTGCTTAATAATTTAGCAGTGCGAGCAAGGATTGCCTGAAGCTTCCATTTCAAATTTCAGCAGAGTAGTATTTTGGGAAAGGATGATAAGCAGACTAATTGCCACAGTTCAAGATGCTTTGCCGAGGTATAAAACACAAGTACAATAGGATGCAAATGAAACATACCAGTCCAGCAGACATTACATCGCGCAGCTTCCCAGGCTTCACATTCGTGATCAAGACAACACGGCGATTCTTCAAAAGTAGGGCAAATATTTATAACAGAACATAGCATCATGGATAAGAGAGCAAAATGAAGAAGAATCATTAAGTTCCTTGCTGCTGTTGACTACTTACAACAATATCATCTGGGCTGAAGAACTTAGCAAGACCACTAACAACTTGACGCACATTGCCATCTCCCAAATCTATCTCCTCCACCAGAAGACTGCAAAAATAACAGGTTGGAATATTAGAAAGAAGACTGACATACAACTAGCTGAACTTATTACGACTATTAGGTTGAAATTTGTTGGTACCTGTCAGCTGATGGGTGCTTCCATGCTTTACGAATAACACCAACCTGTATATTCAAGATACTGACACTGCACTCAGAATCCTTTTCTGCACTTTTCTGCGGAGCTTTCTCTGCAGCTGCCTCAGTTGTTTTTCCTGTGGTCTTCTCTTGGACTTTCTTTTTATCCCCAGAAGGCTTGTTGTTTTTGGCAGAAGTGGTATTTGCCTTATCCCCAGGAACCTTATTCTGACAAGAATCAACACAACAAAGAAACTCACTAACTAAAATGACATGTTGTACACAAAATAAGTTTCTATTAATCGTGCCCAAACATGAATATCAAATCTGATATGCAAAAGCTGTACATGGCTAAACATTTTAGTATTTACATCCGCCTAGTTTTCTTCTGCATTGCACAAGTGGCTACATGAATCAGAACTAATAGTCTGTTTGGTGCCCCAACTTTCCCCACCAAAAATTTGGCTGGAACAAACTGGGTAACTACGGCCACAAAGATGGCCGAATGGCACGGTGTAGGGGACTGTGGACTAGAACATAGGTTTGGGGAGGACAAACGAGGGCGGGGCTAGATTGATTAATTTCTCGTTACTTGGTCGATATTTGAGACATATGTTGTCCCTTTTATAAGACTTGCTTGACACCTATGTAATAATCCACACAATACTGATTCGATCTCTCTCTAATCTTATCCCTTTCCTATTTAAATTTCACCATCAATTTGAGTATGCAACCTAATTCTGGACACTGCAGCAAAAGAACACGAAAATGCAGAAAATTGGTAAAATTCTAGTCAAATCTTCACAGCACCATGTACCACGAGTACCTATTACTAATGCTGGTCCAGGAATGGCAATAACTCATGTGGATCAGTATAATTACAAAATAAAGTACCTCCTCTGCAGCCTTTTTGGAGTCAGCAGTTCCATCAGACTTAGCCGCAATCTTCTGTCCTGAAACAGCTTTCTTGGAAGTTGGATCAGCATCTCCTTTATCAGCTTTCTTTGGATTCTGTCAAGTAGAATTATGAAATGGTATGGTTATTTTAGTGATTTCCACATAATATTTTTTTCTGCACACGTTTTATTGATTCTATGAAGATTAACGCTTCCAGGACTTTAGCAGTACTAACAATAGTACTGCATCATTAAATTCTAAAGATGTGAACGAGCACAAATTTAGCAGATCAAGCACAAATGTGATCTTATAAACACAGTAACTGGCAACAACATGCAACAGGGATAATTCCTCATAATCTCCTGTTTATATGGAAGTATATAAATTAAACGAGCAAATATAAAATACTTTCAGATCACCAAAAATCTACTTACAGAAGGTGGGGGTGGGTTGAAGACAGATTTGGTCACGTTTATCTTTTGAAGTGCTGTACCAAAATCAACGGAATTCTGCAGCAGATAGTAGATTCACATAAGATGACATAAATGACTGCTGATACGGGCATCCTATTGATTACAAACAGATATATATTTTTTAGAAGAGACTCCAACAAGCATAAACCTATGGTTACATTTAGGTATGAGGGCAACAAAATTTCTTTTGTAAGAAACTGTATGATACCAGAAATTGATCTTGAAAGGTGCAAAAGCTCTATGAAAGTGTGTTGAATAGCTTTGAATATCAGATAAAGTAAAACTTTGAAAACATGGCTGGTTCCAAAATTTGGTCGAGTAATTATAGAAACGGGATCAAAATGTCATATTTCGATTGCAAAAATGCATAAAAATATAATAGTGACGGATAAGAATGAGAAGAAACACACTGGAGATGAATTTAACTTTGTGTTGGCAAGAAATCTGCAATTTATACAGATTTGAATCTTTTAGAAGAGAATATATATATCTCATTTTAAAATGCATGGGGACCAGTTAAGAAAATCAGATAGGCGTATTAAAAAAAAATCGAAAGATCCATCTTAAACCTGAATGTAGTCCATCCACCGCAATATATTTGGATATTTCTGCAACTCACTCTCACTAAGATGACACTGAAAAGCAATACACAATTAGAATGTGGGGAAGTAAATGGAAATGCATATCAATAAACATATGATGGTGGTTGCACAAATTAGTAAAGTTACATCATACATACCATGAAAACCTGTATAGTTGCAAACACAACAATGTCCGCAACTGATGGTGTAAAACCGTTGGCCAATAGTACTGACGTCTGGGACAAATCTTGATTCAAATTACCAAGTAATGCATGCTGTTCTCCATCACTTGAAACAAAATTGCTGGAGAATTCAACCCACTTCTTTACCTACCAATGGAGAAAAGGAGATCATGTGCCAATACATAAGTAATAGCAACCGGAACTGATGTACATTGTACATACACGCAAGAATAGTTACCTCATCATGTGGATTGTTCACAATATGTGAGAATAGACTCGCAATATCACTCTCCTTGATAAGTGTACTGGATATGGTATTCTGTAACATTCAGCACATGAATTATTAACAGTTTCCAGCAATACTTCATCCAAATAAAGCTTGACAAGAGTGAGGTGGGAAAAAATTGTTCGAACAAAGTAGCAAAAATAACACGGCAGATACTAGCCATCAAAGTTTGCACATGTGGCCTACATATGTTGGTCCAAGGACCAGGAGTATCCAAAACAAAAGTCATCACAAAGTTAATCGATGAGTACTATATCAGACCATGGCCAGGCACCAGTTCAAGAGATGAAAAACGTTACGCAAACTTTTCAAACAAGACAGATGCTACTTTGTAACAACTAAGACCTAACAGAGACTATGCTGAGGCGCGAGGGTATATGTTGCATGTGGTCATGCCTATGCGCATCGAACCTATTGGAGGACTAGTGTTTCCAGCTTCGTCCTGTGCGGCTAAACTACACAATGATCTAGCCACGTGCCAGATAACAGCTAAAAAAAATGTGCAAGTAACTCGGCTACTCATCTCCTTAACACACGATTGGCAAGCAAAAGAGCTCGTTTTTCATGCTTGGCATAGTTAATTTGATCAAGTGAAGTATGCAACCATGATTAGAAATATGTTCTGTTTCAGTCTGATTGATAATAATTACTCCATGACCATAAGAGGAGTACACAACCGTAATAACCAGAGTAACATATATATCACTAAAAATATATGGCTACCTCTTTATTTTGCAAAAAACATGGGTAGCTTGACATTTTGAACTTATTTAACAAGTTATGTATCTTCATACTATATTACTCTTACACACCAGAACAGTCTTAGCAAGCAAAACAGATCATCCACGGGACATAATTAACAAGTATTATCGAGACCCCTGACTTATCGAGCAATTTAACCATACGTAACTTATATATATACGCTTTTCACAACCAGACATCATGTAGAAAACCGTCATAACAAAATTCAACAGCGCGGCACAATTACAACATGAGATTTGAGCCACGGGACTATCCAAACTTTATGATTGGTGAACTAACCATTACCCAGAGCCCAACAAATCGGCATTAAAAAATCTGAGCACGCACCTGTACGAATTAAAAAAAACACGCCCACACGACCACTAAACAGCAGAAGGGACTGGAGCACGATCTATCCGAGCCTCCGAGGTAACAAGAATCTGGGGTTCTAGGAGTGAACGGGAAAAGGAGTCTTACCGGATCCCGGTCGAGGTGCTTGCAGAGCGCGTAGGCCATGGCCTGCTTGCTCTGCGCGGAGTAAGCCGCCGCCATTGGCACGTCGACCTTTCCGGAGCAAGGTGAGATAGGGGGAAGTGGAGAAGAGAGATGGTTTAGGGTCTAGTCATTACTGGGCCGCTGGTTTCGTTCGCTAGGTTGGGTTCTACTCAGGCTTTGTCCATATGGGCTCGGCCTCTTCTGATGAAAACGACTCGGTAGCGGCGCGAGCCTGAAGGGATCCCCTAATGGGCCAGCCTATTTTTCGAGTTTTCCTTTTTTTTTTCGTTTCATTTCGTTTCGTTTTTTTTCTGTTTTCCTTTCCTTTTTTCCCTTTTTTTCTTTTTATTTTTCTTTCCTTTCTTCCCTTTTATTTTTTGTTTTATCTGACATAAAATTTTCCAGATTTAAAAAATGTTCACATTAAAAATTGTTCAGATCCGAAAATTATTCCTTTAAGAATTTCAATACACTTGCAATTAGGCTCTATGTACTGTCTATTTTCAATCATGTCGATAGTCCCTATGTTTGATTGTTGTGCACCATCCAAGGCACATAGAGAAAATTTATTTGTTTTCAAATAGAAAATTCACCATATGCGATATCTCAGCCATTTGTTTCACATGTATATATAAAATCATACAATTCAAAGAGACCCTAAGCTAAGCTAGAAACATATGAGAAAAGCCCAAAATATTCCCAGTTAGACCGACACAACCAATGTGCACGAATTACGACGCTCTTTCATCCAACCTCAGATGTAGCAAATCCAGTATTAGCCTTGTGGTCCTAGTTCTAAAACTTGACGCGGGAAACAAATCACCATCACCACTAATATAAAAAGGGAGAGAGAGGAGTGATCCAACCAATCGTGGCCGTTCAACTTGACGATCAACGCTCAATATTCCTCCCGCACTTAGCGGTAAAACAGTGTCAGTCACCGCTGATCACGCATGACCCGTCAAAAACATCCACGAACGAATCCCCACCCCGCAGCTATTCTTTCCGATCGCCATCACGCATCCCTACCCTATCGCCGCCGCCCCGTGTTTGCCTGCCGCCGCGCCGCGGGAGCCTCCTGTTGCGTCCCCGCCTGCCCGACGACCATGCAGCCTCCTGCCCGACGAGCCATCACGCTGCGATCGACGCCCGCTTGCCCCGTGGTGCCGCCCGGCGCGGCTGCCGGCCTCCATCCCCGTCTGCTCGACGCGCCCGGACGTCGGGCAGCCTCCATCCGCGTCATCAGCCTGGGCCGCACGGCCGGCCTCGCACTCGCACGCCAGCAACCACGCGCATGTCAACTGTCCCCTGCCCAGCAATCACCGGAAATAAAGGTTAGTGTTGCTGCACCTGGTGTTGCTGCAATTCTTACTGAAGTTCTCTGAATCTCTGTCAAGCGTCATCCCATAGCAAAGGTCAATCCAGACTCCAGAGCAACGAAAAAAATAGCGCGCTATTTCCCGGTTAATAGCACGATATAGCTTATTTGGAGAGGCTACGCTATATTTAGTCTAAAGTTGACGCTAGGGCGCTATTTACGTTTTATACGCGCTAAACCACGCTTAACGTGGTAACGTTATAGCTACGCTAACAAAAAACCTGGAAATAACGTTAGGTGATGATGATGGTGCGCAATCTGGTAGTTCTTATAGTTATTCTAAAGATGATGTCAATGATTCTGATTAAAGTTTAGAACAGTTTGTCTTTTAGTATATTAGTTTTTCATGTTTTTAAGCCTCATATTTTTATTTGTGCCAGAATATGGTTACCTGGTTATTCATGTATTGCTTTGCACAAGTTTTTAGTGCTAAATTTCTTAATATTTGGGCTATTTCTCGCATTTTTTTTCATCACGCTATTTTGTATGTAACTTCGCTATATCACGCTATATCTTATATAGCTTCTAGAGGAGGGCCACGCTATTTTTGATAGCACGCTATTTTTTTCCTTGCTCCAGAGTGCTTGCTTATCTTGCTCAGTTATAACCTGATGGTTCCCTGGGTGTTTAGTTCTTTCTACCGGAAGCTGAATATTTGCTATAGCAATGTGCTTCTCTGATTTTTTTTAATCAATTTTGTTGTGCTACAGACCTACAGTACACATGCTATTTTTTAAAATGATGCTTCGATGTGTGACTAATCTATACCTGCAGAGCACCTTCTGTTATCTAATCTGATTGTCAAGCACTCCCTGACTCACCTTTGAATGCACACAATTTTTAACTTTTCATAAAAACCTGATACTACTCTGGTATGACTCCCGTGTGTAATGGTACTGGAATCTTACGCCTATGTATGTGTACATACATCTTTATGCACACGGGATGCCAATTCTAAATCTGACATGAACTATGCACAGGGTAGTTTATCACTTTATTGTACATTAATAAGGTAATATATACTTCTGTTTATCCGTTACTGTGTTAGTAGTTAACAAACTGTTTCATAAGACCCTGAATGGTTTCTACATAATTGGAGAAAATATGCATTTGTAGGCACATATATGTTTGACAATTTGCTCCATGATCACCACAATCTCAAATATATGGCTTATCTATATCAAAATTAGTACACTTGGCTCTTCATGTATCAAAGCAGAATACTTGAGTAGGTGACAAACAAACAACATACTTGATGAGGTGACTGATTTCTCTACTCCAACTATGACCTCAGATATTGTCTAGCTGCTATGCCTCACAGATATTGGGTACGTTTGCAGCAGTTCCGAGTGTCTTATCGTGAGTCGACGACCACTTGGTATGTGACATATAATATACGCTAGCGTTTATTCTGCTCGGTTTGTTCTCTGACATTTAGTGACTTCATTTTAGAATATCACATCAAGTTTCTTCTGAATCATGGACTACTGCTGATTCATTAGTCATTTACTACTATGGTTTCCTTGAGATTGATTATTCTCTGGGAGTATGGATGCCTGCTACCAGGGACGTGACACCACCTATAGAGAGTGAAGATGATTTTAAGAAATTTCTGTTGGAGAATCTACGGGACAAGGAGAGTTGAACACATGAACTCAATAGTTTATAGTGAGAACCATCTACTTATCCTATTAGGATGTTGTTCTATTTCTAAGTGTTTGTTTGTAATCTTATGAAATTTGGAGCTAGGGATCTGTACCCACTGCCCTTTTTGTCTAAAATATGTAGGTCACTTTAACATACTTTACTCTTAAGCATTTTTGTGAATTCATTTTACCCAATATTTTGACAGCCATGCTGCGCTCTATGATTCCACTTTAATATAATTTCAGCTGTGATATTTCACTTCAATAAACTAAACATGTGATCCAAGCATTTACGGTTTTAGGTTGCATATACCTAAATAAGGACTTACATATGGCTCATCTTCGTACCATTTATAAGGAGAACTTGGTCTATTTATGTGCCATTGAACAAGGAATTAATTATCAAGATATAAGATATAATTTTATATACGGGAAATCTAACTAGCAGGCGCCTTACAACTGGCGAAACTGTACGCACATACGTGGACCATTGGATCGCGAGGGAACGGACAGATTTGACGACGTCACGCATTGACCGGGAAACCACCCTCGCCCACGTCGCGCACGTCCCCAAGGCCCTCGATCCCCTTTCCGCTCGGCTCGCGAGAGGGTTTCCACCTGCCGCCTCCGCCCCGTCCGCCCCGCCGGCTCCGGCCTCCTCCGACGTCTCTCCACGCGCCGCCGCTCGCTAGCTCCGGCCTCCTTCCCCGTCTCTCCACGCGCCGCCGCCCGCCTCTCCACCCGCCGCCGGCCGTTTATCCACCTGCTGCGAGGCCGACGACGAGGTGTCCGACCGGCGACCTCCCCAGCAAGCTCTACCTCGCCGGACGACCATTTCACGAGGTCGGTCACGTGCCTCCGGCGGGGATTCACCGCGTGCGACCTGGCCGCAGCCATCGAGTCCGAGCTGGAGCCGGATCTCGCGCTCTTCCGCCGGGCCTCCTACCTCGCCGCCCTCAACACCGCCGCCTCCGGCCGTCGCCGCAGAGAACCTCATCCACGCCATCCCTCGCGCCTGCCTACGCCCACGACCACCAGCTGCTCAACGCCTGCCTCTTCTGCTCTTTCCCCATCGCCATCAATTAGTTACAGGATCCCATTTAGTCCTACTAATGTTTTGGATAACTCCAACGAGATGCTTTGTATTGATGTTATGAATTTTTCAGTGAGTATGAGATGCTTTTGTACTGATGTTCTGAATTTTTTTAGTGAGCATTTGGTTACTATAGCAGTAGTGTAGATTTCTGTAGATGACAATTTTAATGTTGATTTTTTCAGTTATTATTTGAGATGGTAGTTGATGTTTGCACCTTTGGCCGACCGTCTCGTTGTGTGTGTGCTAGTTGATGTTTGCACCTTCGGCCGCATGCCTTGCCGTGCCTTTCGACAAGTTGGTCCTGCGTCGCCTTCAATCTATCCGACCACATGCCCTTCGTCTTTCCAATCTTTTGATCGTCATCGCCTCGCCAAAGGTACCATTTGCCTAATCGAAGGCACATGCCGCGCAGTGGGGTCCTATCTGAAATATCTCTCTCCTAACTATGTAGGTTCTAACACGGCAAATAAATACAACAAATGCGTTCTTATCCACCCAATACTGATATAGTTATCAATCCAGTACTGATATAGTTATCTATCACGAAATCGATTTAATTACCCTACTCGGTAATACTTACCCACCAAGTACTGATAAAATTATCAACCTGTTACTGATAAAGTTACCCACCTATTACGGATGAAGTTACCCACCCAGTACCCATGGAGTTTACCCACCTAGTACTGATAAAGTTATCCATGTGTTTATGATATAGTTACCCACCCTGTACTGATAAAGTTATCCACCATGTACCGATAGAGTTACCCATGTGTTCATGATATAGTTATCATACTCCATGTTTACCATACTCTCTCTGTAATAGTTACCACCCAATACTGATAGAGTTACCCATCCAGTACTGATAAAGTCACCCATATGCTTTCATGGTGTAGTTATCCACCACAAAATCAATTTAGTTACCGTACTCTGTCGATAATAGTTACCACCCCAATACTGATAAAGTTACCACCCAGTACTCATATAAGTTACTCATGTTTATCATGCTCCTCTTGGTAGTAGTTACCACCTAGTACTGATGGAGTTACTCACTCTGTACTGATAAAGTTATCAACATATCACTGATAAAGTTACCCACCCAGTACTACTAGAGTTAATCATGTGTTCATGATATAGTTATCCACTACGAAATCGATGTTGTTACCCCTAATCTATCGGTAATAGTTACTCACCTAGTACTGATAAAGTTATCCAGCACGAAATCAGTGTAGTTACCATACTTTGTCGGTAATAGTTACCTACCCAATACTGATGGAGCTACCCACTCAGTACTTATGAAGTTATCCATGTATTCATGATGTAGTTATCCACCAGTTTGTCAGTATGAACTCGATAGTCATCATCCTAATACTTATGCACGATAAATTTACCATCTCAAATTGATATTCAGTTATGAAAACTAGGTGTGGTAACTTCAAAACTCGTAATAATCTAAAAGAACAACAAAAGAAATAGTTCTATTTCAACCCGAAAACTAATCGTTAATATGGTGGGTAACTTACGTATTCGAGCCCGGGTAACTTATATGTTACGGGGGTGGTAACTTTTGTGTCAAAAAAAATTTCGTCGAAACATATTGACATGGGATCTAGTTTTGAACATCTCGTCGCGACTAGTCCAACGGTGAAAACGGATCTTAAATCGGATAAATGGACTGGGCTAAAAAACATTTTGAATTTTCAAATTTCGCATTTAATGCGGGATGACGTCATCAATTCTTTCATTTAGTGCATGCATGCATATTTGCTTGGAATGGTGGGTAACTTACATAGTACAGTCCAAATAACTTATATGTTACGGGAGTGGTAACTTTTGTGTCAAAAAAAATCGTCGAAACATATCGACATGGGATCTAGTTTTGAAGATCTCGTCGCGACTAGTCCAACGGTGAAAACGGATTCTAAATCGGATAAACGGTTTGGGCTACAAAACTTTTTGAATTTTCGAGTTTCACATTTAATGTGGGATGACATCAGCTTTTTTTGGAGTTTTGTGCATGCATGCAAAGAGGGCAATTTCTCTAGCTCGCGTGTGCGTATGACTTTGGGATGACATCAGCAATTTTGCTATTTCTTCTCACCGCGTGTGTACACATTTGCCACATATAGTGTCTACACTTTTGCCAAATGTAAGACGCCTTACACATAGTCGTTCCCTTTTATATATTAGTCGACAAGTGCACGATTACTAGTTAAGTCAAACGTCACAGACGCAGCTCTCTGTTCCGGACACTGTTCCGCTGTCGGTTACAGTTGACAATCTATTTCGACAAGAATCTACCGAGCCCGCGGTAGAGGACGCGGTACACGACGTCGGCGGGCGCGACGGTCTTGGCACATGGATGGGCTCTCGTCGACGCCACATCGGGCAGGCTCCAGCACCGATGCGCGCGCCATGCATGCACCGCCGTTTCACGACTGGGGTCGAAGGGCATTCAATCGAATCGCGCTGTCTGTGCATATAGACTGTTCCGCCACGCCGGCAACAGTACTCTGGCTTACACGGCGATGGAAGGAAGCTGCGGACTGACGCCGGCACGCGACAAGAGATTCCTGTTAGTGTCACTAGAACCACTACTCGTGTAGATCATCATGTGCAGCGTGTGTGTGTATGTTGAACAGAGAGAGAGAGGGAGATTTGGGCGTACCTTCTCCATGGGTCGACGTGCTCGAGGCCGAGGCCATGGTGGCCGAGGCAGTGGTGGCGTGGCGGTGCTGTGGCGGCGGTGAAGCTTCCCGTCGGCACAGCGCTAACCCTAGATCGGATTGGGGATGTCGGTGGGGTGTGGCGGCGCACAGTGAACCTCGTACTGTGTGCCCGCCGGCCCCCACCTCTTTATATGGCGCTGGCGACAGGGGCCCACCAACCATTAGGGTTGGGCGCCCCCGATCAGGGCGCAGTCAAAGGGCCCGGTGGGCCGTTGGGCCCACACGGGGTGGAGATCAATCTAACATTCTCCCCCTTGATCTCAACTTTTACTTTTAACTTTATACTTTCATTTTAATCGTTTCGTTACAGATCAGTACATAGAGCATGTTTCATCGTCACAGCTCAATTGCCGATAGAATCAGACAGCTACAATATACCTCTCTGTTTTTGAAACAATTTCTGTTACTTTTGGGCCTCTATGATCCAGGAATCATAGGCTTTCCATTAATCCCATGCCGGCTATGTGTTTCTGGAACACATCGGGTGGTAAGCCTTTCGTTAGCGGATCCGCAAGCATTTCCTTTGTCCTTATATACTCGAGACTTATAGTTTGATTTTGGATCTTATCTTTCACAACATAATACTTTATATCTATTGCCTTTGTAGCATTACTCGACTTGTTGTTGTGAGCATAGAATACTGCGGGCTGGTTGTCACAGTACATCTTTAGTGGTTTGTCAATACAATCTACCACTTTCAAGTCGGGTATAAATTTCTTTAGCCATAGCGCCTGCCCCGTGGCCTCATAACATGCTATAAATTCTGCATACATCGTGGACGATGCAACTAATGACTGTTTGGAGCTTTTCCACGAAATAGCCCCTCCTGCGAGAGTGAACACGTACCCTGACGTGGACTTCCTATCATCTTTGTCTCCCGCAAAATCTGCGTCTGAATACCCTCTTAGCTCTAGAGAATCAGATCTTCTATATGTTAGCATGAGGTCTTTTGCGCCTTGCACATAACGCAAAGCTTTCTTTACCATATTCCAATGTTCATGGCCTGGATTTTCTTGATATCTACCGAGTACCCCGGTGATAAAAGCTAAGTCAGGACGAGTACACACTTGTGCATACTGTAAGCTTCCAACAGCCGAAGCATATGGTACTGCTTTCATTCGATCGATCTCATATTGACTTTTGGGACACTGAAATTTCCCAAAACTATCGCCCTTGACTATCGGAGCAGGTGATGCGCTACTTTTATGCATATTATATTTCTTTAGAACCTTTTCTAAATATGCCTTTTGTGATAGTCCTAGCACTCCATTCTTTCTATCCCGGTGAATTTCTATACCAATTTCCCAAAACTATCGCCCTTGACTATCGGAGCAGGTGATGCGCTACTTTTATGCATATTATATTTCTTTAGAACCTTTTCTAAATATGCCTTTTGTGATAGTCCTAGCACTCCATTCTTTCTATCCCGGTGAATTTCTATACCCAAAACATATGAAGCTTCACCAAGATCTTTCATATCAAAATTTGAGGACAAGAATTTCTTTGTTTCTAGTAGTAGACTGACATCATTGCTTGCAAGCAAGATATCATCCACGTACAGAATTAGGAAAATATATTTCCCACTTTTAAACTTTGCATAAATGCAGTTGTCCTCAACATTCTCTTTAAATCCAAAACTTTTAATTGTATTATTGAACTTTAAATACCACTGTCTAGAGGCTTGCTTTAACCCATAAATGGATTTCTTTAGGCGGCATCCCATATGTTCCTTCCCCTCCATGAAAAAACCGGTGGGTTGTTTCATGTAAACATTTTCTTCTAAATCTCCATTTAGAAATGCCGTCTTTACATCCATTTGATGCAACTCTAAATCAAAATGCGCAACTAGTGCCATGATGATTCTGAAAGAATCCTTACATGAGACCGGAGAAAATGTCTCATTGTAATCTACCCCTTCTCTTTGCGTAAAGCCTTTTGCCACAAGTCGCGCTTTATACTTTTCTACGTTCCCATTGGAGTCATACTTTGTTTTGTAGACCCATTTGCAGCCTACTGTTTTGGCTCCTTTAGGAATTTCCTCTAAATCCCAAACATTGTTAGAACTCATCGATTTCATCTCGTCTTCCATGGCTTCCAGCCACTTCGAAGAGTGAACGCTTCTCATGGCTTCTTCATATGAAGTGGGATCTTCTTCCATATGAACTGTTTCTGTATTATAAACTCTATAATCACTAGAAATAGCTGATTTCCTAGCTCTTTTAGACCTTCTAAGAGTCTCATTCTCTGGCACATCATGTGTCTCAACGTGCGACTCTTCTTCTAAATGTGGCTGTCGTCGCTCCCTTTCATGCTCAACAACGGGTTGAGTCGGTTCCTGACGGACAGGTTCCGAATCTTGCCTCGTTGTGGTCACGGGTGGAGTTACAACAGGTGCTTGCACCACAACCTCTGGGATTATCGGTGCAGGTACAACAGGTAGGGCGAAAAATGGCTCATGGATCATCGGAAAAGGTGCACACACCCTCTTCTCCTCAAGATCAATTTTCCGGCCTACCATGCTCCCCCTCATCATTTCGTCCTCTAAGAAGACCGCGTGTCTCGTTTCTACAAACTTTGTGTATCTGTCTGCACAGTAGAAACGATAACCTTTTGATCTATCAGGATAGCCAATGAAATGGCAAGTTACTGTTTTGGGGTCTAACTTTGCAATGTGGGATTAAAAACTTTTGCCTCAGCTGGGCTCCCCCAGACTTTCAAGTGGCGTAGAGAAGGAACTTTCCCTGTCCACAACTCGTACGGTGTTTTGGGCACCGACTTACTTGGTACTCTGTTGAGAATGTGAATGGCGGTTTTTAACGCCTCCATCCATAATCCCAATGGCAGTGTGGAATAACTCATCATACTGCGCACCATATCCATAAGAGTACGGTTACGCCTTTCAGCTACTCCATTTTGCTGTGGTTCGCCCGGCATAGAATACTGGGCGACTATTCCATTTTCCTGTAAAAACCTTGCAAAAGGTCCAGGTACTTGACCATATGGAGTGTGCCGACCGTAGTACTCCCCCCCACGGTCGGACCTGACTATTTTAATTCTTTTATCATGTTGATTTTCAACTTCAGCTTTGAATATTTTAAATTTATCCAATGCTTCAGATCTTTCTTTAATTGGATAAATATAACCATATCGGGAGTAATCATCTGTGAACGTTATGAACGAGTCATAACCATCCACACTTTTCACCGGAAATGGTCCACATATATCAGTGTGAATAATTTCTAGTGTCGCGGTGCTTCGGTTTGCACCCTTTTTAATTTGTTTTACGTATTTTCCTTTTATGCAATCTATGCATTGTTCAATATCTGAGAACTCTAACGGAGGAAGAATTTCATTTTTAACGAGGCTTTCTATTCTTCCCCTCGAAATATGGCCTAATCGACAGTGCCATAACTTCGAAGAGTCATGAGTTCGCTTTCTTTTCTTTTGTTCTTTGTCCGACAAGGGAATTTGTTCATTCACATTACTCACAGAATGCACTTTTTCACGCAAGGATAACAAATAAAGCTTATCATGAAGTAAAGCAATACCCACACAAGCATCTTTAAACCATATGGCACACTTGCCATGACCGAAATAACATTCATAACTGTCTTTATCCAAACACGATACACTTATTAAGTTTCTGTGAATCGAAGGAACAAATAAAACATCTCTAAGCATAATATTGAAACCATCAGCTAGCTCAAGGAGACGTCGCCAACAGCTTCAACTTCTGCTTGAACTCCATTTGCGACTTCAATGTGTCTTTCGCTTCTTTGCAAAGTCCTTGTCGAATGGAATCCCTGTAAAGAATTTGCAACATGAACAGTTGCACCTGAGTCAATCCACCAAGTAGATTTTGAAAACTGTGTATACAGGGATTCATTTACAAAAGAAACTGTGTCTTTACCTCTCTTTTCCATTATCATCTTGAGCCAATCTGGGCAATCTTGCTTGAAGTGCCCTTTCTTCTTGCAGTGGTGGCAGGTGTCTTTGTCCACTTGCTGATACTGCTGGGACCTTTGCCATGTGGCTTATACTGGTGAGGACCTTTGCCATATGGCTTAGAAGGGGAACCGTAGTTCCTGTTCTTGTTGTCCTTCACAAAGTTCAAGGAGCCCCCATTCTGGGACTTCAGCCTTTCCTCTTCTTGCGACAACATGGCAATGGTCTTTTCAATGTCCCATTTTTCAGGCGACACATTGTAGTTGATGATGAAATTTTCAAATTGTGGTGGCAGTGAAGCCATCACCAAGTGAACTATGAGTGCAGGCTTGAGCTCCAGATCAGCCTCCATGGACTTAAGCTTAGCAGCCATGTTGCTCATCTGAGATGTGCTCCCTTATGCCATGTGAACCTCCATGATACTTTTCTGTCACCAGCTGTCTGAGCAGCTGGGTAGCATATGTCTTTGAAGAACCAGTAAACTGGCTCTTTATCTTTTGGAGATACTCTCCCACAGAGGTACACTCTTCAATTGAGCCCACAATAGCGTTCTCAACTGTGTTCTTTATGAATGCCATGCACTTTTTGTTGGCGTTCACCCACTTTTGGTTCTCTAGGGTGTAACCCATCTCTACTGGACCATAGTCCAGCTGCTTTTTCTGCCAAGCAGAATCATCATCATCAGATGCTCTCACTGGCTCTGCTGGCTTGACTGGCTGTGGAGTAGTCACAACCCAGTCGACCTCAGCGCAGACAAAAGCCAGCTCCACTTTCTTCCACCACTCAGCGTAGTTGTCACCCCTGAGCGTCGGAACATCCTTGAGGCAACTCATCAGGTGAAAACTTCCTGAAACCACAAGGATATAAGATAACAAAAAACAATTGCATGTAATAATCCAACGTTGGTATAAATTAAAACATACAACCGTTTGTGCAATTAAAACTATATTACCGTTGGGCAATAAAAGAAATAAATGCACCTTTAAGACAGATCATAATCATGTTATTAACAACGTTGGTCATTTAACAACAAAATCATAATCATCATTAAATCACTTTATCATGCTTTCAATTCTCACTTTAAATCATAATAATGCTATTAATAACGTTGGTCAAATAATAGCAGAATCATAATCAGCATTAATATCATTTTAATCATGCTTTAATTTTCACTTTATTGCTTTATGCAATTTCTTTTAACTATTTGCAGCGGAAAAAATATGAATAAAATTCATAAACTTTATACTTTTCAGAAACATTTCTGTATACTTTTATATTTCCTAAACAAATTTTCGTTGGAATAATTTGAAAAGGAAAAATCTGGGCGAAATTTGACAAATAATTGACCAAAATCGCCAAAAACTGTGCAAAAAAACGCTTCTGAAAAAATAAAACTGTCTAAGCCCATAACCACACAGGGAAAACGGACCACGGCCGGCTGGGCGGAAGAATTCCTTCCGTCGCTCTCGGCCCTCGGCCACTCTCCCGCGCGCGCGCGCCGCCCTTTCCAGCTTTCGGCCCAACAGCCCACAGACGGTAGGGTTTGCACCCTGGCCATCCGATGCAATCCAACGGCGGAACGCGATTTTCGTTCGATCAAAACGACTGACCGAAAAGGACCCCGAACCCTAGCCCCCATTTCTCTGTTCTTTTCCCTTCTTTCGTCTCTCTCCCGAGAAAAACGGCGGCGGGAAGAACATTCGCCGGCGACGCGCCGGCGTCGGCGAGAAGCGGCCGCTCCGCACGAGGGCCACGACGAGCTCCTCCGCCCTCGCCCTTTCTTCTCTCTTTCTCACCCCGAGCAGTCCGAAGACCAACAGGAAGAGGAGCGGCCCTCCCTGGCCCTCTTGCCGGAGCTGCGTGCACCCACGGGTGGGCGCAACTCCGTCAAGCGGCTCAGCGGCGGTGCCCTTTGCCGGCGGCGACGTGGCCCGGTGAGTTCTTTTCTTTACCCCTTCCGATTAGGGTTAGGGTTTTGATTTCTGGGGTTTCTTTCGGCAGTGGAGGAGGTGTAGCCTCCTGGCACTGCCCGTGCTCTTCGTCCAGTCCCTCGGCTTGCCGATGCGGACTGGATCGAGAGGAGCGGCGCGGCCTTGCGGCGGCACATCTTTTCCGGCGAGCCTGAGGGCATTCCGGTGGGGTTTTTCTTTTTGCTTTTTCTTTTCTTTTGATTCTTCTCAACACGAGCAAGATCCAGAGAGCAAAAATCGCTCTGATACCATTGTTAGTGTCACTAGAACCACTACTCGTGTAGATCATCATGTGCAGCGTGTGTGTGTATGTTGAACAGAGAGAGAGAGGGAGATTTGGGCGTACCTTCTCCATGGGTCGACGTGCTCGAGGCCGAGGCCATGGTGGCCGAGGCAGTGGTGGCGTGGCGGTGCTGTGGCGGCGGTGAAGCTTCCCGTCGGCACAGCGCTAACCCTAGATCGGATTGGGGATGTCGGTGGGGTGTGGCGGCGCACAGTGAACCTCGTACTGTGTGCCCGCCGGCCCCCACCTCTTTATATGGCGCTGGCGACAGGGGCCCACCAACCATTAGGGTTGGGCGCCCCCGATCAGGGCGCAGTCAAAGGGCCCGGTGGGCCGTTGGGCCCACACGGGGTGGAGATCAATCTAACAATTCCATCGCCGGCCGGCACCGGTGTCAGCTGAGGTCTGTCAGAGACGAGAACGCTGTAGGCAGGAAGCGCCGGCCAGGGCCCAGGCTAGCTAGCTGCTTGTACGTGGCATCGTCCCTCGAGCCGTCATAAATGAGCGTTGCTGGTCGGTGAAGCACCGTCGCCATTCTTTGCCGCCGCCGCACGGCACGGCCAAATCTGTCTCCGTTCGCCTGCCGTACGTGGTGTTCCAAACACGACGACGGCCTTCTGTACATACTCCCCGCTGGAGACTTTGGAGCAGTGCCTATTTCCGCAGCCCGTTTCCAACGACTTCCTTCACGTTACATTTTTTTTCTTTTTCGAAACGGAATTCACGTTACATTCATCTGTTGAGATCTGCGCTCGTCTAGGTTCTTGTGACGACAGCGTCCTTGGAAGTTGGAAGACGGACCTTGACATCGGTACACATCTTCTTCTTCGGACAAACATTTCGGGTACATGTGCCGGTCAAAGCTCGGTTGCACTAATCGCCACGTTGGTGCGTCTGAGAATCAAATCAGTTTCCGTTAACGAATCTTCTCAACAGCAAACGACAAGCGTCCACCTCCACGGCGCTAAGCACGATTTGTTCTTGCGCAGTTTGGATGCTTCGCGCGCGTCATCTGTAAACTTCGAGAAGGAAAAGGTCAATGCAAAAAACACCATCGTTGCTCGCGCCCTCGCAAATCGCAAATGTTAATTTCCCATCACGAGTGCAAGAGCGGGAAAAAAAAAACTCAGTTCTTCAGGATTTTTATATGAAAGTTATCCACGGTTCAAATCCCATTTTTAACTTGGGCAGAAAGTAGACGGAGTGTACCGTGGAGACTCTCTGCGAATGAGGTGTAACATTTCGCGTAACCATGTGGCTTGGAAATCAATCAATGCTGCGTACGTTCCTTTTGAGTGAATCAAAAGCAAAACCCTTCCCCCAGAAAACAGAAAAAATTAAACAAAGGGAAGAACCCTACTCTAGAACAAATAAATAGTTCAATCATCCTGTAGGTTTCAATAGCATAATAAATTAATTCCATAATAATACCAGTACTACTACACTCAACGGACATATAGTTCTCTACTAGCTGATTTCCCGTGATTAAGAGCTGGTTGCGTCACTACAGTACACTAGCTTAGCATTACCGTTTGAATCTTCATCAATGGCCGTTGCTCATCGCACCCTGAACAATGATCGTAAGACAAGCTTAATGGCCACGTATCTAGATTTCGTCACGATGTCGGTCCTTTCTGTTTTCCAGCCGTTGATAAGAACGGACGCAGTAGATGACGTGGCTGTTTTGGATGATTTCTTTTTTTTTTCTTTTTTTCTTTTTTAGATTTCCAGGTCTTAGTACATCTTGTAGTATCTGAACTCACGCACTACACACTCCACACACACACAACACACACACACGCCACCCGTGCGCAAGCTAGACCTAACCAGACAATACTAAGACTTTGAGCCTCCGCGAGCCTAGATCTTCCGGGAAACCCTGCGGTGGTGGGCACACCACAATACCAGTGTAGAACAGTGTTTGCACCGGACACTGTTCACGTGAACAGTGCCGCGCAGGTGAGACGCACGGGAAAATCCGCTCCAAGAGGAGTCGAACTCCCGACGGGTAGGTTGGCCACTGCCAACAGCTACCACCAGGCCACAGGCCTGCCCTCTTTTTTTTTTTGGATGATTTCTGGGGAGAAGAAAGTTTGGGTGCAAAGTGCCGAAGCCTGTGGCAGATCGAAACAGCATCATTTTTCAACAGCTTCCCTGCCTCCCTGTCCCGGTGGCGTCGGCAGCCCCACACCGTCCGGGCCCGTGCCGCTCCGAGTGCTGCTGCTGTATCGACGGGTCAGAGGGGGAAGAGGAGAGCGAGCGAATGGTGCCCGCCGGTACAGGTACCTACGGCACAAGCAGTACAGGTACAGTAGCACGCGGTGGAGCAAAACGGTAGGTGCTGCAATTGAAGGCTCGCAGGATTCAATTTGGCGGAGGGGCACTCACTGCCCGCCTTTTGGGAAGCTTCACAGGACACTGGGCCCGGACGGACAGCCTGTCATCCACGGATCCTTGCCTTTCCCCCGACGAGTCATTTCCGTCTGCAGGGAGAAACAACTCGCGTTCCTGTTCTTCCCGTGCCAACGGCGGCAAAAACTGCTACTACAGGTTGATACGGGATCGATACCGGAAATTGCTTTTGGTTCCCGATCTCCAGTGCTCCCTTGCTTTAAAAAAATTCGAAAATCATATTTATGAGATTTAGAAATTTCTGAAAAAAATACGAGTGTAGCCAATAGTATATCCCACCAGCGTGTAAAATATCAAATTCAAATACTTTGTATTTCGAGCTACACAAAATATGATAAATTTGGGGATTTCAAAGTATGCATATTTAGATCCACACATTTGTTATTTTTGTGTAGCTCGGAATACAATTATTTTGAATTTGATATGTTGCACCTTCACAGGATATACTATTGGCTATACATGGATTTTTTTTCAGAATCTTTTGAAACAAATATGGTTTTCGAATTTTTCAAACCGGAGGGAGCACATCTCCACTCGGTCGGTTGTGTAATCTGGAGATCTCCCGGAAAATCGGAGAGATCAGAGCATCTATAACATACACTAAAATCCAGTGTCACGAAATCAGATACTGCAAATGGTACTGAATAATTCGAAGAATACTCCGAGTTAAAATTTATTCAGGTGATCACGTGGCAGTTCATACGAACGCAGTTCACAAACATAGACAAACACAACGTTCATACACAAACACAGTTTATACTAGAGCTCGAAACCTAACCCTAGATAAATGAAACCTAACCCTATAGTTCATGAATCAAACTCGTACGGTAGCGGGTAGTCGTCGATGTCGTGAAAGAACTTCACGGCGGAGGTGCTCCTCTCTGGCTTCTTCCTAGTGGCGCTGATCGAGCATCGTGCGTCGTTCGCCACTGCTGCCTTAGCCTCCAGAAGGGCTGCCTTGGTCTCGCGGGTTCGCACTACGTGCGGCGTGACGTGCTTGGCGAGCACATCTCAACCCGCGGCCTCCACCGCTGCTCCGGGAGAGGTGACCACGGTCACGCGCCTGCCTGTACCTTGCGCTCTTGGTCCTCGTCGTCGGAGATTGTCACCACGGCGTGGCTCGAGCTTCCGGACTCGGTGTCGTGCACGCGAGCTTGCGTCGGTGGCGCCTCGAGGGCGCGCTTTCTCGAAGGCGCACCCCACGGCTCCCACAAGCCCCGACGTGGCCACGACCACGGCCGGATCCAAAGGCCATCGATCTGCCAATGAAGGAGATTCTTTTTATGTTGACATGATATGAAGGAGAAAATGGCGTGATGTGGAACAAGAAATTTCTCACCGGTGTTGGCTGACACTAGCAGCGGAGGAGACAAAATGTGGCCAAGGGGATGGGGGCAAATGCTAAATGCCCCTCATACGATTCACTATAAGCGGAGGAGATGCATATCAGGTGCCCCCGATATTTTTATCCGGCCAGACCGATATGTGGTGTCTGTTCGGGTCATAAAAAAGTCCAAAACCGCATATTGGTCAGAATTTTCAGACAGAGGGTTTCCATGATCTGCTAGAGATGCTCTTAGAGCATGTAAAAAAAAAACAGGGATTAGACTAGAGTAACAGAATCAAAACAAGCGTTGGACGTGCACATTATTTTGTTAGTCCTGCTGCATTAGGTACATGAGCATAGGTTTATCAAGGGTGCTGTACTACCCAGTAACCTGCTCTATGGCCTTCGAGACTTTCAGTTTCAGCATCAACGACCACCAGCAGAACTACAAATTAGCAAGGGAAAAGATGCCAAGGAATGGAATGCTCTGTAAATCAAAGCAACGTTTATCAGCACAACTAGCTACTAAGAACAGAATCAGACATATCAGTCATTAACTGGTGCCAAGATGGCGTCAAACATCGGTACCTCTGTGGCATCGAGGAAATACCCACATTAGCAGAGAGGAGCTACAGTTTCATCCAAGGAATGAACCAAAAGAATTGCAGAGAAGCTACAAGCAGCCTTGCACCCGCCACTAAAATTTCACACAGACTAAAAACTACAGACATTCCACAATCCATTTCCACTCTTTGCTTTCCTCTCCTCTTCCCAACCGGCGTCATATATGCATCTCAGAAAACAAAAAGAAAACAGAAAGCTAAGGATCACATAAGAACCGAGTTCTAAAGGGAGACCTAGACCAGCTCATCTCCAGGACTCTCCTGAGGACTCCTCAGCACCTCAAGTATACTCACCACCTCGCCCATGTCCGGCCGCTTCGATGGCACCTGCGAGGTGCAAACAAGGCCCAGCTTGATGATCGGCATGGCCTCTTCCATCGGAAACTCACCGCAGAGCCGTGGATCCATGCACTCCTCCAGCCTGCCTTCCTCCAGAGCACTTCTCACCAAATCACATAGCACGACGACATCATCTTCCAAGTACTCAACGGGCCTCCTGCCCGTCAAGATCTCCAGTGCGAGCACCCCAAAGCCATAGACATCACACTTCTCAGTGATCTTCACTGTCTTGCATGCGAATTCTGGCGCCATGTACCCAAGTGCACTCTGGATCTTACTGCTCAGCACATACCGGTCTAGCATCGGAGTAGGTTTGCAAGACCACAGTCACCGACTCCGGGTTCACCATTGCTGTCCAACAGCACATTGCTTGACTTGAGATTGTAATGGACGACCCCATGCTGGTGGAGGTGCATCAGTCCCCTGGCAACACCGATGATGATGTCAAACCTCTCCATCCACGAAAGGGAGTCCTCTTCCGAGCACTCGTGCAGGTGTTTGTGCAAATTCCCTCCAGGCAGGTAATCATAGATGAGGAGCTGCAGTGACGACGTCCAGTAAAAGCCTCTCAGTGTGACAATATTGTGGTGCCGCACCTTGCTGAGCATCTTCACTTGTCGCTCAAAGTCATCCCTGGACTTTACCAAGCTAGACACGGTGAGCTTCTTGATGGCTACCGGCTGGCCGTCTCTGAGCACTGTCTTGTACACTGCACCAAAGCCTCCTCGCCCAAGCTCACAATCCTTGTTCAACAGGGCATGTCCATCAGCACTGAACTCTGGGCTGCCTTTACCAAACATGACGAGCTTCCCAGAGGTAGCATCATTTTCCGGGGACTGGCTAAGGTAATCGTCAGATAGTGCAATAGCAGGCTTTGAGTGGGAGGTGGCTGCACGGACACGGCGGTTGAGCACAGTTACAGTGATCACTCCGATAGCAATGGCAGCACCACCAGCAATGGCGATGAGGTGGAAACGCTCAGTATGATTTTCTTGTGGTGCATGCTGCTAGGGGAACTCGGTGTGGCTTGCGACGAAGGTTCAAGGAGGAGTTGGGGTTGAGCACAAGAGGCTTTGGCATGATCGCGCTGCAGGAATTGTTCTTCCGCGAATTGCATAGGCCGGAGTTGTCTGATAGAAAGTAGTCAGGGATGCTGTCGAAGAAACGGCTGTTCGGGAGATCTCCTGATAACGAGTTGTGGGAGACATCAAAGACGTGCAAGCTGGGCAGATTTGATAGCTCCACTGGCAGGGTCCCATTCAGCTTGTTCTGGGAAAGATCAACCATCTGGAGACTGGTGAGATTGCCCAGGGTGCTCGGAATTGATCCCGTGATGTCGTTGTGTGACAAATCCCTGCGTTAGAAGAGTACATTGCATCAATTAAAATGGTCCCCAGTATTCAGTCAGAACCAAGTAACACTGTCAGTTGGTTTAGTTTTTGGTAGTCCTAACATTCAGTCGGAATCAAGCAGCAGACAATTAGTTTATTTATTTGATCAGTTTGCTATATTTTATATTTGAGAACAGTTTGCTACTCATGCACATTGGACTTGAGTTTTGAGTGTATACAAGCATCAAACAAAGAGTTTATTTATTTGATCAGTTTGCTATATTTTATATTTGAGAATAGTTTGCTACTGATGCACATTTGACTTGAGTTTTGAGTGTATAAAAATGAGTACCCAGGCACTGGATACGAGCAGAACAACATGGCAGAGACCCACATTTTGCGGTTTTGGACTCCTAACAGAAAACTAAAGACATCGCTGTCCTGTCATTTTCTACAACGTCTCTGGAACCTAGGGAACTGAAAGCAATCGAAGCATGCAAAGAAATACAAAAAAACAAACAGACCTAGTCAACTTCACAGACAAGCAATCTGAATGACGTCAAATTTAGTACGACAAAAAAAACCCCAGAGAAATTCACTTACAATGCAACGAGAGAAGTGCAGCTCCCAATCTGTGCCGGGATGCGGCCGGTGAGTGAATTAGTCCCCATCCGCAGCTCCCGGAGCGCCACCGCGCCGCCAATCTCTGGTGGAATGCTTCCTTTCAGCGTGTTAGCGCTGACGTCGAGCACCTCCAGCAGCCTCATCCCACCAATGCCAGCCGGCAACTGCCCCGATATGGAATTCGAGGACATGTTCAGAAACTGCAAACCAGCGAAGGCCGTAATCTGCGGCGGGATCCCGCCGGAGAAGGCGTTGCTGGCGAGGTCCAGCACGCGCAACGCCAACGCGGCATCTCCAGGGACCTTGACCCAGCCGTAGAGCTTGTTGCCGGCGACCGAGACGCGCTGCAGCGGCAGGCCGAAGACCCACCAGGGGAGCTCGCCGGTGAGCGCGTTCCTGCTGAGGTCGGCCTCCACGAGGTTTTTGCAGTTGGCGATGTCGTCGGGGATGGCGCCAGCGAAGCGGTTCCCCGACAAGTCGAGCCGCTCCAGCGCCCACATCTCGCCGATCCACGCGGGCACCTCCCCGACGAGCGCATTGCTGCCGGCGCCCAGGAAGCGCAGCGCGGACAGCCTCCGCAGGGAGTCCGGCAAACCGCCAGTGAAGAAATTACGGCCGAGATCCAGCGACTTGAGCAGCGCCGCCTCGCCGATATCGGCCGGTATTTCGCCGGCGAACATGTTGCGGCTCAAATCGACCGCCCGCAGCCCGCTGCTCCGGGGAACCCGCCAGGAACGCTACCGGAGAGCGCATTGCCGGAGAGGTCGAGGGAGCGCAGCGAGGGCAACGACCAGAGGCCGTCGGGGATGGGGCCGGCGAGGCGGTTGGAGGAGAGGTTGAGGGACAGGAGCGAGGAGCAGGAGGCGACGGCGGGCGGGATGTAGCCGGAGAGGTCGTTGTGGGCGAGGTTGATGGTGCGGATGTCCCGGCATTGGGCGAAGAGGTCGGCGGGGATGGTGGCGGCGAGGCGGTTGGAGGAGAGGTCGAGGGAGCGGAGGCGGTGGAGGGAGCCAAGGAGGGAGGGGAGGACCGGGCCGGAGAGGTTGTTGCGGGGCAGGGAGAGGGTGAGGAGCGCGTCGAGGCGGAGGAGCGCGCGCGGGAGGCGGCCCGAGAGCGAGGCGGCGGGGAGGGCGAGCGAGGTGACGCGGCCCGCGCGCGCGTCGCAGCCAACGCCCGGCCAGGAGCAGGGGCGGTCGTCGTCCTCCGTCCACGCGGCGAGGCGGCCCAAAGGGTCCGCCACGCCCGTCTTGAAGACCACCAGCGCAAGCACGTCGTCGGTGAGCGCGGTGGTGGTGGTGGTCGTCGCCGTGGCCGCGACGAGGAGGAGGAGGGCCGCGAGGCGCAGCGCCGGAGGGAGGAGGCCGCGGCGGCCATTTGCGGCGCGCGGGCAGGGGAGGCGAGCGTGCGGGCAGTGGGATCACACCGGAGCTTTGTCCATTTGCGCAGAGCAGTTTTGTTGGAGGGGAGATGTCGTGGCGTGGAGGCTGAACTGTCACCTGTGGAGGACTAGTGGGGAAGCGGGAGCCCCTGCTGTGCTATTAATGTGCCGCGAGCAGAACAAATAGGCGTAGACAAAATGATTTGATTGCACTTATCGAATTTCTCTCGTCACTTTTTTCAAATTTTAATAATTCCTGGTCGCCTACTCAATTTTGTGATTGTATTTCGTCATTGAGATCGAATGGGAAGTATTTTAGGTGCATTTCGATCCACTGTTTGGAAACGATCCTCCATGGTGACAGCTGTTTTTCGCACTTTACAGTATAGTACAGTAGCCGTATCAAGATTAAATGGTCATATAAATAACCGTCCCCCGGATTAATGGACACCGTTCAAAATTTATGATGTCCCCCCTCTCACCCTTGATTACCTGTTGACAAGGATAGATTGCGTGCCTCGACCGCATGAATCGGGCATACCGCTGTTGCCCACAAAATGATGTTCACAGTACTCACATCTTCTAATCTTGCTTTGCTTTGTTCAAAAAAAAAAATCTTGCTTTGCTTGCTTGAACCGACAATGTCTCGAAACAAAATGGAGTAAATTTCAAAGCCACTTTACCCGTAATAACAACATCATCCCGGATAAGCCCCCGTCAAATGCGGTTTGAACCTGTTTTTACGGCTCAAATAGGCTCCGACACTATATCAATGGGATCGAGGGCATTTAGGCCCCTCTCATGTTCCCTCTGTTGTGATTCTTCCCCGCCACTAATAGGGTTAGATATCTCCCGCGAGCAATAACTCGCGACGTTTAGCCAATCCCCCCCCCCCCCCTCCATTAGATCGATGGTGGGCCCGACCATGCGCGGCAGTGGCGGGCGCGACAGAGCTCGTGCGCCTCCGGGCGAAGAGGAGGAGGAGTGTCGTTGCAGCCTGCGCGAGCAAGTGTGGCCGCCGTAGAGGGCGCAGGTGGGCTGGTCTGCTTCCTGCAAGCAACATCTACAAGCAGGACGCGCCGCCGTTACCAATTGAGGTGCCCGGCGAGGCGCCGGAGGCACATAGCTCCCGCGCGTTGCCGATTGAGGTGCCCGACGAGGCGGTGGAGGAGGAGGTGGTGATCTCTGTGGGCCGCGGGCGAACCGGGTCATGCACCTTCGATGTACTCTTCGAGCACATTTTGCCGTGCTTCCAGCGGACCGACGGCGCCGACGACGAACTGGATGTTGTTACACAGCATGAGCTCGCGTGGGAGATATGCATGTCGACAGCCTTACAGTAACTTGGTTTCGAGTGAGCGGAGAGGTGAAAAAGAAGACCATCCGATCTAGTTTTATTTCAAGTTCTATCTAGTTCAATTTCATCTTTGTGCAAGAATCGTTCCTATGATTAACTAATAGAAAATGATTCAGGCTGTCTTTGGCCCGCCGGTGTTACAGTCAAAAAAAGTTCAATTTCAATTTCTATCTAGTTTTAGTTATGTCTCTATATAAAATAGCTCGATGAATTCGTGAAAAGGTTGAAATCTCACGCGATTTTTTATTTAAATTTACAGTAGAATTTTCCGAGATTTGTTCTGCTCGACCACTGGATCATACCGCATACTAGTTTTCGGTGTCACCCGAAATTGGTTTCGAAGCCGGGATTGCTAGAGATGCTCTATCACGGGAGAATTTTTTCGGTTACCCAGCGGAACCAAGAAATCACCAAAAGAAGGGTCAGAGGCTTCAAAGCTCCTCCCTGACGCGTGTCTGCAGACTGCAGTAGTAGTCTCTGAAGGTTGCTTGTATTGAATGAGAGGCACCAACCTTCATTTACACACCGTCCGCTTTTGATCCGAGTGGCAGCATTTAATGGCGAATTCATTGCGATCTGGGAGCAGCGACGGAAAAGCGCAGGTACGCCCACACGCCGGCCTCTGCCCTGCTGGCGTAGGTGAACGAACGATGCGCAGTGTGCACTGTGCAGTCCAGCTTTGAAAATCTTGTAATTTACCGCCATGTGTCCCTGTGCTGGTCTGCACATTTCAGTCAATTCGACTGTTTATCGTTAATTATTTGAAATAATCCATTTAAGCTCTGAGATTTTCCACGGTCTTTTGAGAATCTCAGAATACGCCATTGGCATTGGCGTTTCTAACAATAATCTGAGATTGCAAAAATGTCATATGAAATTAAAACTCTTGAAGTAATAAACACGCTTTATCGAAAAAATGTCATATGAAATGGCTTATTGTTTCAGATAATCCAAAGTGAATGACATGCTATGAGATTTTCAGAGCGCCTGAATTTGTAAGAACACTTTTCAGTGTGTCCATTTTCTGAAAAGGGTCAGATCTGGTTGATAAATATTCCGAGAGGATATTAGTGAATGATAGTTTGGCAAAGTGCCTTTAAGACAAAAGATATTGTAGATATACTTCTTCCGTGTGTACTTGTAAGTCAATCTTTTTAAAATTTGACCAGTTCTATAGAAAAGAGTAGCAATATCAAATTGAGATATTTTGACACGTCATTTCATGACGAAATTAGTGATATGTCACAAATGTTGATATTTTTCTCTTTAAAGTTGGTTGGCTTAGAAAATTTGAAGGAATATGTACTAAACTAAATGATTGGATTAACACAGTGTCACGGTCATAATATCTTCCCTTGCAATGTATTAACACGTGGATACCACACACGGCGACACGCATCCTTGATAGCAATAGTTTAAGCTGTTGAGGTACGGAAGAGAAGGGGAGGAAGACTGACAGAGATATGAGTATGATTAGGGAAGCAGGGTGTGCAAACCGCAACGCTTGATGGTGGGGAGAACCGAAGAAGGATCATGGCGTCTTGCTGTCTCGCTGATGGTGTCCCCCACACCCACAGGCAGCTTGCGTTAACCGCTGCCTTTCATAATGCGGTATCAATTAGTCTTTCTGCACAAGTTACCTTCCGAGATCTACGGCCACATGCAGGTGGCTGGAGCTTTTCTCCAGAGAATCATGGTTGAGATTAGCGTAGTGGTGCTCCAGAGTCTACACCCCCGTTGTGTGGTTTAAACAATGGATGATATTGGCACACTGCACCAGCAGGTTTTCTATCAATTGACTTTACAGATCGCTCGCTGTAGCTGTCATCTGTGAGCATGTGGATGTACATAACTGTTTGGCACTTTGCTAGTTCAAACTGACAGCGTCTGTTCAAATTCTGTTGACATAATTAACACACCTTTCAGAAATTGTATTGTCCTTGTGTTTCTATAGGATAACTTCTATCTTCTTTTGCTTCGTTCTCACTCAAAATCAACCGCTGATGCCCCTAGAGAGCTCGAAGTTTTGCAGTTTGTTTGAAAAAAAAGTACAGAAATCTAAGGGCAGCGCTAAGCGTCCCCCGGGGGATCGGATGCCCAGATCCCCCGCCACCCGAACCGTCGGATTGATTTTCGCGTAGGTCCAGGATTATTTTGACCGGGTCGTCCAACTCACCCACGTGCAGCGCGTCGGAAGGGAAAAATTCCCCACGACTCCCCCTCTGCCGCCCTCTCTCCTCTGCTCGCACCCCTTGCACGCATCCCCTCTGTTGCTCGCCTCCTCTCGTGTGCAAACGAAGCACATGTCGCCACCTCTCCGACGTTGCTCCTCCCAGCAGCACCACCCTCGTTTGTAGCTCGCTGTCGCCTGTCGCGGCACCGCCCTTATCGCCCGCAGCTTTCGTCATGGCCGCTGGCAGAATTGGCTATCCAGCCCGTCAAAATTGGACACAGCTTCCGTCACCGACGGCTCTCTTTCGTAGCAGCGGTGACCGGCGTTTGTAGCAGCGGCGACCGGCGTTTGTAGCAAAAGCAGTCAGGGGCGGCCGACTTTGTAGCAGCTACGACCCTCTTTTGTAGCAGTGGCAGACGGTGTTTGTAGCAGCGGCGACCGCCGTAGGTAGCAGCGACAGCCGTCGTTTGCAGCAAAGCGGTCGGCGACGGTGGACCCTTGCAGCACCGGCGGCCGACATTTGTAGCTGTGACGGCTAGCCTTTGGCGTTTACATCAAGCGGCGTACGTGGCCCTCCCTTCGCAGCTCCACCGCCCTCCTTTGGAGCTCCGCCACAAACCGGTTGCTACGCAACGGCGTCGGCTTGCGCACGAAATTGGACATGAGGAGAGAGGTGATTCAGCCGGTGGCGCTCCGGCTCATAGCTTGGTAGCATCGGCGACTGCCGTATGCAGCTCCCCCGCCCTTGCTTCGAAGCACTTATGGTCGCCTCTTGAAGTTCCGCCACCTCTACTTTGCGCAGCTCCGACGCCACTGATGGTGGCATCGCCGCCGAGCTAAGGTAGCATCTCTGCCCACCTACGGTAGCTCCTCCCGCCCCCTACGGTAGCATCACCGCTCACCGCTCGCAGCTCCATCGCCCCTCCTTGCCAGAGGTAGGAGAGAGAGAGGGCGGGATGGGGATTGGGGATCGGGCCGGACTGGGTTCCATCAGTGAGATCCATGGAGGGAGGGGGAAGGGAGAGGAGGGGAGGAGGTGGCCGCCACCACCGGAGAGTGGAGGATGGCGGGTTTGGTGGCCGCCGGAGCCAGGGTGGTGTTATTTTGATGTGTTCCAAATTCATATGAAGATATAAAGTGAGAGGCTAACTTCGGAGCGAAGCGGCAGACTGCAGCTGACCTAGGGTTTTGCCACCATATATACATCTTGTAAGCCGCCGGTTGGGATAAGTCGCATTGTGTAAATCCCCGACGTTTGTAACCTCACCCGATATAGTGAAGTATTGCTGGCTGGCGCCCGTGGTTTTTTCTCCTCCATTGTTGGAGGGGTTTTCCACGTTAAATCTCGTGTCCCCGTTGGTTTGATCTTTCCGCTACTTCGTTGTTTTCTTGCTATCGTTTATAACAAGTGGTATCAGAGCCCTGTTTCAGATCTATTCTCAGATAAGGGTTTCGCGATGGCATAAATGAAGTTTGATCTACTGGCGCTGGATTACAAGACGAGATTCTCGTTGTGGCAAGTCAAGATGCGTGCGATCCTTGCGCAGTCCAATGATCTTGACGAGGCGCTGGAGAAATTCGGCGACAATGATGCGGCGACATGGACCGCCGATGAGAAGCGGAAAGACCGTAAGGCTTTATCGCTTATTCAACTTCATCTGTCTAATGATATTCTGCAAGAAGTACTGCAGGAGAAAACCGCAGCGAAGCTGTGGGCTAAGCTGGAGTCGATCTGCATGTCCAAGGATCTAACCAGCAAATTGCATGTGAAGATGAAGTTGTTCACGCACAAGTTGCAAGAAGGTGGTTCGGTAATGAATCACTTATCGATCTTTAAGGAGATCGTTTCTGACCTAGTGTCGATGGAGGTAAAGTACGATGATGAAGATCTAGCACTTTTACTTCTATGTTCGCTGCCCAATTCTTTTGCGAATTTCCGTGATACCATACTGTTAAGCCGTGAGGAACTAACCACCGCGGAAGTATATGAGGCCCTGCTTGCCAGGGAAAAGATGAAAGGTATGGTACAGAAAGAGGAGACGTCGTCCTCCAAGGGCGATGCTTTGCAGGTCCAAGGGAGGCCTGAGCAGCGAGATAACAACCACTACAACAACAACAGATATAAGAGCAAGGGTGACAGAGGTCGCTCAAAGTCCAAAGGACGAGACAAGTTCTGCAGGTATTGTAAGAAATCTAATCATGTCATTGATGACTGTTTGAAGTTGCAGAACAAGGAGAAAAGAAAAGGTACTTACCAACCGAAAAATAATGAAGGTAATGATACCGGTGAGGCTGCTGTTGTTGATGGTAGTTCTGATGGCGATTTCCCAGCTGTTTTTCCTGCATGTGTTTCTCGTCATGATGAATGGATTCTTGATACTGCATGTTCGTTTCATATTTGTTGTAACAAAGATTGGTTCAGTTCTTATGAGTTAGTGCAGACTGGAGATTTCGTGCGTGTGGGTAATGACCAACAATGTCATATTGCTGGCGTCGGTTCTGTTCAGATCAAGACGCATGATGGTATGACACGCACGCTGACGGGAGTGAAACACATACCAGCCATGGCGAGAAATTTGATCTCGCTTAGTACCCTTGATTGTGATGGGTATAAGTATGCCGGCGGGAATAGACTCCTGAAGGTATCAAAAGGTTCTCTCATTACCATGATAGGTGACATGAATTCTGCTAAGTTATATGTTCTTAGAGGTAGCACTTTGCCTGGTATTGTTGCTTTTGTTTCTAATGATGATCCAAGTAAAACTAACCTTTGTCATAAGCGACTTGGACATATCAGTGAACTTGGTATGGCAGAATTGATGAAGAGAGACTTGCTGCAAGGCTGCAGTTTGGGTAAGATGCAATTCTGTGAACATTGCGTTTTTGGTAAGCACATGATACGTCTCAAACGTATCTATAATTTTTGTTGTTCCATGCTGTTATTATACCAATTGATACATGTTTTATTTACACTTCATAGCATTTTTATGCATTTTCTGGGACTAACCTAGTAACAAGATGCCGAAGTGCCAGTTCCTGTTTTCTGCTGTTTTTCTCTTTCAGAAAAGCTAGTCGCAAAATATTCTCGAAATTGGACGAAAATCAACGGGCGTACGTATTTCACCGGAAGACTCTAGAAGCCAAAAGGGGAGACGCCGAAGAGCCACGAGGGGCCCACGCCAACCCTGGGCGCGGTCAGAGGTGGGCCCGCGCCCAGCCCTGGCGTGGCCGCCTCGGGTGCCCTCCAACGCCGCCCTTTCGCCTATTTATTCCCGATGTCCCGAAAACCCTAAAAAACACCGATCATATTCCACGAAAAGTTCCGTCGCCGCCGCCGTCATCAACCCTAGATCGGGAGGGTTCTGAAGCTCTTCTCGGCACCCTGCCGGAGGGGAGATCCTCACCGGAGGCCTCTACACCGCCATGCCTGCATCCGGAGTGATGCGTGAGTAGTTCATCCTTGGACTACGGGTCTATAGCAGTAGCTAGATGGTTGTCTCTCCACCTTGTACCTCCATGTTTAGATCTTGTGAGCTGCCTAACATGATCAAGATCATCTTATTGTAATGCTACATGTTGTGTTTGCTGGGATCCGATGAATATTGATACTATGAGCAAGTTGTTTATCAATCTATCTATTTATGTTGTTTATGATCTTGCATGCTCTCCATTGCTAGTAGATGTTTTGGCCAAGTAGATGCTTGTAACTCCAAGAGGGAGTATTTATGCTAGATAGTGGGTTCATGCCTCCAGTAATCTGGGCTCGAGATGACAGAAACGACTAAGGTTGTGGATGTGCTGTTGCCACTAGGGATAAAACAATGATGCATTGTCTACGTGTCATTTGCATTGTTTACATTACACACTTTACTTCATGCAATAATCTGTTGTTTGCAACTCAATACCGGAAGGGGTGCGGATGCTAATCGAAAGGTGGATTATTTAGGCATAGATGCGTTGGATAGCAAGTCTATGTACTTTGTTGTAATGCCCAATTAAATCTCATAATAATCATCTTGTCATATATTGCATTGTCATGCGCTCATTATTTGTCAATTGCCCAGCTGTAATTTGTTTACCCAACATGTTAGTTATCTTTTATGGAGAGACACCACTAGTGAACTGTGGACCCCGGTCCATTTCCTCATACTGATAAAACCACCAACTGCAATCATTTGTTCTCTGTTACTTTCTGCACTCATTACTGTTTTCCACACAATACGTTTAATCCTTTGTTTTCAGCAAGCCGGAGAGATTGACAACCTCTCTGTTTCGTTGGGGCAAAGTAGTTTGCTTGTGTTGTGTGCAGGTTCCACGTCAGTTGCGCCGCTGACAACCTTCTGAAGAACCTCCGTGTCCTCCTGGTTCGATAAACCTTGGTCATATTTCAAGGGAAAACTGCTGCTGCACTACATCATACCTTCCTCTTGGGGTCTCCCAACGAACGTGTGTTGTCACGGTCAACAAGCAGATCTTCTGGTGCTGTTGCTGGGAAGTAATAAAACACTCTACCGTTAACACGCCATCAAGACATTTTTCTGGCGCCGTTGCCGGGGATACTGGAATCTCCAGATAGGGGAGTCTCACACTTCCAATCTCATTACTTTGTTTTTGTCTTGCTTAGTTTATTTTATTTTATCTTGTTTGCTGTTAAAACCCAAAAACACAAAAAAAAAATCCTGCACTTAGTTAATTTTGAGTTGTTATCTTTTTGTTTAGTCATCATGTCTGGTTCTGCGTATTATGCTTCATCTCCTGAGGTTGAGGTTCGTACTTTTAAGCAACAAGGGGGAGAAAGTTTGAAAGATGCTTGGTATAGAATTAGTAATGCTCATCATAGGTGTGCTAAGAAACATTCCACTACAATCCTTCTTAGGAATTTTTATGTTGGCATCACCAATTGGTATAGGTATGTTTTGGACACTTTAACAGGAGGGAACTTCCTAGGTACCCCTGCTTTAGAAGCTAGTTACATCATTGAAAGTCTAGTTGGGATACCACCTGTTAATGAATTTAAAATTGAAATTTCTCTTGAGGATGTCATGAAAAAACTAGAATCTATAGAGAAAAGCCTTCCAAGTATTGATAAGATCAATGAGATAGAAAAGCTCCATGATAGTACTAGTAAACTTGGTGAATCTTTTGGAAAAATTAACAGAAGGGTTACTGTTTTAGAAACTAGTGCTATCCATGATAATCAAAATTCTAGGATTGGAGAATTAGAGGAGGTTATTGATACTTTGAGTTCTACTTTTTCCTCACTTAAAACTAAAAAGCAAGAGCATCTATTAGACAAGGGGAAGAAATTCATATATGTGCCCAAAGTGCCTAAACCGAAACCAACATTTGTTGATTTGTTTGAAACTGAGAAAGAATTTCGTGGATTAGTTAATGAATCATGCAATGGTTTGTTTAAATTTTCTTCTCAAGAATCCCTAAACTTAAAAATACAAGCTGTGTTTTTGATGAAGCTTTTGATGATGTTGATGTTTCTAGTCTTGACAATACTTGATTCATGTTTCATGCCTAGCTAAAAGGCATTAAAGAGAAGCGCTTATGGGAGGCAACCCATTGTTTTTACTTTCTGTTATTTTTGTTTTTGTGTCAAGGAGCTTGTTTACTTCTGTAACAACTCCTTTGTATCTTTTATTTGCTGTTTTGTTGTGCCAAGAAAAGTCTCTTATGACAAGATGGTACCTATATTTGGATTACTGCACAGGAACAGATTTCTGGAACGTCACCGTTTCTCGCCGTAGAAAATCAGAAAAATTTGAAAAATCTGCCAATTTTTGTGCGTGTTTAGAGATATGTACGCAACTTTCGTACGACTAAAGTTTTTCGATTTGAGCGACGTAAGTGTCCCGAAAAAATCATCTTTACGGACTGTTCTGGTTTTGACAGATTCTGTCTTTGTTTTGCATTCTATCTTTTACAAGTGTTGAGTGGTTTCTTTTAAGGTGAAAGAGCATCACTTAAGCCTAGTAACAGTAGCTAATGTTTGAAAATGATTGCTTATGAATTTGTGTCCTTACAGAATCAAGTGAGATTATTTGTTTTGATGCACTAACCCGCTAATGAGAAAAATGTTGAGTTTTGGTGTGAAGGAAGTTTTCAAGTGTTAAGAGAGGAGGATGATATTATAAGATCAAGAAGAGTGAAAAGCTTAAGCTTGGGGAAGCTCCCATGGATCTCCCCAATATATTCAAGAAGACTCAAGCGTCTAAGCTTGGGGATGCCCAAGGCATCCCCTTCTTCATCAACAAACTATCAGGTCATCTCTAGTGAGACTATATTTTTATTTCTTCACATTATATGTACTTTTCTTGGAGCGTCAGTGTGCTTTTGTTTTCAGTTTGTTTTTGTTTTGTTTGCTGCTCTATACTTGTTGGATCCTAGCACTCTTGTTTGGGAGAGAGACACGCTCCGCTTTTTCATTGGAATACTCTTGTTCTTCACTTATATTTGTTGAGTATTCTTGTCTAGCTACTGCTAAAGCTTCTAGCTCTCTGTTTTCATATATCTCTTGTCAGAGCTATTAGTTTCTTTTGAAGAAAGTACTCTCTTGCTTCACTTATATTTGTTTGGAGAGTTGTTCAAATAAGTTGATTGGTGTTTGGTTGGAACAGAAAATGCTATGCATGTGGTAGTGGTATAAAATGCTTACATAAGTCTTGTAGATCACTGTCTTGAGTAATTTGATACTTGTCAATTGTTTTGAGTTACCAAGTAAGTAATGTTTAGACTTGTGCATCATGTAAGTAAAGGCTATTAGTGAAGAACTACTGTAAAGCTTGTTGATATTTGATTTGTATCATTGGTAGTTCCAAAGTCTAGATATTTTCTAGTGAAAGGTTTTGGTTAACAAGGAAGACAATGTGGAGTCTTGTAATTTTTCAAGCATGTTTTTTATATGAGTTCTTGCTGTACCGGTTGACAGTCTGTGTTTGCTTAAATAACCTTGCTAGCCTAAACTCTGTACTAAGCGGGAATGCTGCTTGTGCATCCAAAACCCTTGAGCCAAAATCCATGCCATCTGTGTCCACCATAACTACCTATTATGTGGTATTTTCCTGCCATTCCAAGTAAATTTTTCATGTGCTACCTTTAAAATATTCAAAACTGTTACAACTCCTTTTTGTGTCACTGTTTACAAGCTCATGAGGATGTGGTAGATGGTCTTTATTTCACTTGTTGATCAGACTTTACACCTGGACTAGTGGCATATACATCCGCTTATCCAATAATTTTGCAAAAAGAGCTGGCAACGGGGTGCCCAGTCCCAATTAATTACAACTTTAACCATTAATTCTCTTCACATCTTTTTGCCCCTGAGAAATCAGTCAAGCAATGTTCATAAGTGTGTAAACAAAAGAGAACGAGGGATGATCTACCCGCTGGTAGAAATAACGTCCTTCATGGGAGCCGCTCTTGTAAGGTCTGGTTAACTTGTGACTTAAAGTATTGTCTATTTACTGATTCGTTGACCACTAACACACACCTCTCAAAATATATTTTTATACTCTCTATATGCTTTCAAAAACTTAAAAAGCTCTAGCACATGATTTAATCCCTGCTTCCCTCTGCGAAGGGCCTTTCTTTTACTTTATTGTTGAGTCAGTTTTCCTACTTCTTTCTATCTCCACAAGCAAACACTAGTGTCAACTTTGGTACAACAGTTGTTATATAATGATATGTTTGACTTATTGCATTACTTTGCCTTGACAATATCCATGAGATAAATATGTTAAAGTTGAAGCCAGTGCTGAAACTAAATCTTCCTTTGTGTTAGTCAAACACTTTCATTTAGAATCTATTGCTTTGTGAGCTAACTTTTATGCAAACTCTTATAGCTCCATTGTCTCCAAAGTATTATTCATGAAAGTTTGCACTTGTATGATTCATTTTGTTTACTCCTTGTTTACTTGTTAGCAAACTATAGACCATTGACTTGGATCACTTCATTCAGTTCATGTGCTTTGCATTACTATTTGATCAAGATTATGTTGGTAGCATGTCACTTCAAAAATTATGTTGTTTTTATCGTTTACCTACTCGAGGACGAGCAGGAACTAAGCTTGGGGATGCTTGATACGTCTCAAACGTATCTATAATTTTTGATGTTCCATGCTGTTATTATACCAATTGCTACATGTTTTATTTACACTTCATAGCATTTTTATGCATTTTCTGGGACTAACCTATTAACAAGATGCCGAAGTGCCAGTTCCTGTTTTCTGCTGTTTTTCTCTTTCAGAAAGCTAGTCGCAAAATATTCTCGGAATTGGACGAAAATCAACGTGTGCAAATATCTCATCGGAAGACTCCAGAAGCCAGAAGGGGAGACGGAGTGGGCCACGAGGGCCACGCCACCCTAGGGCGCGGCAGAGGTGGGCCCGCGCCCACCCTGGCGTGGCCGCCTCGGTGCCCTCCGACGCCGCCCTTTCGCCTATATATTCCCGATGTCCCGAAAACCCTAAAAACACCGATCATATTCCACGAAAAGTTCCGTCGCCGCCGCCGTCGTCAACCCTAGATCGGGAGGGTTCTGAAGCTCTTCCCGGCACCCTGCCGGAGGGGAGATCCTCACCGGAGGCCTCTACACCGCCATGCCTGCCTCCGGAGTGATGCGTGAGTAGTTCATCCTTGGACTACGGGTCCATAGCAGTAGCTAGATGGTTGTCTCTCCACCTTGTACCTCCATGTTTAGATCTTGTGAGCTGCCTAACATGATCAAGATCATCTTATTGTAATGCTACATGTTGTGTTTGCTGGGATCCGATGAATATTGATACTATGAGCAAGTTGTTTATCAATCTATCTATTTATGTTGTTTATGATCTTGCATGCTCTCCGTTGCTAGTAGATGCTTTGGCCAAGTAGATGCTTGTAACTCCAAGAGGGAGTATTTATGCTAGATAGTGGGTTCATGCCTCCAGTAATCTGGGCTCGAGATGACAGAAACGACTAAGGTTGTGGATGTGCTGTTGCCACTAGGGATAAAACAATGATGCATTGTCTACGTGTCATTTGCATTGTTTACATTACACACTTTACTTCATGCAATAATCTGTTGTTTGCAACTCAATACCGGAAGGGGTGCGGATGCTAACCGGAAGGTGGATTATTTAGGCATAGATGCGTTGGATAGCAAGTCTATGTACTTTGTTGTAATGCCCAATTAAATCTCATAATAATCATCTTGTCATATATTGCATTGTCATGCGCTCATTATTTGTCAATTGCCCAGCTGTAATTTGTTTACCCAACATGTTAGTTATCTTTTATGGAGAGACACCACTAGTGAACTGTGGACCCCGGTCCATTTCCTCATACTGATAAAACCACCAACTGCAATCATTTGTTCTCTGTTACTTTCTGCACTCATTACTGTTTTCCACACAATACGTTTAATCCTTTGTTTTCAGCAAGCCGGAGAGATTGACAACCTCTCTGTTTCGTTGGGGCAAAGTAGTTTGCTTGTGTTGTGTGCAGGTTCCACGTCAGTTGCGCCGCTGACAACCTTCTGAAGAACCTCCGTGTCCTCCTGGTTCGATAAACCTTGGTCATATTTCAAGGGAAAACTGCTGCTGCACTACATCATACCTTCCTCTTGGGGTCTCCCAACGAACGTGTGTTGTCACGGTCAACAAGCAGATCTTCTGGTGCTGTTGCTGGGAAGTAACAAAACACTCTACCGTTAACACGCCATCATCACACACGAGTTAATTTTAATGCTTCCGTTCACACCACCAAAGGTACACTTGATTATGTACATGCTGATGTTTAGGGGCCGTCTCGTAAGCCCTCTTATGGTGGTGCTCGTTATATGCTTACCATTATTGATGATTACTCTAGGAGAGTTTGGCCTTATTTCATGAAAAATAAGGATGATACGTTTGCTGTTTTTAAAGAGTGGAAAGCTATGATAGAAAGGCAAACAGAAAGGAAGGTGAAATTGCTTCGTACTGACAATGGTGGCGAATTTTGTTCGAATGCCTTTAATGATTATTGCAGGAAAGAAGGCATTGTCAGGCACCTCACCATCCCGTACACGCCTCAGCGGAATGGTGTAGCGGAGCGGATGAAGAGGACCATCATCTCCAAGGCTCGCTGCATGATCTCTAACTCTCGCATGAGTAAGCGTTTTTGGGCTGAGGCGGCTGCCACCGCATGTTACTTGATAAACAGGTCACCATCTATTCCCCTTGACAAGAAAACTCCGATCGAGGTATGGTCAGGTACTTCTGCTGATTATTCACAGCTTAAAGTTTTCGGTTGCACTGCTTATGCTCATGTTGATAATGGGAAATTAGAGCCGAGAGCTATTAAGTGTGTGTAAATTGGTTATGGTTCGGGTGTAAAAGGATATAAGTTATGGAATCCCGAAACTAACAAGGCATTTATGAGCAGGAGTGTTGTTTTCAATGAATCTGTTATGTATTTTGATAAGTTGTCCTCAGATGTTTTGCCAGATAGTTCTGATGAGGAAGAACAACAAGTTCGTGTTGAGGTGGAGCACTCTGTTCAAAAGGAAAATGTCACTGTTGACAATGATGGTGCTGCTACAGATGATTCTGATCCTGATTCTGATGATTCTGACGATTCTGATAATTATAATGTTCGGAACTCACCTCTTGTTTTGCAGCCACAAAATCAGTCTATCGCTGCACGTAGATAAAGGAGGAATTGTGGTCCTCGACCACGTTTAATTAAAGAGTGTAACATTGTTGATTATGCTCTGAGTTGTGCAGAACAGGTGGAGCACGGACATGAGCCGTCCACGTATACTGAAGCTGTTGGCTCGGGTGACCACGAGAAGTGGATTGCTGCTATGCAAGAAGAGATGCAGTCACTTGAGAAGAATGGCACATGGGATGTTTTCCGCTTGCCTAAGAAAAAGAAGGATGTCCGCTGTAAGTGGATCTTCAAGAGAAAGGAGGGTTTATCTCCTAGCGAGCCTCCAAGGTTTAAGGCAAGGTTAGTGTAGTGACCCAACACACCACTGCATGTTGTAGTGTACAAGTCATTGACATAATACTCACGGAAGGACCATTCCGTAAATATTACATCCTTCAGAGTAGTACAACAGAAACATAGTCGGTCCAAGGTAACACTATAGTATTACAACACTATTCAATACAAAATCTCGAGAACCTCCTTTACAAACAGAAGTAGGTCTCGTGCAAATGAAACTCCCGAAAGACTCAAGTCGAAGCACTAAGCTGGATACCAGCTCTTCTTCTAACTCCTAATCCACTACTGCTGTTGTCACAGCCCTAATCTATCCATCTGGAATCTCTGTGTCTTCAGTTGTGCTCCTCCATCCAATTATAGTCGTCTTGTCCATAGGTATTGTTGTCGACGTGTCCACCATTGCACTGTTGTCGCCACTCGTCCGTTGGCAAAGTAGAGGTTGACTCCTTCAGACTCCACCAGGTTGATTTGACTCCTTGTTGAAGACTTTCTCGACGTCGTCATGGATTCCTGTCAACTCCTTTGATGTCTCCAAAAATCTGAGCAGGGGGTCAACGGAGGAAAGAGTGAGCAACACGAGCGTTACTCAGCAAGTTCATATAACAGGAATAAGGTGTTTTATGCACTAGCTACCATCCATACCAAAAGGTCATGGATGAACATGCATATCTTTGTAAAACATTTTTAGGAAAAGATTCATTTTATCTTCAGAAAACTATGCCCGTCAATCATTCACAGGTGCTAGGGCTTCATGGAGCCACCTTTCCTGCAGCGTTCGCAACTCCTTCCGGAACAGGGAGTAACATGTCACACTTTTTTACACTCTGCAGAGGTGCGTTACTTTACCCATAAGAGATCAACGCCTTGTTGCACAACCGGGCGATTCTGTCCCGTCCACACTCTCTTTGGTGTGGGGCCCAGTCGGTGATCCAAGCCATTCGCCGTGCTTCTCCAACAACCCCGCATGCCCACCCTTTTGTAGGTCTGTCCTCCCCTTTATCTTATGGTAGGACCAAGTCCTCCCCTATACCAAAAACATAGACCGTTCCAGACAACCCCTACAATCCATCATAGACACCAGAAACCGTGGGAATTGAGGGATCCCACCCATGTGCGTGTAGTCTCGCAAGACCTATAGCCTACGGAACTGGCTTTCCGTTGACATGCGAAAGGGAAAAGGTCAGAGATGACTTTCCCGTCCCATTCCAAGTCTTATGGTTAACGCTTCATTTACGGCGCAAGAACACTGACGGCATTGGTTATTAAGTCCTAGTTAATACTTTCCCGTGCAAATGGAACCTCCACCAACCACATCATACCATGGTTCCATCTGCCAGCCAACAATATATATAGCAATTCACATCATTCGAAAATAGGTTTTTCCTTTTTCATGCAATGTCAAATCATAGTACTTTGTAATTACTTTGATAAACATAATCAAGTAGGACATGAGCAAGAGTGAACTTGCCTTGGATAGGAATAGCAGTTCAAACCCTTCGGGGTTCTAGGGTTTAGGGTAAAAACCCGAGTTCTGAAAAAGGCAACTTAATCCCAATAAGGACTACAGAAAACTCTGGCAAGATGCTATTATGCATAAATATGAGATGCATCGCAAAATACCCCAAGCTTAAATAAGCTTCGTCTTACGCACTAGTTCGATAACATCGTATTAACTTTACTTAAGATTGTTTCATCATCTTTAGGTGATGTTATAAGTACTTAAATTGATTATGGGCTAAGTCTAGTGATTACTTAGAATGTGATGCCTTCATGTTTTTAAGTGTGTATCACTTTTATTTAACTGATTAAGTATTATCAAATATTAAGAGTAACCACTTATAAGTTTATCTTTTATTTAAGTATCACACTTAAAAGGAAATAAGTAAAGCAACATCATTTTATGTCCTAATTCTTAGTTTTAGAATTTTGTTTTAAAAGAAGAAATAGAGATTTAAACTAATTATTAAAGATAGTAATAATAAGTGATTATATTTTATTAAGTAGAGATTTCAATTTTTTATTATGTAAACATCCTTTAATAATTATTTTCCTTATGGTGACTATCATTTAAATTAATCATTTAATGCACACAATGTAGGACATGAAATTATTATAACACATTTTAAAATTTGAAATTTAAACATATGAAGCATTTTAAATGAAATTGAAATGCATCCAAAATAGCATTTCAAAATAACTCCATATTTAAAATAATAAGTAAGTTGTTGTTTCAATTTTAAAGTGATTCAATTGTAACTAAACACACATTCAAATGGTATAAATGAATAGATTTTTTTTAACATTTTGGTATATTATTTATATTTTTATGATTTAAAATGATTTAGTTATGAATTTCCAAAGTTTAAATTCAATTTTAAACAATTTCTGGAATTTATTAAAATGAATTGGTCCCACTGTCATATTTTTAATAATTTTTCTAAAATTATTTTCCTAAATGATTAAAAATCTGATAGAAGGGTCCACCTGTCAGGATTTTCATAATTTCTAAATGAATTGAAAAGAATTTTCTGATTGGTTCGCTGACGTCAGCATGACGTCAACAATGGAGCTTGCTCCCAACCCGAGCTCAATCCGATGCAATTGAGCGAATTAAGCCAAATTCGGGTGTGCATCCAGTGGAGTACGACGTGGGCTACCAATTGGTGGCGGCGCCGCTGGTTAATTGTCACCGGAGCATCGCCGACGATGAGCTCGCGCGGCGACCAGAGACTGCGCACGGCACGACCACTACCCAGCTCAAATTGGAGCAAATTAAGGGTACGGGGAAGAGAGTATACTCACCACGAGCACGCAGGACGACTCGATGAAGCACGGGGAGCACGGACGGCGTCGAAAACGTCCACGAAAGTCGTCGGCCGGACTTGGGGAAGACAGCCCGATTCCTCCTCCACCGAGCTCCACACCACGCACCACTCAACGAGGATCAAGAGGGCGACACGACGAACCTCCAGAGCTCCTCCGAGCAGCACGGCGAGCACAGAATCGACGGCGCACGGCGGCGGCCGTACGGCTAGGGTTTCGCGGTGAGTGAAGAAAAGAGCGTGGGGAAGAAGAGAAGAATACGGGGAGGAGAGAGTGAGATGCGAACGCCTCTTAGCTTTTATCCTCGCGAGCTAGCAGGCAGGGAGGAGGTGGCGTCGAGGGAATCGACACGGCGACGACCTTCTCGTCCTTCTGGCGGAAGGAAGAAGAAAGGAAATAAAACAGTTTTTCACAAAACCCCCTGTAGTTTCTGGAAATTACAGGAGCAGTTGAAACAGACCCCTGGTTACTGATTTGGCCTTTTTTGGAATAGATAAAATTACATATAGGTCCTGGAATGTTTAGAATTTCAAAATGAAGTTTATTCCAACTTTGAAATTTGAATACTTAGTGTATTTTGAATTCCTTTAACATATAAAGTGAATTTGGCCTATTTGGATTTATTTCCGTTAATAAAATGTGTGGCTTTACACTTCTTTATTTTTGTTGTGCATTAAAGCAGCATAGAAATGCTAGGTTATGCCTTATTTATTTGCGGTTATTTGTTATTTTCAAATACTATAGATGATTTGATGACTTGACTCCAAAATATTGATAGATATAAATATTCAAACTTGTTTCTTTGTGCTTTAATAATTCTTGAGCAACTCCAAGTTGTTGTCCAGCAATAAAGGCATGATTTGCTTACTGTGGTGCCTTCAAAGAGTATGCACAGTGTTTCAATTCAAATTCATGCCAAGCATGATATATTGTCTTGGTGGCTTTAACTTGTGATACCTGACAACTAAATCATGTGAAGACATAATCAGATGTTTGTGGATACACACAGTATAAATATCCTGCCTATAGTCAGGTCTTATGACGAGATAGTTGAATAAAGTGATGATAATAGAATCTTGCTTGATTCCATAACTCATTCTGAATACAAAAGATTGATGCATTCCTCTCTGATAGGAATTGATGCTTTAGTGTGGGGAAGCAAGTTGCTAGAACAACTGCTGACTAAATAGTCCATGTGGTTCCAACTTCCACATGTCCAGATTTTTCTCTTCTTGAGAGCGAAATCTTAAACAAGCCAAGTGGTCTTGATCACATGATGATCTTGTGAACTCCTCTCAAATGAGACTTGTCCACAAACATGAATATGAGGGTTACTCATGTGATTTCTATTTATGGGTGATGATTATGTGGCTTTATGATTTGGCTTTACTTTCTCCTGGGAAATCATATCCTTGAGAAACACCATAAATCTCCATGTGGCTTTCTTATTAGTTGGTTATAGAAGAATGTATGTGTATTTTATGACATCAATTTGCCCTATGCATATAATAAGAATTTGTTGACAAGATTGCAAGGCTTGTCACCAAATTACTTCTCATATTCAAGGGGTTGAGATGTACAGAATTATCTGACCTTCTGTTTATTTGTATAAGACACTCAATTGTTTGAGCATACAAAAGTGATTTGTTAACAAGGTTATAAGGCTTGTTACCAAACTACTTCTATATAACACAAACATTAGAATATCATACTGTTTCTTGAGAGATTAATAAGAACAGATTATGATAGATAAGTTTCCAAATTCTTCACGATAGATGGGCATAGGACTTCTATGCATATCTAAGAAATCCTTCTGTATAATCTTCTTGTTGATTTTCCTCCTTTCTTGTGTTGCCTTCTCTAGTAGAATGATTTGGAGAAGATTAGAAGATAAGAAGATAAGATAGTCTTGATAGAATAAGTAGATCTAGATTAAGATTTAATTTAGTCTTTTATTCACCTTCTAAATACTCCTTCTTTTCTTTAAGATATGTACTTATTCGATTAATGATGTAAGTCATACTCATCATTTGATTTATAGTTTCTTGTATTATTAACTTGTAACCAAATGTTTGAGAATTTAGATAAGACAAGATTTTGAAGTTTATAACACTCATGTTGATGACTAAGTCTAATCCACCAACATCAGCGAAACCTCAATGTAAGTTTCACAAGTTGGATTCCAAGTTTTTAGTTACTCGTCAAACTAACGACATTCTCAACTAGCCTTTCGAGTGATGGTTGAACACTCTATGACTTCGTTGAAAAAGTTTTAAATTTTCCCGTATTTTCAGATGCATGCTATGCAAATGCACAAATCTAATTTAACTCCTTTCTACTCTCTGAACTATGGGTCATTACAGTATCTCCCCCTTAAAATCAACTTCGTCCCGAAGTTGCGGTTTCCCTCACGTATTGATGAGTGTAAACCACTTCTTCCAACATCATCTTCTCTAAACGTTCTCTGTTGTGGTCTTGGATGTAATTGATCCTTTGTTCAAGCCTGATCTGTATTTGTTGCTGATTGGGCTAACCTGCCATTGACATTAATCAATCATTCGATCAGTTGCGGTAGTCTCGTTACTCGCGTAGAGCTCTCGATTCTCATCCAGATCAGACTTCTTCCATAACTTCTTGATCTAAAAGCTTGTCGAACCCTTTGAATTCAGATGTTGACAAGGTACTCTTTCTCATCCTTGAACTCAAGTTTCTTTCGTGCAATATCCTTCAGGTTCTCCCGTCATAACTCCTATGACTATCTTACTCCTCGTGACTCTTAACTTCCAGAGTTCAACTATCTCTTTAACTTTCGAATCTCTTGAAGGTTTCGGGAAGTTCTTTTGAATTCTGAAAAACTCCTAGAGCATTAGTGATCAAGTCAGCTCTGTCTCAGTTAAGGTATTCCTTCCAACTTTCATCTTGTCCTTCGCAAAGTAGTATCCGGTTACATGATTCACTCTTCCCTTAGAAAGTTCTAGGGTTTTATTCGTCCTGACCATCTATTAGTCTATCCTCATTCTGTTGTATCCGTTCAGTCTCAGGTAACTACCAAATATATTTTGCTGAATGGATCTATCCACCTTTCTTCTCAATCGTCTATCAAGTATACCTAAGGGTTTCTCGAAGAATACAGGGTACTTCCACAAGGTTGTGATTCCCCAGTCATTCTCCGGTTAAGAGATATCCTTTCCAATATCCAATAACTTCCCAGAGAACAATTGATAAGTCCACCATGATGTGAACAAGCAATAAGATCTCCCGGTAGATCAGATAGGCACGCTCACTAGCATTCCAGTTGGCTTACCTAGAGTATAGAGAGGAAGACCTATTGCACACCAGGGTGCAATTGGTGATAACATAATTCTAAAATATAATAGGTTGTTGGTTATCTAGTCCAAACTCAGCTGATATAACAACTCTTTCATATGTATGTTGCTGGAATTTGATTCCTTTCTTTTGGTTTATCAGACGATGTGTCTCTTCAATCTTATGTTGGTTCAACCTCCATCTGAGTCCTTGGACCTAGGATGTCAATCTTATGGCAATTCATCCTTCTCGATAGTTACCCCATATTGACGGTGACTTCACTATATCTCGACATCACATGTCTCTGTTGGCGACATACCAAATAACTAACTCCTTGGGCTATCGCAAATCTAGGAACTCATCTCCCATGGTCCTGATGTGTGTCCTTTGGAACATTGAACTTTGAACTCTTGTCGCCTTGTTCTCGATGATACTACTATCTTGCCTTGCTTGAAATATCATACTTTGTTGTTGCTTACTAAATATTGGATTGTTGCTTCATACTCCTCTACCTTCAACTTCATGGCTGTAGTGACCTCACCTTTTTCTATAAGGTTGAGATCCCTGTGTTAATGTGCTAGCCCCTGGATCGAATAACTAGCACCACAGTTCAAGATGACATATCATGCAAATGCGTCAAATACTTTATTACATCGCATGATTCAGATTTACAATATCTATTATAACATGCATATCCCAAAGCTAGCATTATTCAGAGTTCAGCAGCGGAAAAACATGAGGTAAAATGAGCCTCATCATCTTCATGCGCCACAGGCAAGCATGTTGGTTGTAGACTCGAGACCCTAACGAAACCTCACTCGTCGTCTGGAAAACCTGCAACGGTGAGTTACAAACAGAACACTGGTCAATACAATTGAATTGTATTGGCAAATGACACTTATGTGGATATAAATGGCAACCTATCTTCTACATGCATATCTGGCTGAGAGGAGCTTGGCTAATTTGCAGAAAGCAAGTTTTATCCTATCATTTTTCAAAAGACTTTCTTCGAACTAAAGTGGTATCTCTGGCAAACTCCATGTCATCTTCTTCAGTCAAGTCACTCAAGTTGTCCATTACTTGAGGCATGGCTAAGCACTTAGTTTAGCCACTCTCGAGAATTTATGAACTCAACATTTTCATAGGTTCAACCATCAGAATGGTCCCCTACATTGCCATTGTTCTAAGCATTCTCATAGATTCAACCACGTGAGTGGTCCCCTACCATGCCATTGTTCTAAGCATTTTCATAGGTTCAACCATTGAAATGGTCCCCTACCATGCCATCGTTCTAAGCATTTTCATAGGTTCAACCATTGAAATGGTCCCCTACCATGCCATTGTTCTAAGCATTTTCATAGGTTCAACCATCGAAATGGTCCCCTACCATGCCAGTGTTCTAAGCATTTTCATAGGTTCAACCATCGAAATGGTCCCATACCATGCCACACACGTCTACACCATTCCATCCAAATAGCTCATTAACACTTAGGTTAATTTTGTAAGAGCAACATACTCTTCATCTACATCAAACCTCTTGATATATTATTCCATCTTCGTCTACAAGCATGGCTAAGCAAATAAAGCCTACGTTGGTGTCTACTGAATGGGACAAGATATCGAGTGACTAACATAAATCGGTTTCAATAGCATAGCATAATATATTAACTAGTCATAACCATGCAATTTACAAACTCTAATGCATAGTAAAATACTTGGTAATTCATGATTTGAAGTGTCACTTGCCTTTGATAGTTGTCGTTGCTCACACACTCTTTTCAATGTAACTTGGAGCACTCCGTTCAATCTATACATAGAAATAACACCACAATTCAACAACTCAAGGCATACCAAGGTAAACATGCATAACATGGTCTTCACAAAAGATTTTGGTCAAGGATTATCACATAATTCAATATGCAAAAAGAATTAAGGTGATTGGGATTATGGTTTGCCATTTTTGATCAAGGGATGGTCTAGAGTCAAATTTGAATAGGTTGAAGGGGTGTTCCAAAGGATCTAATGGGTTGGCCTTGATCACAAGGATTTGGTAAAATGGCTTAACACATTTTAAACCAAGGTTTGCAAAACAAATCATTTTAAAAGACTTTTAGCACAAACTTAAATTTATAACATATAAAATAACTTAACAAAGATGGTTTTTGTGTCTCTCGAGTCAGAGGCAAAGATTTGTGATATTTTGCAAAAAGAAACATATTAAAGGATTTTTAGAGTTTAAACTATATTAAAAATACTCAATTTAAACCAATGATTTTTAAATCATCAAAATAACGCTCAAAACTATTTTATAACAGAGGAATAAAATACACATATTCTAAGGTTTCTAAACTATTTTATTTGCAAATTTTGGACTTTTAGATCTAAAGTTAAGTCAAATTTATTCAAACTTCTCATTTGAATTTTGAATGAATTTAAACTATTAAATTTGAAAACTAACAGTGCAAAAAGATTCTACATGTCAAGGACTTTCCACTGGTATAAAGTTTGTGAAAATTGGACCTATGGTTAAAAAGATATGATGGTTTGAAGTTTCAGGGGCTTTTCTGCAAATCTGCCATTTAATTCTATTCGGGATAAAAACCAGAAAAGGATAGGGTGACGTGGCATGCTCCTATTGGCTAGATCTGGCTGTTTAAGTGATTTGTCTGGGATCGTTAGATCTGAGATCTACGGTTAACAATCGCCCGTACCCCTTCGATCCAAAGGATCTAATCCTAGCCGTAGGAGCTAGATCGGACGGCTCGGAGTTGTTGACCATTACCTGGCGGCGGGATCTCGCCGGAGATGGTGGAGACGGCGGCGCACGGCGAAGAATATGGTGGCGACGGTGGCGTGCTCCACTTCCCGGAATGGCGATGGGGAGCTGCCGGATTCGTCGAGCGGCGGTGGTCTCGGTGTCGTGGGTTTGTCACGTCAGATGTCATGGATGACTTCGTAGATGTGGGATTTGCGCGAGTCAATCGTCTCCGAGCTTGGGATCGCAGGAACAAGGACGAACACAGATTTACCCAGGTTCGGCCCCTCAATGTGAGGTAAAGACCTACTTCTGCCTACCCTAGATTGGTATTGATATGATATATGTGGTGTTACAATGGAGGCGATCCGATCTGGGAACTCGCCGTAAGAGCTAGGGTTTTGGGGCTTGATAGCTTGACCATGTCTAAGTCCTGCGAGTCCTCTTTATATACACAGAGGCTCGCTAGGTTACAAGAGTTCTACACGAAGCCGATTGTCTTCTTGTCTTCCAAGGCAAGTTTTACCACCGACCTTCTGGAGCCTTCCTTTGGCAGGCCGCGATCCTTGATCGGCCCATCTTTACATGGCCCAATAATAGCGTGATCATGAAGATGAAGTCGCCGTTTTTGCTTTGAATAAGTCGCGGGTTAATCATTCCCCCGACATTAGCCCCCAAGTGTAGCCTGAACTTCATGGAATATCTTGATATGTTTTCTTGATCTTGAAAGGTTCCTTGGACGTTTAGGTTGCACTTTTTTTCTTTCTGGCTTGCGCTTCCTTGCTTTGCGACTCATGATCACATTGGATTGGCTTTTACTCGCGCTTTTGGGGCGGCCTTGAAGATGCATCTGGCTTCATGAGACTTCTTACTCTGTCAAGGTTTGCCTGATAGCTTCAACACTTGATGATGACCAATCTTCAAATTTTTGATGACAATATGCTGTAGCCCCCAAGGATTGAGCTGATGTGTTTTGACAATCATCTCAATTCTTCTCAGAAGGTTTTGAAGACCGTCACCTGTAGCTTGATATCATAGATAAGAAACAATTGTTAATATATAAGCAATTGCAATTGGTGTTGCCGTACTATAAGCAGTACATTGACCTCTAGTTCGGCCTTTCTGAATCCATTAAGTGGGCACTCGCGTGACTCAGTATTTCCTAGGAACATGTGTGTTCAGGGTCGAGAGCGGCCATGATAGGCAATCAAGCTCGATTGACGCCACACCCCAGTACTTTGGGCGCATAATGCAAGTTGCAATCCGACTTAAGGTAAGTTTGATAGTTGCCAGTAGGTTGGTTGTTTCAGGGTACAAAGCCCCCAAGAAACAAATGATATATAGCTATAAGCAGCTTTGTTTATGATGACACATAAGGTCGCGCCTTGGTGGCGACCGAGTGTTATACATAGGGTTGGGTCGCACGTAGGCGGCGATCCCAGTTTGAGACATACGGCCGCGCCTAGGTGGCGGCCGATTTCTGATACATAAGGTACGGACGCGCCTAGGTGGCGGCCGATTTCTGATACAGGTTGTAACATCCCAATTTTCACAAAATTTTAAAACTTTTCATCTGCATCATGCATCATGTCATTGCATCATTGTTTGCATTGTGATTGATTTCAAATTATAAAAATATAGAGAAATTGTCTCAAAAACAATATTTGCATTTTATCTGCAAATGCTTTTCAAACCTATTTCAATTTTTAAATAAAGTTTTTGGAATATTTTATCCCCAATACATGCTAAACATGTATGGCATGTTTTACAAAAGTATAGAATTTGGTTTGAGTGGATTTGGTTTTATAAATCAAAAGTTACTTGAAGTTGTTTAAAAACAGAAAAGAAAAACAGTTTCTGGAAAAAATGCAAACCGTGCTATTTGGGCCGAGCCCATCTTCTTTCTCTCGCGCCGCGCAGCACGTAGCAGGTCACCCTGGCCCAGCCCATCTCTCTCTTCCTCTCGCTGACGTGCGGGACCCACCTGTCATCCCGTCCTTTCAACGTGATGAACACGGAGTCCTCACCGACGTAACCCTAACCAAATCCTAACCGAATCCGGCTTGATTCGCACGCAATCGCACGCGTTTTTGCCCCTATATAAACCCCACGACACCGCCGTCTTTTGCCCCAAACAAATCGAGACGAGAGCCCCCAGGCTGCCCGCACGAGTCGCCGCCGTGCCGCCACTGCCGTCGACGACCTCGCCGTATTCCGGTGAGCCCTTGCGTGCATTGCCCCTCGCAACCCTCCCCTTCGCTTCGCCTCGACCTGTGCGCACCTCCCTGACACCTCGCCGTACTTTCTTACGCAGCAGATCGAGCAAATCGTGCTCGACCCGAAGCTCCAGCCGCCACACCAACTTCGGCGATCGATCCAGGAAGGAGAAGGACGCCCGCGACCACGCCATCAATGACATCGCCCGCCTCGTCGCCCTGCATCTCGCGGTATGCCCCACGACTCGTAGATCGATCTAGTTTTAATTCCGGCGAACGCCGGCGATGGCGCCACCGAAGTTTTAGGTCACCGGCATAGTTCCGTTCAGTCGCGCCGCCCGTTTTCGGTCGCTTGGTCGAGGACCGCCAGATCCAGATCCAACGGTGGAGATTAGATCGCATCCACGAAGCGGTATCAGCCAACCAGAAGACGCCACGTCGCCTGTCAGCCCGCGAAGACCGCCCAACCGCGTCCACGTCCGTCCGCAACCCGTCCGCACCCGCTTCAGCCCGCGAAGACGACGCGCACCAATCGGAGGCCGCCGCGTGGACACCGACGCCCGGGGACTTCAGCGCGAAGCTTTCTTCTGTTTTTCTTTACAATTTAGCCCCTGCGCATCACAGATTAGTCCCTGTGATTAAATCTATCATTAATTTTTATCCCTTTATCAGAAAATTATGAAATTTATATTTTTGGATAGCTACTGACGTGTAGAAACTTTTGGCAGTGGTAATTTTAGGTTTTGTCGAAATAATTTTGTTTAATTTAAAAAGTGGCTTAATTAGTATTTTAGACATAACTCTAATTTAAAAATTGATATTTGATTAATTTCTTTTGTTATAATTTTATATGTATAATCTCTGGCCGTAGTAATATTCAGTAATTTTTGTAAAAGTTATTTTCTACGTTTTGGTAATTAATTATGATTAAATGCTTTAGGTGGTAATTTCAATAATTAAAAATTGATTAAAAAATTTCTTTCTTCTTATATTCGGCCAATAAAATGACTTAGCAATATTTTTGATCATCCTAGCTATAAAAGTACTTAGAAATATTTTGCCCTCCAAATAGATTAACTTTCTTCCTTAGAAAATTTTGGGTAATAAAATTTTGACAACACTTATACTTAGAATTTTCCTTAGAAATTTCAACACATAAAAGTGCTAAACCTTGTCCTTAGGAATTTTTAGCATCTAGAAAACTTAGTTGTTCCTTAGAAAATATTCTAAGTACTTTCTATAACAAATGTTGGTCCTTAGAAAATTATCAACTATTGTTTTCATACCTTTTTCCTTAGAAAACTTTAGCACTTCATATTTTGTGTACTTTTTAGAAATTAATTTGGACATGATGTGTTAGCTTTAGTCCTTAGTTAAATTTCGAACCAAGTGTTAGGACCTTGGTCCTTAGTCATTTTTGGACCATCTTGAATGTCTTGCTTTAACTTAGAATTATTTCATGGCATGGCATGCATGCATCTTTAGTCCTTAGAAATTTTTGCACATCATGCATGACATATTTTTCCTTAGAAGTTTTATGAAAACTTGTTTGTTCATTATGTATTGTTTGTTGTGTTAGAATCTCCGGAGGGAAACGAGGACTGTTGCAACTGCTGTTGCTATTCTGCTTGTTGCCAAGGCAAGTGGCACACCCCCATGAAATTTCCTAAGTATTTTTATATGCATTATTTAGTGTATTTCTTTATATGCATGTGTTGGATAGTATTACTGCTAGATGCTAAACCCACCATATCTTTACACTAGTTGTGTCTAGAACCCCTTTGATAACTTAGTAGATTATTTGATGCTATGCAAATGTGTTTTCTTTAAAGTTTAATTCTACTAAGTAATTTATCACCTGGGTGGACTTGGTTTTGAAAAGATGATGGAAAGGTTGAGTGTCATCTCTTAGGGGTGACCTCTAAGGGATGGTCACTTGTGGTTGCCACCTAGGGTATTAAGGGACCAATGTTTTGTCTAAGTGAAGTTGTTACCGTGCAACCATTAGTCATATGGGCTCTGACTTGATGGATTAAGTTGCGTGGACTCGTCCCGTCTTGACAGGTGGTGGTAGATGGTTAGAATGGGAACGGGTCAAGGCGGCATGGGATGAGGAAAGGCTTTTGAAAAATCTTGTCTCAACTCTCTCCTTTTCCTTAGCACAATTTGAGTGCTTGAGGATAGTTTGGGTTTGTTGGGTCTAATGGTGAAAGTGCACAACCTCTGCAGAGTTAAAACTAAGTACTTAGCCGTATTCCCGGTTACGGACAATTCAAGCAGCTGATCAAGGATGGCAACGGAGGCTCCCAACATCTTATTTCTCTAAGTAAAATTTGATGGGTGAACAAGGGTAGATGAGACTATGGTTTTCAAGCCATACTTGTCTCAAATTGGAAGAAAAGTTTTACAAAGTGTTAGGCAAAATTGGCTTTATGCAAAATAGCCTTGAACTCCACCAGCCAAATATGCATATAGGTTATTAGAGTTATTCCATTAAGTGTCCACATAGTGTCACTTGCCAGATCCATTTTTAATGGTATCTGACCCACTCTGTTGCAAAATTTAATTGTTGCAGAATATTCTGACGATGAGTAAGGCTACGTTTGGGTTTCGAGTCTACAACAACATGTTTTCGCCTGTGGCGCATCATGAAGAATGGAGACTCGTTGAAGATTTATTCCCGCTGCTTATTGTTTTAAGCTAGCTTTAAGCTATGCAAAGATGTATCGAACCATTTATTTTTCTAAGTCTGGATCATTCGTGTAATAATTGATACAATGTTGTGATATTCATCTTAAACTGTGTGTGCAAATGAAACGATCCAGAGGTTTGCACTATACACAGGTACCTTGCCAATTTTTAAGTGCAGGTACACTACAGATGGTATCAGAGCATAGTGTTGCCTGTAGGATCGAAACCCTAGGTTTGGTTAGAAATAAGTTGGCCAAAAACTTAATTTATTTACTAAGTATAAAAGCTTCTATGATATATTCTTGCTTTTTCTTCTAAGTACTCGTAATTCTTTACTTATGCATTTATCTCATACTTTGTTTCTTCCTAAACTAAAGGATGATGAAGAGGTTCGAGTACATTGACGAGGAGGACTACCCGGTGACCCACTTCGGCAGCATCATGTTCGACATCCTCAAGCACCTGAAGCTACCTACACCCATGATCAAGGGATGCATCTTGAAGAAGTTCAAAAGAGAAGGCCTTTGGGGAATCAGGGTGTTTCAACAAGGACGTGAAGGCGAAGCCCCCATTGAGTACAGAATAATGGGAGTCTCCATGGAGAGAGGAATCGACATCATCTTGCAACACGTGATAGCTTGCCTTTGTGGACGCTACTCCAAGGAATTGGAGGGGCACTACTCCTCCCTTTTGGAAGGCGTGACGATGAAGGATCACCCTTCTGCTATGGCACGAGAACATGGGCAAAGATGAGTTCGTGAGCGATTATTTCCAACGCTTGGAACTCTTAGTCCATGATCTTTACTTTGATACCAGTGAAGAACTCCACAAAAATGATGAGCTTTGCGCCCAAGTCCAAGTGAATGATGAGAAGATAAAAGAGCAAGAAGAGAAGACCAAGGAGCTAGAAGAGAAGTTCAAGGCCAAGAGAAGAAATTCATAAGTCAAGAGAAGAGAGTTGGTGGCTCTAGGCTGACTAGGGAATATCTCCCCAGCAATAGTGCCAGAAACAATGCTTGTACGTCACACGTCAGTTGGGAACCCCAAGAGGAAGGTATGATGAGTGCAGCAGTAAGTTTTCCCTCAGTATGAAACCAAGGTTTAATCGAACCAGTAGGAAAACGAGGTTTGCTTCGAAGGTGTTGGTGAGGAGTGTAGTGCGGCGCAACACCAGGGATTCCGGTGCCAACGTGGAACCTGCACAACACAATCAAATTACTTTGCCCCAACTTAACAGTGAGGTTGTCAATCTCACCGGCTTGCTGAAAACAAAGGGTTAAACGTATCGAATGGAAATGATGTTTGTTTGCATAAAACAGTAGAGAACAATGATTGCAGTAGATTGTATTTCAGATGTAAAAGAATGGACCGGGGTCCACAGTTCACTAGTGGTGTCTCTCCAATAAGATAACTAACATGCTGGGTAAACAAATTACAGCTGGGCAATTGACAATTGATAAGTGCATATAACATGCATGTGTGAGCTGTGGTGTCTACTATGAGATTCATTTGGGCATTACGACAAAGTACATAGACCGCTATCCAGCATGCATCTATGCCTAAATAGTCCACTTTCCGGTTAACATCCGTACCCCTTCCAGTATTAAGTTGCAAGCAACAGACAATTGCATTAAGTAATGTGCGTAATGTAAACAATACATTCATCCTTGAATAAAGCATTGCTGTTTTACCCCTAGTGGCAACAACACATCTACAACCTTAGAACTTGCTGTCACTATCCCAGGTTAAATAGAGGTTGAACCCAACTATCATGCATAAATACCCCCTCTTGGAGTTACAAGTATTCACTTGGCCAAGGCTTCAACAAGTAACGGAGAGCATGCAAGATCACAAATGACATAGACATGATAATATAATATTCAGCTCCACATAGGTATCAATATAAGTCAGATCCCAGCAAACACAACATGTAGCATTACAATAAGATGATCTTGATCATGATAGGCAGCTCACAAGATCTAAACATGATGGCACAAGTGGAGAAGACAACCATCTAGCTACTGCTATGGACCCATAGTCCAAGGATGAACTACTCACGCATCACTCCGGAGGCGGGCATGGCGATGTAGAGCCCTCCGGTGATGATTCCCCTCTCCGGCAGGGTGCCGGGAAGAGCTTCAGAACCCCCCGAGTTAGGGTTGACGACGGCGGCGGCAGCGAATATGTTCTGGATGAAAGGCTCGGTGTTTTAGGGTTTTCGTCTCGGGGAATAAATAGGCGAAGGGGCGATGTCGGCGGACCCCCGAGGGGCCCAAACCACAGGCGGCGCGGCTGGGCCCACTGCCGCGCCGCCTGTGGTTTGGCCACCTCGTGGCTCTCTTCGTCTCTCCTTCGGACTCCGTGTACGTGCTGGAAAAATAGGGACTGGCCTTTTGTTTCGTGCAATTCCGAGAATATTTCCAGAAGTAACTTTCTGAAACCAAAAACAGCAGAAAACAGGGAACTGGCACTGTGGCATCTTGTTAATAGGTTAGTCCCAGAAAATGCATAAAAGTGATACGAAGTGTATATAAAACATGTAGCAAATGGTATAATATAAGCATGGAACAGCAGAAATTATGGATACGTTGGAGACGTATCAAGCATCCCCAAGCTTAGTTCTACTCGTCCTCGAGTAGGTAAAACGATAACAACAAATAATTTCTGAGGAGACATGCTTTCACACAATCTTGATCAATATATTGCAAGGCTCATGTCATGAATGAAGTGACTCAAAGCAATGATCTATAGTTTGCTAACAAATAGATAAAGAGTAAACAATGAATCATATAAGCAAAAACTTTTCATGAATAGTACTTTCAAGACAAGCATCAAAAAGTTTTGCATAAGAGGTAACTCATAAAGCAATAGATTCAAAGTAAAAGGCATTGAAGCAACACAAAGGATGATTAAGTTTCAGCATTTGCTTTCAACTTGTAACATGTATATCTCATGGATAGTTGTCAACATAAAGCAATATAACAAGTGCAATAAGTAAATATGTAAGAATCAATGCACACAAAGTTGACACAAGTGTTTGCTTCTAAGATAGAAAGGAGTAGGTAAACTGACTCAACATAAAGTAAAAGATAGGCCCTTCGCAGAGGGAAGCAGGGATTAAATCATGTGCTAGAGCTTTTTAAGTTTTCGAAAGCATATAGAGAGCACAAAATAAGTATTTGAGAGGTGTTTGTTGTTGTCAACGAATGGTAGTGGGCACTCTAACCCCCTTGTCAACCAGACTTTCAAGAGCGGCTCCCATGAAGGACGTTATCTCTACCAGCAAGGTAGATCATCCCTCTTCTCTTTTGTTTACACATGTATTTTAGTTTCTTTATAGATGACACTCCTCCCAACCTTTTGCTTACACAAGCCATGGCTAACCGAATCCTCGGGTGCCTTCCAACATTCACATACCATGGAGGAGTGTCTATTGCAAAATTAAGTTGCTTACTGATAAATCAGGGCAAAACATGTGAAGAGAATTATTAATGAAAGTTGTAATTAATTGGGGCTGGGCACCCCGTTGCCAGCTCTTTTTGCAAATTATTGGATAAGCGGATGTATATGCCACTAGTCCAGGTGAAAGTCTGTCAGAAGTAAATGACAAGATTGAAAGATAAAACACCACATACTTCCTCATGAGCTATAAAACATTGACACAAATAAGGAGTAATAAAGTTTTGAATAGTTTAAAGGTAGCACATGAAATATTTACTTGGAATGGCAGGAAATACCACATAGTAGGTAGGTATGGTGGACACAAATGGCATGGGTTTTGGCTCAAGTTTTGGATGCACGAGAAGCATTCCCTCTCAGTACAGAGTTTAGGCTAGCAAGGTTGTTTGAAGCAAACACAAGTATAAACCGGTACAGCAAGAATCACATAAAAACATATTGCAAGTATTATAAGACTCTACACTGTCTTCCTTGTTGCTCAAACATTTTACCAGAAAATATCTAGACCTTAGAGAGAACAAATATGCATCCCAAGTCTCAACAAGCTCTACGGTAGTTCTCCACTACTAGGCTTTAACTACATGATGCAAGAGCTTAAACATGATCTACTTGAGAGCTCAAAACAATTGCAAAGCATCAAATCAAAACAAGACAATGATCTACAAGAATGCATATGTCTTTTCCAATACCAACTACTACATGTAGCATTTTCTTTCTTCCAAACAAACACCAATAATTTATTTAAACATAAACTCTCCAAATGATAATATAATGCAGCAAGAGAGTATTTATAAACAAGTGCTAACAGCTCGAAGAGATGCATGAAAAACAGGAGCTAAAAGCACTGCAGTAGCTAGTTAAGAATACTCAACAAATATAAGTGAAGAACATGAGTATTCACATGAAAAAGCGGAGCGTGTCTCTCTCCCACACAAGGATTGCTAGGATCCGAATTTATTCAAACAAAAACAAAAATAAAAACACACAGACGCTCCAAGTAAAGCGCATAAGATGTGAAAGAATTAAAATATAGTTTCACTAGAGATGACCTGATAAGTTTGTTGATGAAGAAGGGGATGCCTTGGGCATCCCCAAGCTTAGACGCTTGAGTCTCTCTGAATATGGTTGGGATGAACCACGGGGGCATCCCCAAGCTTAGGCTTTTCACTCTTCTTGATCACATAATATCACCCTTCTCGCTTGATCCTTGAAAACTTCCTTCACACCAAACTCAAGACAGTTCTCATTAGAGGGTTAGTGCATAATCAAAAATTCTCATATTCTGTAATGATACAATCAATCCCAAAGCTTCTGGACATTAGCTACAGCCACCAATGCTTTGTGGAGCAAAGAAATCCACACAAACACAGTAAAAGAGCGAATGCAAAACAAAAGGCAGAATCTGTCAAAAACAGAACAGTCTGGAATGACGAATTTTTTCGAGGCACTTAAGTTGCTCAGATGGATCTGGCCTAAAATAATGAAAGTTGCGTACATATCTCAGGAATATGCGTGATTTTTCTCAGAATTTTTTGAATTTTCTACAGGGAGATAAGCTCAAATCCGTGACAGCTAAAAATCTGTCACTGCGCAGAAATCCAAATCTTGCATCAACTTTCAATATAGAACTTTACTTGGCACAACATTGCGATAAAATAAAGATACAAAGGAGTTGCTACAGAAGTAACAAAACTCCTTGACTCAAAGAAAACAAAAATAACAGCAAATAAAAACGATGGGTTGTCTCCCATAAGCGCTTTTCTTTAACGCCTTTCAGCTAGGCGCAGAAAGTGAAAATCAAGTGTTGTCAAGAGAAGAAGCATCAACATCATAACTTGCTCTAACAATAGAGTCAAAAGGTAACTTCATTCTCTTCCTAGGGAAGTGTTCCATACCTTTCTTGAGAGGAAATTGGTACCTTATATTACCTTCTTTCATATCAATGATGGCACCAACAGTTCGAAGAAAAGGTCTTCCCAAAACAATAGGACAAGATGCATTGCATTCAATATCCATAACAATAAAATCAACGGGGACAAGGTTATTTTTACGTAATAAAAACATCATTAACTCGCCCCAAAGGTTTCTTCATAGCATTATCAGCGAGAAAAACATCCAAATAACAATGTTCCAAAGGTGGCAAATCAAGAATATCATAAAGCTTCTTGGGCAAAACGAAACACTTGCACCAAGATCACACAAGGCATTGCAATAAAAATCATTCACCTTTACCTTAATGATGGGTTCCCAACCATCTTCTAATTTCCTAGGAATAGAAGCTTTAAGTTTCAACTTCTCCTCCCTAGCTTGCAAAAGAGCATTTGTAATATGCTTTGTAAAAGCCAAATTAATAGTGCTAGCATTGGGACTTCTAGCTAATTTTTGCAAGAACATAATAACTTCAGAGATGTTACAATCATCAAAATCAAAATCATTATTGTCAATGGTGGTGGAACCATTGTCTCCAATAGTTTGAAAAATTTCAGCACTTTTATCAGAAAAAGTTTCAGCAGTTTTAGGCAATTTCAAACGCTTTGCAGAAGTAGTAGAGACATTACCAACACCAATAACATTACCATCAATAGTAGGAGGTTTACTAGCATGTAAACATTAGCATTACTAGTGGTGGTGATAGTACAAACTCTAACTATACTATTCTCTTTTTCAAGTTCTTCCTCTTTTTCCCACCTAGCATGCAATTCAGCCAACATCCTAATATTATTATCAATTCGAACTTGGATGGCATTTGCTGTAGCAAATGACTTATATCTTTAACTTCATTAGGCATAACTTTCAGTTTTAGAATTTCAACATCATGAGCAAGACTATCAACTTTAGAGCAAGATCATCAATTTTTTCAAACTTTTCCTCAACAGTTTTATTGAAAGCTTTTTGTGTGCTAATAAATTCTTTAAGCATAGCTTCAAGATCAGAGGACACACTTCTATTGTTGCTGTAGGAATTACCATAAGAATTGCCATAACCATTTGAAGGATAAGGCTTATAATTGTTGCTACCAAAATTATTCCTATAAGCATTGTTGTTGAAGTTGTTGTTTTTAATGAAGTTTACATCAACATGCTCTTCTTGAGCAACCAATGAAGCTAAAGGAACATTATTAGGATCAACATGAGATCTACCATTCACAAGCATAGACATAATAGCATCAATCTTATCACTCAAAGAGGAGGTTTCTTCAACAGAATTTACCTTCTTACCTTGAGGAGCTCTTTCGGTGTGCCATTCGGAATAGTTGATCATCATATCATCAAGTAGCTTTGTTGCTGCACCTAAAGTGATGGACATAAAGGTTCCTCCAGAGGCTGAATCCAATAAGTTCCTTGAGGAAAAATTTAATCCTGCATAAAAGGTTTGGATGATCATCCAAGTAGTCAGTCCATGAGTGGGACAATTCTTCACCAAAGATTTCATTCTTTCCCAAGCTTGAGCAACATGTTCATTATCAAGTTGTTTAAAATTCATAATGCTACTTCTCAAGGATATAATCTTAGCAGGAGGATAATATTTCCCTATGAAAGCATCTTTGCATTTTGTCCAAGAATAATACTATTTCTAGGCAAAGAAAGCAACCATTCTTTAGCTCTTCCTCTCAAGGAGAAAGGAAAAAGTTTCAGTTTTATAATATCCCCATCCATATCCTTATACTTTTGCATTTCACAAAGTTCAACAAAGTTATTAAGATGGGCAGCAGCATCATCAGTACTAACACCAGAAAATTGCTCTTTCATAACAAGATTTAATAGAGCAGGTTTAATTTCATAAAATTCTGCTGTAGAAGCAGGTGGAGCAATAGGAGTGCATATGAAATCATTGTTGTTTGTGCTAGTGAAGTCACACAACTTAGTGTTCTCAGGAGTACTCATTTTGAAAAACAAAATCAAACTGAATTAAACAAGTAACTAATTTTTTTGTGTTTTTGATAAAGAGAGCAAACAAGACTAAATAAAAATAAACTAAGCAAGACAAATAACAAAGTAAAGAGATTGGGTGTGAGAGACTCCCCTTGCAGAAGCAATTCGGTTTTCCCCGGCAACGGCGCCAGAAAACGTGTTGTGGCTCTAGACGAGGGAATATCTCCCGGCAATAGTGCCAGAAACAATGCTTGTACGTCACACGTCAGTTGGGAACCCCAAGAGGAAGGTATGATGAGTGCAGCAGTAAGTTTTCCCTCAGTATGAAACCAAGGTTTAATCGACCAGTAGGAAAACGAGGTTTGCTTCGAAGGTGTTGGTGAAGGAGTGTAGTGCGGCGCAACACCAGGGATTCCGGTGCCAACGTGGAACCTGCACAACACAATCAAATTACTTTGCCCCAACTTAACAGTGAGGTTGTCAATCTCACCGGCTTGCTGAAAACAAAGGGTTAAACGTATCGAATGGAAATGATGTTTGTTTGCATAAAACAGTAGAGAACAATGATTGCAGTAGATTGTATTTCAGATGTAAAAGAATGGACCGGGGTCCACAGTTCACTAGTGGTGTCTCTCCAATAAGATAACTAACATGCTGGGTAAACAAATTACAGCTGGGCAATTGACAATTGATAAGTGCATATAACATGCATGTGTGAGCTGTGGTGTCTACTATGAGATTCATTTGGGCATTACGACAAAGTACATAGACCGCTATCCAGCATGCATCTATGCCTAAATAGTCCACTTTCCGGTTAACATCCGTACCCCTTCCAGTATTAAGTTGCAAGCAACAGACAATTGCATTAAGTAATGTGCGTAATGTAAACAATACATTCATCCTTGAATAAAGCATTGCTGTTTTACCCCTAGTGGCAACAACACATCTACAACCTTAGAACTTGCTGTCACTATCCCAGGTTAAATAGAGGTTGAACCCAACTATCATGCATAAATACCCCCTCTTGGAGTTACAAGTATTCACTTGGCCAAGGCTTCAACAAGTAACGGAGAGCATGCAAGATCACAAATGACATAGACATGATAATATAATATTCAGCTCCACATAGGTATCAATATAAGTCAGATCCCAGCAAACACAACATGTAGCATTACAATAAGATGATCTTGATCATGATAGGCAGCTCACAAGATCTAAACATGATGGCACAAGTGGAGAAGACAACCATCTAGCTACTGCTATGGACCCATAGTCCAAGGATGAACTACTCACGCATCACTCCGGAGGCGGGCATGGCGATGTAGAGCCCTCCGGTGATGATTCCCCTCTCCGGCAGGGTGCCGGGAAGAGCTTCAGAACCCCCCGAGTTAGGGTTGACGACGGCGGCGGCAGCGAATATGTTCTGGATGAAAGGCTCGGTGTTTTAGGGTTTTCGCGTCTCGGGGAATAAATAGGCGAAGGGGCGATGTCGGCGGACCCCCGAGGGGCCCAAACCACAGGCGGCGCGGCTGGGCCCACTGCCGCGCCGCCTGTGGTTTGGCCACCTCGTGGCTCTCTTCGTCTCTCCTTCGGACTCCGTGTACGTGCTGGAAAAATAGGGACTGGCCTTTTGTTTCGTGCAATTCCGAGAATATTTCCAGAAGTAACTTTCTGAAACCAAAAACAGCAGAAAACAGGGAACTGGCACTGTGGCATCTTGTTAATAGGTTAGTCCCAGAAAATGCATAAAAGTGATACGAAGTGTATATAAAACATGTAGCAAATGGTATAATATAAGCATGGAACAGCAGAAATTATGGATACGTTGGAGACGTATCAAGAGTCAAGCAAAGAAACAAGCAAATAAGGGACTTGAAGGAAGAACTCTCCACCAACGATGTAGAGCTTGAAGCTGATTGTGACTTGATCAAGCGACTTCGTGCTGAGAAGAAGGAACTCCAAGAGAGAAACTCAGAATTGGAGAAGGAAGTGAAGGATCTCAGAAGCGTGCTTATTCAGGAAGGCTTTGAAATCCAAGAATTTGAAGAAGAAGTAGATGAAGGCGCCATGATTGAGGACTAGGATAGTTAGAGAGACTACCATTTTTACTTTACGCCTTTTTTAAATTTCGAATTTTAGTTTGGAGCTACCAACTTGTGGTAGGACAATACCTAGTACCCTTGATGTTTAGTTCGAATTGAAGACGAGAAAATTTGGAGTTGAAGTTTTGCTTGATGTGTTGTTTGATTGCTTTCTATGTGATGCTTGTATGGTAGAATTATTTCTCATAGACCTGTCTATCTTTTACTCACCTATGCTAAAACCACAGATGCTCCCATCGTGCACCTGAAGACAACAACAACAACAACAACAAACAACACAACAACAACAACGAAGCTATGATGCAACAGATGATGGCGGCCCAGACTCAGCTGATGACCATGATGGCTCAATTCATGGCAATCAACATGGACCTCCACCACCACCACCTCCTCCCCAAGTGGACAGACTTGCCAGGTTCCTTAGGCTTAGGCCAAACAAGTTCTCAACTACAACTGACCCAATTGTGGCTGATGACTGGCTGCGTTCTGTGCAAAAGGATCTGGTGATAGCAGAATGTGAGGATGCTGAGAAAATTAGGTTCACAGCACATCTGCTTGAAGGACCTGCAGCCCAATGGTGGGAAACTTATCAGATCACTCACCATTGGACACTTTGACTTGGGAGGAATTCAAGGAAGGATTTCGTAATGCTCATATCTCCACAGGCATTATGAATCTGAAACAGGAAGAGTTCCGCAATCTGCGTCAGGGGAACAGAAGTCTTAAGGAGTACATGGATGACTTTCATGCCTTGTCTCGATATGCTCCTGAGGACGTTGACACAGATGTAAAGAGGAAGGCTAAATTTCTCAAGGGACTAAGTGATGAGCTGAAGATACCTTTGACTGTGGCTTATGCTCCAACCTATCAAACACTTCTTGATCAGGCAATCACCCTTGAGGATAGCATGAAGAAAGCTGAAAACAGGAAGAGGAAGATGAATTCAAACAAGCACCACTCTGAACCCTCATTCAAGAAGCACTTTATTCATGATGGGAACCATGGTCATAAACATGGGAACCACAATGGGGGCAACTCTCACAAACCCCATGCTCACAATCACAATGGAGGATTCAAGGGAAACAATGGAGGATCAAATGGAGGACACAGGGGAAATGGACATGCTGGACATAACCATAACAATGGACAGCATCGCCCAAATTCAGAACCCAAGAAAGATCTCAGCCAGGCGCTCTGCTACAAGTGCAACAACAAGGGACATTATGCTAATGAATGTCCTGAGAAGAGAGTGGACACTCCTACGAAGCCCAATCCTTTCAACAAGGGACATGTGAACCACATCAATGTTGAAGAAGTCTTTGATGAACCTGATGCTGTGATTGGTACGTTCTAATCAACTCTTGTCCAGCATTAGTTTTATTTGATACCGGAGCATCGCATTCATTCATTTCAAGAGAATTTGTAAACAAGCATGGGCTAGTTGAGGAAACCATAGGCAAACCAATTAGAGTAAGCTCTCTGGCGGAGAGATGTTAGTAAACTCTGGGTGTAGACAACTTAACCTTGAGATTGGAAAGCACCAGTTTCCGCGAACCTAATCATCCTAGAAACCAAGGTCTAGATGTCATTCTGGGAATGGATTGGATGACCATTTCGAGGGGATCATAGACTGTGCAAACAGAGCAATCACCCTCACCACTCCAGAAAAGAAGAAGATCAGATTCAAGTCAAAATTCGAGATGAAGAAAGTTAGACTTAATTCTCTTAAGGGGTTAGCCTCGGTGATGTGCATAGTGAGGGAATACCCAGATGTGTTTCCTGAAGAACCACCGGGAATGCCACCCGATAGAGATGTTGAGTTTCTCATTGAACTTAAGCCAGCACAGGGCCAATAGCCAAGAGGCCATACCCAATGGCCACAGATGAACTGAAAGAACTCAAGAAACAGTTAGAGGAACAGTTGCAGAAAGGTTTTATCCGTCCAAGTTCTTCACCTTGGGAGCACCAATCTTGTTTGTTCAGAAGAAAGATAGTACTAGAGGCTAGTCACGGATTATAGAGCTTTGAATGAAGTAACCATTAAGAACAAATACCCGACCTAGAATCAATGACCTCTTTGATCAATTGAAAGGAGCCTGTGTGTTCTCAAAAATTGATCTCAGATCTGGATACTTTCAGATGAAGGTTAGGAGTTAGCATACCTAAGACTGCGTTCACCACCCGATACGGTCTGTATGAGTACACAGTTATGCCTTTTGGCTTAACCAATGCGCCGGCCTACTTCATGAATATGATGAATAAAGTGTTCATGGATTTCTTAGACAAGTTTGTCGTTGTGTTCATCGATGACATCTTGATCTACTCCAAAAGCCACAAGGAAATGAGGAACATCTACGTCAAGTTTGCAAAGGCTTAGAGAGCACAAGTTGTATGGCAAGTTCAGCAAATGTGAGTTTTGGCTGGATCAAGTTGGATTCCTAGGGACACATTGTGTTAAGGATGGAATAGCAGTAGACCCGGAAAAGGTTTCGCTGTAACCAACTGGGAGTCGTCTATAAGAATGTGGGAGATATCCGTAGTTTCCTGGGATAGCAGGATACTATAGGAGATTCATGAAAATTTCTCCAAGATTGCCAAGGCTTGACTGAACTATTGAAAAAGGGTAAGAAGTTTGAGTGGACAGAGGCCTGTGAGACTAGTTTCCAAGAACTGAAGAAGCGCTTAGTATCAGCACCAGTCCTGTGTTTGCCTGACCTAGAGAAGATTTCCAGTGTATTGCGACGCTTCACATCGAGGTCTGAGGTGTGTTGATGCAAGAAGGCAAAGTGGTGTCATATGCTTCAAGGCAGCTCAAGAAGCATGAAGTCAACTACCCCACCCATGACCTAGAATTAGCAGCTGTAGTACATGCTCTGAAGATTTGGAGACCCTACCTATGGGGAAAACGTTGTGAAGTATTCACAGATCATAAAAGCCTCAAGTACTTCTTTACTCAGAAGGAAATGAACTTACGTCAAAGGAGATGGCTGGAATTGATCAAAGACTATGACCTAAGTTTGCAATATCACCCAGGAAAAGCCAATGTAGTAGCGGATGCCTTAAGCCGTAAAACTTACGTTAACGGACTCACGGCAGGGGAATTGCCAGAAGACTTATGCAAGGGATTCAAGGATCTTAGGTTGGAGATAGTGCCTGAAGGTTTTGTAGCATCTCTAGAAGTGCAACCTTGTTTGATGGACAAAATCAAAGAGGCTCAGAAGAAAGACAAGGTGATGGAAGAAATCAAGAAGAACTTAAGTGAAGGCAAGGCCAAAGGATTTCGACTAGATGAAGAAGGCACAGTATGGTTCATGAAACGAATTTGGTGTTCCAGAAGATGTTGATCTCAGAAAGTTGATACTTCAGGAAGCCCATGACTCACCTTACTCCATACACCCAGGTAACACCAAGATGTATATGGATGTGAAGGAGAGGTTTTGGTGGAACAATTTGAAAAGAGATATTGCCGAATATATAGCTAAGTGTGATGTGTGTAGCCGTGTAAAAGCTGAGCATCAGAAGCCAACAGGGTTACTTCAACCTTTGCCAGTACCCGACTGGAAATGGGATCAGATTGGGATGGACTTCATCACAGGTCTACCCAGAACAAAGTCTGGTTATGATTCTATTTGGGTTTCGAGTCTACAACCAACATGTTTTCGCCTGTGGCGCATCATGAAGAATGGAGACTCGTTGAAGATTTATTTCCGCTGCTTATTGTTTTAAGCTAGCTTTAAGCTATGCAAAGATGTATCGAACCATTTATTTTTCTAAGTCTGGATCATTCGTGTAATAATTGATACAATGTTGTGATATTCATCTTAAACTGTGTGTGCAAATGAAACGATCCAGGGGTTTGCAGTATACACAGGTACCTTGCCAATTTTTAAGTGCAGGTACACTACAGGGGTTATTGTTGATCGTTTGACCAAGGTAGCTCATTTCGTGCCTGTGAAGACAACTTACACAAGTGCCAAACTAGCAGATATTTACATGAAGAGAATAGTATGTTTGCATGGAGTTCCTAAGAAGATTGTGTCAGATAGAGGCACTCAATTCACTTCACGTTTCTGGAAGCAGTTTCATGAAGTCCTGGGAACTAGGCTAGAGTTTAGCACAGCCTTTCATCCACAGACTGATGGACAGACTGAAAGGGTAAATCAAATTCTAGAGGACATGCTGAGAGCATGTGCATTAGACTATAAGTCTAGTTGGGATGATAATCTCCCCTATGCTGAGTTCTCTTATAATAACAGTTATCAAGCCAGCATAGAAATGTCACCATTTGAAGCACTGTATGGAAAGAAATGCACTACCCCACTTTTGTGGAGTGGAGTAGGAGAAAGAAGTCTGTTTGGTCCTGATATAATCGAAGAAGCTGAAGAAAAGGTTAGGCTGATTAAGGACAGATTGAAGGCAGCTCAATCCAGGCAGAAAAGTTATGCTGATTCCAAACGGAGAGAAGTCACTTATGATATTGAAGATGGAGCCTATCTTAGAGTCTCACCCCTTCGGGGAGTGAAGAGGTTTGGAATCTAGGGAAAATTGGCACCAAGGTTTATTGTTCCTTATAGAGTGTTGTCTCGTAAAGGAGAAGTGGCATATGAGTTGGAACTACCGGAAGCACTTTCCGCAGTCCACAATGTTTTCCATGTTAGTCAGCTGAAGAAGTGTCACCCTGAAATGGCAGAAACTCCGCTGAGAGATACAGTGCCACTAGAAGAAGTTCAGCTGGAAAGTGATCTCACCTATGAGGAAAAACCCATAAAAATTTTGGAGACAGCAGAGAGAATTACCAGAACCAAGACTATCAAGTTTTGCAAAGTACAATGGAATCACCATTCAGAAGAAGAAGCAACTTGGGAAAGAGAAGATGACCTCAAAGAAGAACATCCTCACCTATTTGCTAGCCAATCCGAATCTCGAGGGCGAGATTCATCTTAAGGGGGTTAGGTTTGTAACATCCCAATTTTCACAAAATTTTAAAACTTTTCATCTGCATCATGCATCATGTCATTGCATCATTGTTTGCATTGTGATTGATTTCAAATTATAAAAATATAGAGAAATTGTCTCAAAAACAATATTTGCATTTTATCTGCAAATGCTTTTCAAACCTATTTCAATTTTTAAATAAAGTTTTTGGAATATTTTATCCCCAATACAAGCTAAACATGTATGGCATGTTTTTACAAAAGTATAGAATTTGGTTTGAGTGGATTTGGTTTTATAAATCAAAAGTTACTTGAAGTTGTTTAAAAACAGAAAAGAAAAACAGTTTCTGGAAAAAATGCGAAACGTGCTATTTGGGCCGAGCCCATCTTCTTTCTCTCGCGCCGCGCAGCACGTAGCAGGTCACCCTGGCCCAGCCCATCTCTCTTTCTCTCGCTGACGTGCGGGACCCACCTGTCATCCCCGTCCTCTCAACGTGATGAACACGGAGTCCTCGCCGACGTAACCCTAACCAAATCCTAACCGAATCCGGCTTGATTCGCACGCAATCGCACGCGTTTTTGCCCCTATATAAACCCCACGACACCGCCGTCTTTTGCCCCAAACAAATCGAGACGAGAGCCCCCAGGCTGCCCGCACGAGTCGCCGCCGTGCCGCCACTGCCGTCGACGACCTCGCCGTATTCCGGTGAGCCCTTGCGTGCATTGCCCCTCGCAACCCTCCCCTTCGCTTCGCCTCGACCGTGCGCACCTCCCTGACACCTCGCCGTACTTTCTTACGCAGCAGATCGAGCAAATCGTGCTCGACCCAAAGCTCCAGCCGCCACACCAACTTCGGCGATCGATCCAGGAAGGAGAAGGACGCCCACGACCACGCCATCAACGACATCGACCCCGCCTCGTCGCCCTGCATCTCGCGGTATGCCCCACGACTCGTAGATCGATCTAGTTTTAATTCCGGCGAACGCCGGCGATGGCGCCACCGTAGTTTTAGGTCACCGGCATAGTTCCGTTCAGTCGCGCCGCCTGTTTTCGGTCGCTTGGTCGAGGACCGCCAGATCCAGATCCAACGGTGGAGATTAGATCGCATCCACGAAGCGGTACCAGCCAACCAGAAGACGCCACGTCGCCTGTCAGCCCGCGAAGACCGCCCAACCGCGTCCACGTCCGTCCGTAACCCGTCCGCACCCGCTTCAGCCCGCGAAGACGACGCGCACCAATCGGAGGTCGCCGCGTGGACACCGACGCCCGGGGACTTCAGCGCGAAGCTTTCTTCTGTTTTTCTTTACAATTTAGCCCCTGCGCATCACAGATTAGTCCCTGTGATTAAATCTATCATTAATTTTTATCCCTTTATCAGAAAATTATGAAATTTATATTTTTGGATAGCTACTGACGTGTAGAAACTTTTGGCAGTGGTAATTTTAGGTTTTGTCGAAATAATTTTGTTTAATTTAAAAAGTGGCTTAATTAGTATTTTAGACATAACTCTAATTTAAAAATTGATATTTGATTAATTTCTTTTGTTATAATTTTATATGTCTAATCTCTGGCCGTAGTAATATTCAGTAATTTTTGTAAAAGTTATTTTCTACGTTTTGGTAATTAATTATGATTAAATGCTTTAGGTGGTAATTTCAATAATTAAAAATTGATTAAAAAATTTCTTTCTTCTTATATTCGGCCAATAAAATGACTTAGCAATATTTTTGATCATCCTAGCTATAAAAGTACTTAGAAATATTTTGCCCTCCAAATAGATTAACTTTCTTCCTTAGAAAATTTTGGGTAATAAAATTTTGACAACACTTATACTTAGAATTTTCCTTAGAAATTTCAACACATTAAAAGTGCTAAACCTTGTCCTTAGGAATTTTTAGCATCTAGAAAACTTAGTTGTTCCTTAGAAAATATTCTAAGTACTTTCTATAACAAATGTTGGTCCTTAGAAAATTATCAACTATTGTTTTCATACCTTTTTCCTTAGAAAACTTTAGCACTTCATATTTTGTGTACTTTCCTTAGAAATTAATTTGGACATGATGTGTTAGCTTTAGTCCTTAGTTAAATTTCAAACCAAGTGTTAGGACCTTGGTCCTTAGTCATTTTTGGACCATCTTGAATGTCTCGCTTTAACTTAGAATTATTTCATGGCATGGCATGCATGCATCTTTAGTCCTTAGAAATTTTTGCACATCATGCATGACATATTTTTCCTTAGAAGTTTTATGAAACTTGTTTGTTCATTATGTATTGTTTGTTGTGTTAGAATCTCCGGAGGGAAACGAGGACTGTTGCAACTGCTGTTGCTATTCTGCTTGTTGCCAAGGCAAGTGGCACACCCCCATGAAATTTCCTAAGTATTTTTATATGCATTATTTAGTGTATTTCTCTATATGCATGTGTTGGATAGTATTACTGCTAGATGCTAAACCCACCATATCTTTACACTAGTTGTGTCTAGAACCCCTTTGATAACTTAGTAGATTATTTGATGCTATGCAAATGTGTTTTCTTTAAAGTTTAATTCTACTAAGTAATTTATCACCTGGGTGGACTTGGTTTTGAAAAGATGATGGAAAGGTTGAGTGTCATCTCTTTGGGGTGACCTCTAAGGGATGGTCACTTGTGGTTGCCACCCAGGGTATTAAGGGGACCAATGTTTTGTCTAAGTGAAGTTGTTACCGTGCAACCATTAGTCATATGGGCTCTGACTTGATGGATTAAGTTGCGTGGACTCGTCCCGTCTTGACAGGTGGTGGTAGATGGTTAGAATGGGAACGGGTCAAGGCGGCATGGGATGAGGAAAGGCTTCTGAAAAATCTTGTCTCAACTCTCTCCTTTTCCTTAGCACAATTTGAGTGCTTGAGGATAGTTTGGGTTTGTTGGGTCTAATGGTGAAAGTGCACAACCTCTGCAGAGTTAAAACTAAGTACTTAGCCGTGTTCCCGGTTACGGACAATTCAAGCAGCTGATCAAGGATGGCAACGGAGGCTCCCAACTTATTTCTCTAAGTAAAATTTTGATGGGTGAACAAGGGTAGATGAGACTATGGTTTTCAAGCCATACTTGTCTCAAATTGGAAGAAAAGTTTTACAAAGTGTTAGGCAAAATTGGCTTTATGCAAAATAGCCTTGAACTCCACCAGCCAAATATGCATATAGGTTATTAGAGTTATTCCATTAAGTGTCCACATAGTGTCACTTGCCAGATCCATTTTTAATGGTATCTGACCCACTCTGTTGCAAAATTTTAATTGTTGCAGAATATTCTGACGATGAGTAAGGCTACGTTTGGGTTTCGAGTCTACAACCAACATGTTTTCGCCTGTGGCGCATCACGAAGAATGGAGACTCGTTGAAGATTTATTTCCGCTGCTTATTGTTTTAAGCTAGCTTTAAGCTATGCAAAGATGTATCGAACCATTTATTTTTCTAAGTCTGGATCATTCGTGTAATAATTGATACAATGTTGTGATATTCATCTTAAACTGTGTGTGCAAATGAAACGATCCAGGGGTTTGCACTATACACAGGTACCTTGCCAATTTTAAGTGCAGGTACACTACAGGGGTTATTGTTGATCGTTTGACCAAGGTAGCTCATTTCGTGCCTGTGAAGACAACTTACACAAGTGCCAAACTAGCAGATATTTACATGAAGAGAATAGTATGTTTGCATGGAGTTCCTAAGAAGATTGTGTCAGATAGAGGCACTCAATTCACTTCACATTTCTGGAAGCAGTTTCATGAAGTCCTGGGAACTAGGCTAGAGTTTAGCACAGCCTTTCATCCACAGACTGATGGACAGACTGAAAGGGTAAATCAAATTCTAGAGGACATGCTGAGAGCATGTGCATTAGACTATAAGTCTAGTTGGGATGATAATCTCCCCTATGCTGAGTTCTCTTATAATAACAGTTATCAAGCCAGCATAGAAATGTCACCATTTGAAGCACTGTATGGAAGGAAATGCACTACCCCACTTTTGTGGAGTGGAGTAGGAGAAAGAAGTCTGTTTGGTCCTGATATAATCGAAGAAGCTGAAGAAAAGGTTAGGCTGATTAAGGACAGATTGAAGGCAGCTCAATCCAGGCAGAAAAGTTATGCTGATTCCAAACGGAGAGAAGTCACTTATGATATTGAAGATGGAGCCTATCTTAGAGTCTCACCCCTTCGGGGAGTGAAGAGGTTTGGAATCTAGGGAAAATTGGCACCAAGGTTTATTGTTCCTTATAGAGTGTTGTCTCGTAAAGGAGAAGTGGCATATGAGTTGGAACTACCGGAAGCACTTTCCGCAGTCCACAATGTTTTCCATGTTAGTCAGCTGAAGAAGTGTCACCCTGAAATGGCAGAAACTCCGCTGAGAGATACAGTGCCACTAGAAGAAGTTCAGCTGGAAAGTGATCTCACCTATGAGGAAAAACCCATAAAATTTTTGGAGACAGCAGAGAGAATTACCAGAACCAAGACTATCAAGTTTTGCAAAGTACAATGGAATCACCATTCAGAAGAAGAAGCAACTTGGGAAAGAGAAGATGACCTCAAAGAAGAACATCCTCACCTATTTGCTAGCCAATCCGAATCTCGAGGGCGAGATTCATCTTAAGGGGGTTAGGTTTGTAACATCCCAATTTTCACAAAATTTTAAAACTTTTCATCTGCATCATGCATCATGTCATTGCATCATTGTTTGCATTGTGATTGATTTCAAATTATAAAAATATAGAGAAATTGTCTCAAAAACAATATTTGCATTTTATCTGCAAATGCTTTTCAAACCTATTTCAATTTTTAAATAAAGTTTTTGGAATATTTTATCCCCAATACAAGCTAAACATGTATGGCATGTTTTTACAAAAGTATAGAATTTGGTTTGAGTGGATTTGGTTTTATAAATCAAAAGTTACTTGAAGTTGTTTAAAAACAGAAAAGAAAAACAGTTTCTGGAAAAAATGCGAAACGTGCTATTTGGGCCGAGCCCATCTTCTTTCTCTCGCGCCGCGCAGCACGTAGCAGGTCACCCTGGCCCAGCCCATCTCTCTCTTCCTCTCACTGACGTGCGGGACCCACCTGTCATCCCCGTCCTCTCAACGTGATGAACACGGAGTCCTCGCCGACGTAACCCTAACCAAATCCTAACCGAATCCGGCTTGATTCGCACGCAATCGCACGCGTTTTTGCCCCTATATATACCCCACGACACCGCCGTCTTTTGCCCCAAACAAATCGAGACGAGAGCCCCCAGGCTGCCCGCACGAGTCGCCGCCGTGCCGCCACTGCCGTCGACGACCTCGCCGTATTCCGGTGAGCCCTTGCGTGCATTGCCCCTCGCAACCCTCCCCTTCGCTTCGCCTCGACCGTGCGCACCTCCCTGACACCTCGCCGTACTTTCTTACGCAGCAGATCGAGCAAATCGTGCTCGACCCGAAGCTCCAGCCGCCACACCAACTTCGGCGATCGATCCAGGAAGGAGAAGGACGCCCACGACCACGCCATCAACGACATCGACCCCGCCTCGTCGCCCTGCATCTCGCGGTATGCCCCACGACTCGTAGATCGATCTAGTTTTAATTCCGGCGAACGCCGGCGATGGCGCCACCGTAGTTTTAGGTCACCGGCATAGTTCCGTTCAGTCGCGCCGCCTGTTTTCGGTCGCTTGGTCGAGGACCGCCAGATCCAGATCCAACGGTGGAGATTAGATCGCATCCACGAAGCGGTACCAGCCAACCAGAAGACGCCACGTCGCCTGTCAGCCCGCGAAGACCGCCCAACCGCGTCCACGTCCGTCCGTAACCCGTCCGCACCCGCTTCAGCCCGCGAAGACGACGCGCACCAATCGGAGGTCGCCGCGTGGACACCGACGCCCGGGGACTTCAGCGCGAAGCTTTCTTCTGTTTTTCTTTACAATTTAGCCCCTGCGCATCACAGATTAGTCCCTGTGATTAAATCTATCATTAATTTTTATCCCTTTATCAGAAAATTATGAAATTTATATTTTTGGATAGCTACTGACGTGTAGAAACTTTTGGCAGTGGTAATTTTAGGTTTTGTCGAAATAATTTTGTTTAATTTAAAAAGTGGCTTAATTAGTATTTTAGACATAACTCTAATTTAAAAATTGATATTTGATTAATTTCTTTTGTTATAATTTTATATGTCTAATCTCTGGCCGTAGTAATATTCAGTAATTTTTGTAAAAGTTATTTTCTACGTTTTGGTAATTAATTATGATTAAATGCTTTAGGTGGTAATTTCAATAATTAAAAATTGATTAAAAAATTTCTTTCTTCTTATATTCGGCCAATAAAATGACTTAGCAATATTTTTGATCATCCTAGCTATAAAAGTACTTAGAAATATTTTGCCCTCCAAATAGATTAACTTTCTTCCTTAGAAAATTTTGGGTAATAAAATTTTGACAACACTTATACTTAGAATTTTCCTTAGAAATTTCAACACATTAAAAGTGCTAAACCTTGTCCTTAGGAATTTTTAGCATCTAGAAAACTTAGTTGTTCCTTAGAAAATATTCTAAGTACTTTCTATAACAAATGTTGGTCCTTAGAAAATTATCAACTATTGTTTTCATACCTTTTTCCTTAGAAAACTTTAGCACTTCATATTTTGTGTACTTTCCTTAGAAATTAATTTGGACATGATGTGTTAGCTTTAGTCCTTAGTTAAATTTCGAACCAAGTGTTAGGACCTTGGTCCTTAGTCATTTTTGGACCATCTTGAATGTCTCGCTTTAACTTAGAATTATTTCATGGCATGGCATGCATGCATCTTTAGTCCTTAGAAATTTTTGCACATCATGCATGACATATTTTTCCTTAGAAGTTTTATGAAACTTGTTTGTTCATTATGTATTGTTTGTTGTGTTAGAATCTCCGGAGGGAAACGAGGACTGTTGCAACTGCTGTTGCTATTCTGCTTGTTGCCAAGGCAAGTGGCACACCCCATGAAATTTCCTAAGTATTTTTATATGCATTATTTAGTGTATTTCTTTATATGCATGTGTTGGATAGTATTACTGCTAGATGCTAAACCCACCATATCTTTACACTAGTTGTGTCTAGAACCCCTTTGATAACTTAGTAGATTATTTGATGCTATGCAAATGTGTTTTCTTTAAAGTTTAATTCTACTAAGTAATTTATCACCTGGGTGGACTTGGTTTTGAAAAGATGATGGAAAGGTTGAGTGTCATCTCTTAGGGGTGACCTCTAAGGGATGGTCACTTGTGGTTGCCACCCAGGGTATTAAGGGGACCAATGTTTTGTCTAAGTGAAGTTGTTACCGTGCAACCATTAGTCATATGGGCTCTGACTTGATGGATTAAGTTGCGTGGACTCGTCCCGTCTTGACAGGTGGTGGTAGATGGTTAGAATGGGAACGGGTCAAGGCGGCATGGGATGAGGAAAGGCTTCTGAAAAATCTTGTCTCAACTCTCTCCTTTTCCTTAGCACAATTTGAGTGCTTGAGGATAGTTTGGGTTTGTTGGGTCTAATGGTGAAAGTGCACAACCTCTGCAGAGTTAAAACTAAGTACTTAGCCGTGTTCCCGGTTACGGACAATTCAAGCAGCTGATCAAGGATGGCAACGGAGGCTCCCAACTTATTTCTCTAAGTAAAATTTTGATGGGTGAACAAGGGTAGATGAGACTATGGTTTTCAAGCCATACTTGTCTCAAATTGGAAGAAAAGTTTTACAAAGTGTTAGGCAAAATTGGCTTTATGCAAAATAGCCTTGAACTCCACCAGCCAAATATGCATATAGGTTATTAGAGTTATTCCATTAAGTGTCCACATAGTGTCACTTGCCAGATCCATTTTTAATGGTATCTGACCCACTCTGTTGCAAAATTTTAATTGTTGCAGAATATTCTGACGATGAGTAAGGCTACGTTTGGGTTTCGAGTCTACAACCAACATGTTTTCGCCTGTGGCGCATCATGAAGAATGGAGACTCGTTGAAGATTTATTTTCGCTGCTTATTTTTTTAAGCTAGCTTTAAGCTATGCAAAGATGTATCGAACCATTTATTTTTCTAAGTCTGGATCATTCGTGTAATAATTGATACAATGTTGTGATATTCATCTTAAACTGTGTGTGCAAATGAAACGATCCAGGGGTTTGCACTATACACAGGTACCTTGCCAATTTTTAAGTGTAGGTACACTACACAGGTGTTGCAGGTCGCGCCTTGGTGGCGACCAAATTTGAAACAGGAGCCCTTAGTGGCTAGGATGATACTCAGCTATAGGCAGCTGGAAAAGATGAAGCTTAGCTCTGATTAGCTTTTTTATGTGTAGTAAGGTCGCAGTTGCGCGACGTTCCAAGGGCGAGGCGCTTCTAGACGATCCTCGAAATCATGGCGATCACTGCTTTCTTCTCTCACATCCAGCAGATAGTACGATCCATTGTTTAGTTTTTTGCTGATGATGTAGGGTCCTTCCCATGGAGAGGATAGCTTGTGCATTCCCTTGTGGTCTTGCTTGAGTCGCAGCACTAGGTCTCCTTCTTGAAAGGTGCGGGTTCTGATGCGTCTGGCATGATAGCGTCGCAAGTCTTGCTGATACACCGCTGACCTTGATGCTGCCAAATCTCTGACCTCTTCTAATGTGTCCACAGAATCCTGCCGAGCTGCTTCATTATCTGCTTCGACATAGGCCGCAACTCTTGGTGAATCATGTATGATATCGCTGGGCATAACCGCTTCTGCTCCATAGACCATAAAATATGGTGTAAATCCTGTGGATCTGTTAGGGGTTGTTCTTAAGCTCCATAGCACGGCTGGCAGTTCCTCCACCCAACATCCTGGAGATGCTTCAACCTTTTCAATAAGGCGCGGCTTAATTCCATGGAGAATTTCCTGGTTAGCTCGCTCAGCTTGTCCATTGCTCTGTGGATGTGATACTGACGTGAGGTCCAGCCTTATCCCATTGTTTGCACAAAATATTTGTGTAGCTCCTTCAGAGGTGTTGCTCCGTTGTCTGTAATGATACTATGGGGATATCCAAAGCGGAATATGACCTTCTTCAAGAACTTGACTGCTGTTTCAGCTTCACAATCTCCCACGGGTTCTGCTTCTATCCACTTTGTGAATTTGTCCACCACGACCAGGAGGTGAGTTTTTCCCGTTGGGGACCGTCTGAAGGGCCCTACCATGTCAAAACCCCATACGGCAAAAGGCCATGTGATGGGTATTGTACGAAGTGCTTGAGCTGGCATATGATCTTGCCTGGCGTATCTTTGGCATCCATCGCACACTCTGACAATCTGCTCAGCGTCTGCTAGCGCCGTTAACCAGAAGAAACCATGTCTGAACGCCTTTGCCACCAAAGATCTTGACGAAGCATGATGGCCACAATCGCCTGCGTGAATTTCGTGCAAGATTTTTCGTCCTTCTTCTGGTGATACGCATCTTTGGAATGTCCCGCAACGCTGCGCTTGTATAGCTCATTGTTTATTATTGTGTAGGCCTTGGATCGCCGTGTTATTTTGCGCGCCTCTACCTCATCCTCTGGTAGCACTCCGCGACTTAAATATGCCATGTATGGCTCTGTCCATGCTGGCTGTTCATGCAGGGCTGCGACTAAAGTTGAATCGTCCTCTGGCTCTGCGATGTCAATCTCTGCTGGAGGCTTAACTGATGGGTTATGCAACTCATCCAAGAAAACATTGGGCGGGACTGATTGCCTATTGGATCCAAGCCGAGACAAGGCATCTGCTGCTTCATTTTGTCGTCGATCAACATGTTCAACTTGGAAGCCAGTGAAGTGTCCAGCAACTCTGTCCACCTCTCTTCTGTATGCAGCCATGTTTGCATCCTTACTGTCCCATGTTCCAGAAACTTGTTGAGCTACCAAATCTGAGTCTCCAAAGCAACGGATGCGACTGACATTCATCTCCTTTGCTATACGGAGTCCGTGAAGCAATGCCTCATATTCTGCTACATTGTTTGTGCAATTGAAGTGTATTTGGAGCACGTATCTTAGCTTGTCTCCCTTGGGGGAAGTGAGTACAACTCCAGCCCCCGAGCCTTGTAGCTGTCTCGACCCATCGAAGTGCATGGTCCAGTATTTTGTTTCTGCCATGGTGGGAGCGACTTGAATTTCTGTCCAATCATTGATGAAATCTGCGAGAGCTTGCGACTTAATTGATGTGCGCGGCTCGTAACTTATATGGTGTGGACCCAACTCGATCGCCCACTTGGCTACTCTTCCTGTTGCTTCTCGGTTGCGGATGATGTCTGCCAGCGGTGCCGAGCTGACCACAGTTATTGGGTGTTCCTGGAAGTAGTGCTTCAGCTTGCGACTCGCCATGAACACTCCAAACACTAGCTTCTGCCACTGAGGGTAACGCTGCTTTGAAGCCGTGAGCACTTCACTTACGTAGTATACTGGCCTTTGGACTGGGTACTCCTTTCCTGGCTCTTGTCTCTCTACAACCATCACGGCGCTTACGGCACGAGAGTTTGCAGCTATGTACAACAGCATGGGCTCTTTATCCTTTGGAGCCGCCAGAACTGGAGTGTTTGTCAACTGAATCTTCAGGGCTGTTAAAGCTTCGTCGGCTTCTGAGTCCCAAACGAAGGTATCTGACTTTTTCAGCAATCTGTATAAAGGCAGGGCTTTTTCTCCCAGTCTTGATATAAAGCGACTTAACGCCGCGACGCAACCGGTGAGTCGCTGTACATCCTTGATCTTTTCTGGTTTTTGGAGGTCCATTACAGCCTTTATCTTGTCAGGGTTGGCTTCAATGCCTCTTTCTGACACTATGAACCCCAATAGCTTCCCCGCTGGTACTCCAAAGACGCACTTCGTCGGGTTGAGCTTCATGTTATATCTTCTGAGATTTGTGAAAGTTTCTTCCAAGTCACTGATGAGATCCTGGCTTACTTGCGATTTAATGACAATATCGTCCACATAGGCGTGAACGTTGCGACCTATCTGCTCATGCAAGCAACTTTGAATGCACCTCTGGTAAGTCGCACCTGTGTTCTTCAATCCAAAGGGCATGCTTACATAGCAAAAGGCCCCAAAGGGCGTGATGAAGGATGTCTTTTCCTGGTCCTCCTTCTTCATCTTGATTTGATGGTAGCCTGAATAGGCGTCTAGAAAGCATAGCAACTCGCATCCGGCCGTTGAATCAATCACTTGGTCAATCCTTGGCAAGGCAAATGGGTCCTTCGGACAGGCTTTGTTTAGACTGGTATAGTCAATGCACATTCGCCATGTGCCATTCTTTTTCATAACTAGGACTGGGTTTGCCACCCACTCCGGGCGATACACTTCTGTGATGAATCCTGCGGCCAATAGGCGGGCTATTTCTTCCCCTATCGCTTTTCTCCTGTCGTCGTGGAAACGCCGCGTGGTTGCTTTACTGGCTTGGCCAAGGGGTTCACGTTAAGGCTGTGTTCTGCCAATTCCCTTGGTACCCCTGGCATATCTGACGGTTTCCATGCGAAGATGTCCTTGTTTTCCTGAAGGAAAGCGATGAGGGCCCGCTCCTGTTCTTTTCCATGTGCGCTCCGATGCTCGCCTGCTTGGATGAGTCGCCAGGAACAAGGTCTATCTGCTTGGTGTCTTGGGCCGCTTTGAATTTCATTGGTGGTTCGGCAGATGGCGTAGTAACTACGTGATGGCCCTTCACGTAGTTACCTGCGTGAAAAGTAAATGGGTTAGGCTGAGACTCCAAGTGCAGAGTGTGTAGTAAGTGGAAGACGTGTTTTCCCCACGAGGGGTGACTCGAGGGTTTAATATAGAACTCTCGGGGAATCAGTAGTCAAGATTTATCTTTCCTATCCTTCTTTTGGTTACCTACAAAACAAAGTAAATGTTTTGGTCCTCAACCTCACCTAGTGGTTGTCAAGCACAAGGTGTGAGAATGATATCAAGATAATATGCAATGCAAACAAGAAATAAATATGCAGTGGTGGTAAATAAATATGCAAGGATGGTGGTAGCAATGATAAATGATATTTTTGGGTTTTATATGATGAATGCAAGATGTAAAAGTGTTTTTGTATTTTCGGATTTTTAAATGGCAGAAAATGGAAAAGTGGTAAAAGTGGTTGGAAATGTGTTTCTTATGATTAAAAATGGACCGGGGTTCATGGTTTCACAAATGCACTCTCTCTTTAATAAAGTGGTAGACAATGGAACACTAGAGTTGACATATGAGATTGCAACACAACAGTTTAATGACAAGTTATAATTATATGGGCATCACGTCCTAGCATAGAGACCTTTTGGTTATTAGTCTCTCTTATACTCCACCAAGATGCGAACTAAATCATAACACCTCAGTAATTAAGATAACTCAGAGTATAGCAATAAGTATCATGACATGAAGTTAAAATAAGAACATGCTAGATCTAGTCATGGAGGAAGTGGCAATGGTCACACCCACACCTCCGGTAGCATGGTATTTTTCTTTATCCCTAGTGAGGCAACAAAGTAAAGTAGAGATACCCAAGTGGATCGCAGAACTTTCTCTCACGTTCACTGCACTAGCCACCCCCCGTTACTCCAACTAATGCACACGTTCCCCTCACATGCTCTCATAAACATGCTTGATCATGACAAGTAAATAAGAACGGGGTACATAATATGCATCTACTTTCATAACTGAAACAAAACCATTGCAATCTCAAACATATATTAACTCATAAAAAGATCCACCACAAAGGTATTACATAGATGACCGTAATCATGTTCAGCAGCTCATACGGTACTAATTAGTGAAGATCAAGAGAGACAAGAGATACATAAGTTACTTCCACAAACCCATAGTCCAGAGGTGGACTACTCCCTCTTCATCATGGAGACGGTGGAGAGTCGTTGGAGGAGGTGGAGACCACACCGGCAGCGCCCCGCCGGAGTTTTCCCCCTCCAATCTGCAACTCTAGGTCTCTGTTTCGGTGTTTCTGTGTTTCTGCGGTGCTCCTTTCCGAAGGGCGTCGGGGACTATTTTTATAGGCGGTTTTAGGTCAAAACCGAGTCGGTGGAGGAAAGATTGACGGCAACGGAGCTCCGAGGCCCAAAAGGAGGGGTCCCACGCGGCCCATGTACCTGGCCGTGTGGGCCCACCTATCTTGGCCCTCCGGTCTCCGCTTGTTTGCTTCCTTCGCTCCCAAGTCTTCTTCCTTCCAAAAATTGACGCTCGCAAATTTGCAGGTCATTTGGACGTCGTTTGGGTCCCTGAAACATTAAAATATAGAAATAGGGTTTTCTGCCTGTGCCGGGTTAATTCCATAAAAATAGGAAACATATCAAATATACCCAAAATCATTATAAAACAGTGATATAACCCTTATATGATGCAAATATGACTGGAATATAAGTAAAATAATGCAAAGTTCATGTATGCATTTTACATGCATCACTACGCTCATATCATTGGGATCCACCAGCGACTTATAACTCTTTAGCTCTTCAGCGGCACAAGCTGATTTTGCGAAGGCTGCATCTCCCTCCTCGCACTCTATTGCTTTTTATCTATCGCCGTGCACTGTGATGACCCCTTTTGGTCTTGGTATCTTCAGCTGTAGGTAAACATAGCATGGCCTTGCCATAAACTTAGCAAAAGCTGTTCGCCCGAACAGGGCGTGATACGGGCTCTGGAATTTTACCACTTCGAAGCATATGAACTCGCTTCTGAAGTTTTCTTCTGTCCCAAAGGTTACTCCCAGGGTTATCTTTCCCACCGGCTGTGCTGACTTTCCTGGGACGATGCCGTGAAATACGGTCGTCGTGTGTTGCAGGCTTCTTACTTGATGTTTATTGTGGACGAAGCTCATGAGGGAGCTTGAACTTTGATGTGTCCCTCTTCCTTGGGAAGTGTTCCATGCATAATACCAGGATCCCATGGTGTTCTCAAACCAATCAAAATAATAGTCAAGTTGAACCCTAGTTGAGAGAAAAACAAAACACAAAAGTAATAACAACGAAGTCTAACATTCTTTCTATGCATTGGCATTTTGTATATGAATGAATCACCGTAAATAGAAGTTCCCCAATGCATATTAACAATATTTACTTGCAGCATATAATTATTAGTAACATAAAGAGGGTTCTTATAACCTCCTCTTTCATAATAGTTGCAAGTAGTAGAAATAAATTCAACCATATAACCACAAGAATCATACAACTTAGATAATTTAGGCACATAAAGAGGATTATTGAATTTATTATGGAATTCATTAGCATGCTTCCCTCTTTCAAAATAGTTAATAAGATCAATATCAAGTTTACTATCATGATTGCAACAAAGATTTGGAACTAAAGATAGTTGCAAATCACATAAGTATTTCTCAATATAAGCAAATTTCTCCTTTATGGTGTAAGTAGGAGAGTTCAAGAACAAAGTAGGACTCTCATGAGTAAGAGTACCATCACAAACAGCAAGTATATCATTTTCATCCTGACATAAATAAGTAACAACTTCTAAACATGGAGGATTATCAATAAGCATAGGACCATCATCTAAAGCGTTATCATATAGCATATTTAAACAACACTCCTCATTATCATCAATAAGTTCACTAGTAGCATCATTAAAAAGTAAGGGAGCATTATTAGTTTCATCATAATAGCATGGGTTATCATATAGGACCATAGAATTTTCAGTTTGACACTCATCATAACATGGATTCTCATAAATAACAAAAGATTTTTGAGTTTGAGTGCTATTATCAAATGTTGATGGTGAAGTTGGGAGATCCAACTCTTCCCCAAGCTTAGGTTGGAGCACATCCATTTCAATCTCCTCTTCACATACTTCCTCTTCCAAGCTTATGTTTTCATCATCCTCTTCCTGCAAAATATTAGTACTTTCCATGGAAGCAAGAATTCTTTCTTTAACATAAACATTATCACTAAATTCCTTTTTGCAAAGTTGGAGAAGAATAGAAACGTGTCCTTTCATTACACGAGCTTCATGACTAGTTGCAAAAAAATTATCAATAAGAAAGTCTATCTCATGGGCTGCAACATAAGCAATATATTTCTCAACTTGTTCTATATCATGACATGCAAATTTACACTCTTGATAAGAAGCAATAATAGGATCACTATTATACTTACATTGATAGAGAGAGTGTTTATAGTCTTTTCTAAAGCAGCAAGTTATATTATGTAATTCACAAAACTCAGTGGCCATATCATTAAGATGTTCAAGCAATTCAAGCATTCTATTTCCTTCTTTGGTTGATCGATATTCATAGTAAGCTCCATAGTTTTGACATAACCTTCCTCCATAGCGTAGCATACATATTAAAAACAACACTAGTTTTTATGGATTTTATGTTTTTAGATGAAAACTGAAAATAAAATGATACTAAACAATGCAAACCGAAATAACAAATGCAACACAAAATGCAAAACTGAAAATAAATATGCAAACCGAACTTTAAAATGCAAGACAATGACAAAACAAGATAAATCTATTATATAATTAAAACACAGGACAAACGATGGCTAGGATTAATTTGACATAAGCCATATAAAGAAGTACGGCTCAGATTGATCGGAGATGCAAACACGCGCAAGAGAAAAAAAATTGGCTTGCCGCTAGATATTTTTTCCAAACTTGAGAGGAGACGTATACAAGCTGGAGTCTAATTTCCGAGTCATGTACGATGAAGTGCACATACAAGGTAGAAAACCATTGCCTGATCGATTAATTACCATGGCAGACGCATCCATAAAGACCACACGTCCAACCGCACGTCGGACCATATATCGAGAGATCGAACACACGCAACGATGCTGTGAAGCCCAGCTAATCGGAAGCACGCAAGCAACTACAAAGACGACGCCATGGAGCCCAGCTGATTGGAAGCACGCGACGACGACATGAAGCCGGCGGGTTGAGGGCACGACAGCGACTACAGCAGAAGCACCCATGTTGCATGAACCTGGCTGCCCGACTGAATCACAATTTCGACAACGTTGATCTCTCATGCAAGCGATCTTGATAAACATATAGTTGTCTACAACCGCACGCTGGACCATCGACCGAGAGATCGAACACACGCGACGACGCCATGAAGCCCAGCTAATCGGAAGCACGCAGTAAACTACAGAGATGACGCCATGAAGCCCAACTAATTGGAAGTAAGCGACGACGCCATGAAACCGGCGGATCGAAGGCACGACAGCTACTACAGCAGAAGCACCCACGTTGCATGAACCCTGGCTGCCGGACTGAATCACAATTTCGACAATGTTGATCTCATGCAAGCAATCTTGATAAACATATAGTCTACAACGACTCTGCATGGGGACATTAAGCCGGCGAGAATTCTAGGTCGACGGAAAGCCATGGATTCCAAATTCTCTCGCGGACACAAAAATCTCTACCGAGACCCATGTAGGTAAGTACATGTCAAGCCGATCTAAGCCGGCACAGCGTAGACGTGTCCAAGCAGGATTGAGTACACATCCTTTTGTTCTTTTTTATTTTTGAAACAGGCAAAAGATTGTGCCGACGCCTCCCGTTCTGTTTCTCCTGGCGTCTCCGTGCCGTGGAGATTGCTTATCATTGCGCTGTCGATTTCTACGATGTGTTAGATTGATCTGAAAGCTGGGATATTTGTGCAGTTGTGATCACCAAGGATTGTCACGAATCTAGATTGATATTAGTTGGAGTTCAGAAAATCGGGTTGTGCTAATTGTTTGCCTGGCTGTTCTGGGCATCTCGCAGTTGAGTGTGCGAGACGATTGTAAGGTTCTGCTGGACAACTTGCATGTTTTCTGGCAACGGATTTACGCATATTTTTATTAGATAAGCTAATACATGTACGTTCCTTTTGTTTCAGGTATGTGATCACTGTGATTAGTTCATAAACGTGAAAAAGAAGGACCATGCTTTCCACCGCAATGGAGCAAGTTCAGATATTTTACATTAATTTATTTGATGAGAACTGAGTCATTCCCAGTCCACCATTGTTGATGTATCTGGAGCAGCGGTGCTTTATCATGCAATAGTTCAAAATATTAAGTAGACACTCAGGTTTGCCACTAAATTTATTTTCGGATTCAGTGAGAATGTCTTTATAATGTTGTTTATACCTTCTATATATTGAGGATAACCAATAAATGTATGAAGCTTTAAAGATTTATTTATTTATTTATTCTACAAGTACTTTACACAACAAAACTGTCAAATACTCTACTATATATTTTAGATTTCATATGTCAATGAATAGACATACGATTATTCATGTTTATATACTGTTTCAGTGACATGGTGCCATATATCAGATGATAAGCGACGACGCTCAATGGCCGATGATGCGATTACCCATACAATCTCTGGTGAATTCAAGGCGACGACAGCAAAGACTTTGACGATCTCACACTGAGAAAGTGGCAGAAACATCAAACCCTGACTCTATGTCCAAGTCTACGACGTGTCGGACCTAACGGTCCCGTTCTGGCGATAAGCGACGACATTCAAAGGCCATGCATGCTGCTGTTATAATAGATATGGCGATTCCAGAATAGAGGCTGTCATGCCGGGCTCCACTATGTTCTTATCACATGCGTCAAATTTTGCATCTGAAATAACGTTCAAACTGACCGATCAATCCATCAGGTATTCTGTTTAACTAAATCCATCAGCTATTCATGTTAGTTCCTATGTCATGACCTCTCCTAAATAGCACGTAGTGCATGTGCTATGCTTCTAAGATGATTTAACGAAGCTGTATAAAGCAACCAAAGCAAGACACTACCACTAAGAATTAAGTACGTGTACACTATATTATTGATACAACATTTGTGAACAAAAAGTGTTGGGGTGAGATAAAAAATATGGATAAGTAGCAACGAGAAAACACTAAGAGCCGTTGGCTCTGCACCACGAGCTAATTTCTCAATCGCAAATGTCTTTTGGTCATTCACATAACAATGTTAGGCCAAGTGGCCAACCAACAATCTAATAATATATTGCAAACACATAAATACCAAGATAAGTTTTACTATGATGAGTCCTATGAAATAACCTGGCACAATGTTTAATTATGGTTCTAATGTAATTAAGGTTCTTAAATAGAAGTATTGGTGAAAGGTACACGCATGAGGGAAGAGGAACAAAAGAGAAAGTTAGAGATTGCTATGACATAGTCTGTGATTACGCGTGCTGCACCCGGAATCTGAATATCATCTTCAGTATTTTGCTGCCACTCTAAAGAGTTCAATAGAAACTAATACTTCTCATTTAAAAAATTACAACAGTATTTCTCAAGGCATATATTTTTCTGCAATCCTTTTTGTACTCACATTTAGAATTGTACATACCGATAATATCATGTTAAAATTAAATATAGAACAGGTGACTCTATAATAAATGAATTCAGAAAACTAGGCAATACAATATAGAGTAAATCTAGCCACGCAAATGTGTGGTTATACAGTCATCTGTACTTTCTATTTACTCTCAGTCAGTGATGCGGATATGTGTATCTCCTATGCAGGGAAGAGCAAGTTTGGTTCTGGTCTGGTGGCTAAACTCTTGAGGATTATCATAGATTGAGTGATATGCATTCAAGAGGTCAACAAGGTTGCCTCTGGATTGGGAGTATCTGCAGGCTACAGCAACCAGTAAATTGAGGTTGATTGTTTTTCCCTACTTTCTTAGGTTTAGTCGATATGCTTTTGTTTCCCCTGTGTCTTTCAAAAGTAAGAAGAATTGACGATTTTACATTTTTCTTCTGTATAGAGTTGGAGCTTGATGACTAATGGCTGGAATGTAATCAAAGGGCAGCACACAGACACACATCCAAAGCGGCTAAGCTCCATAACCATGTCAAGCCCTAGAATGTGATCTCCAACCACACATCCGCACGCACCTCGGGCCTTCGAGAGCTCGAACACACCTGACAAAGCCATGAAGCCGTGGTAATCGGAATCTCAAAGCATCAAGGACAAGCCAGACGGATCACCAAGATGCTTATTGTATGCCCACAATTTGCTTGAACCCTGAGTCATCGATGCTCGAAAACAACACAGTCAAGACGGACTCATGACGAAGCATGTCGAACGGATCGAAAGAAACATAACAACAACACCGTCAACTATAGGTCATATCCTCGATCTCCCACTCCATCTGTGTTTGGAGATACAGCATACAAGAACTATTTGCTAAAATGTCTTGAAGGCAACAATTGGCATGGTGTCCAAGAAGTTGAGCGAGTTAACGATAATAGGACAGATAAATTAAGAAAGTGAAGTGATGGGAAAAATATATCGTTTAAACCTCTAAGGATCTTCCTTGCATATCCGACATCAGTTTTGTCCATTGTTTACACTACTGCAAATATATTTTTCATTCAGTATTGAAGTGTTATAAAATTCATATTATTTATTGGCACGAAACTAACAACAGATCAATGAAACTTCCATATATTTATTTGGAAACTTTAAAACTGTAGAGTCTACCGAAAAACACCTAATACAGTAATACACAAGTTACATTTACATACAATTCATAGATAAAAAAGGTTAAAAAAACCTTAGAAAAATTTCCAACCCACTATCTTTCATTTGTTTGCTGGGGTATAGTGTTGCATCTACATAGCTAGACATATAAATTTTGTTCTTCTAGAGAGATTTTATTTTTGTAAGTATTATACAGAACAAAATCTTCTGTAAAAATATCCAGAAAAAATAAAATTCTGATAAGCATTACGAATGGGTTATATGATAGATATGGCGGGGTGGATATGCACGCCATGTGCCTTTTTAAACTACATTAAGGTTTTAAAGTAATTTATTTTATATTCCTAGAAGATATCATGTCATTTAACCATGTTTTCGCGAAGCATCTTCCTTCAAAATCTAAATTAATTAGCAAGCAATCAAAGTAGGGAAACAAATAGAAATCTGCATATCGTTTCTTTGAGATAGGTAAATATTAGAGAATAATCTAGCCGCGCAAATGCGCGGGCCACCCAGCTAGTTGCTTTGAAGGTAAAGATGGATAAGATGATGCTCACGTAGGTGCAACCTCCCCAAGCTTAGGTGTTAGAACAAGTTGGTGATGAAGTTGACTTGGTGAGATATCCTTGGATAAACCCGGCGCCAGAAAACAGAGCTAGTGCAGGGGACCCTTGGATAAACCTTTCAGCAATGATTCCCCGGCAAAGGCGCCAGAAAACAGTCTTGATGGCCCTTCACGTAGTTACCTGCGTGAGAAGTAAATGGGTTAGGTTGAGACTCCAAGTGCAGAGTGTGTAGTAAGTGGAAGACGTGTTTTCCCCACGAGGGGTGACTCGAGGGTTTAATATCGAACTCTCGGGGAATCAGTAGTGAAGATTTATCTTTCCTATCCTTCTTTTGGTTACCTACAAAACAAAGTAAATGTTTTGGTCCTCTACCTCACCTAGTGGTTGTCAAGCACAAGGTGTGAGAATGATATCAAGATAATATGCAATGCAAACAAGAAATAAATATACAGTGGTGGTAAATAAATATGTAAGGATGGTGATAGCAATGATAAATGATATTTTTGGGTTTTACATGATGAATGCAAGATGTAAAAGTGTTTTTGTATTTTTGGATTTTTAAATGGCAGAAAATGGAAAAGTGGTAAAAGTGGTTGGAAAGGTGTTTCTTATGATTAAAAATGGATCGGGGTTCATGGTTTCACAAATGCACTCTCTCTTTAATAAAGTGGTAGACAATGGAACACTAGAGTTGACATATGAGATTGCAACACAACAGTTTAATGACAAGTTATAATTATATGGGCATCACGTCCTAGCATAGAGACCTTTTGGTTATTAGTCTCTCTTATACTCCACCAAGATGCGAACTAAATCATAACACCTCAGTAATTAAGATAACTCAGAGTATAGCAATAAGTATCATGACATGAAGTTAAAATAAGAACATGCTAGATCTAGTCATGGAGGAAGTGGCAATGGTCACACTCACACCTCCGGTAGCATGGTATTTTTCTTTATCCCTAGTGAGGCAACAAAGTAAGGTAGAGATACCCAAGTGGATCGCAGAACTTTCTCTCACATTCACTGCACTAGCCACCCCCGTTACTCCAACTAATGCACACGTTCCCCCTCACACGCTCTCATAAACATGCGTGATCATGACAAGTAAATAAGAACGGGGTACATAATATGCATCTACTTTCATAACTGAAACAAAACCATTGCAATCTCAAACATATATTAACTCATAAAAAGATCCACCACAAAGGTATTACATAGATGACCGTAATCATGTTCAGCAGCTCATACGGTACTAATTAGTGAAGCTCAAGAGAGAGGAGAGATACATAAGTTACTTCCACAAACCCATAGTCCAGAGGTGGACTACTCCCTCTTCATCATGGAGACGGTGGAGAAGTCGTTGGAGGAGGTGGAGACCACGCCGGCAGCGCCCCGCCGGAGTTTTCCCCCTCCAATCTGCAACTCCAGGTATATGTTTCGGTGTTTCTGTGTTTTTGCGGCGCTCCTTTCCGAAGGGCGTCGGGGACTATTTTTATAGGCGGTTTTAGGTCAAAACCGAGTCGGTGGAGGAAAGATCGATGGCAACAGAGCTCCGAGGCCCAAAAGGAGGGGTCCCACGCGGCCCATGTACCTAGCCGCGTGGGCCCACCTATCTTGGCCCTCGGGTCTCCGCTTGTTTGCTTCCTTCGCTCTCAAGTCTTCTTCCTTCCAAAAATTGACGCTCGTAAATTTGCAGGTCATTTGGACGCCGTTTGGGTCCCTGAAACATTAAAATATAGAAATAGGGTTTTCTGCCTGTGCAGGGTTAATTCCATAAAAATAGGAAACATATCAAATCTTCCCAAAATCATTATAAAACAGTGATATAACCCTTATATGATGCAAATATGACTGGAATATAAGTAAAATAATGCAAAGTTCATGTATGCATTTTACATGCATCACTACGCTCATATCATTGGGATCCACTAGCGACTTATAACTCTTTAGCTCTTCAGCGGCACAAGCTGATTCTGCGAAGGCTGCATCTCCCTCCTCGCACTCTATTGCTTTTTCTCTATCGCCGTGCACTGTGATGACCCCTTTTGGTCCTGGTATCTTCAGCTGTAGGTAAACGTAGCATGGCCTTGCCATAAACTTAGCAAAAGCTGTTCGCCCGAACAGGGCGTGATACGGGCTCTGGAATTTTACCACTTCGAAGCATATGAACTCGCTTCTGAAGTTTTCTTCAGTCCCAAAGGTTACTCCCAGGGTTATCTTTCCCACGGCTATGCTGACTTTCCTGGGACGATGCCGTGAAATACGGTCGTCGTGTGTTGCAGGCTGGAGTCCATGAGCCCCAAGCGCTTGAACGTATCGTAGTACATGATATTTATGCTGCTTCCTCCATCCATAAGCACTTTGGTTAGCTTGTATCCTGCTACGTAGGGTGCCACAATTAGCGCCAGCTTCCCTGGTTCTCGCACTTGCGGCGGGTGATCGTCGCGACTCGAAGTTACTGCATGCTCTGACCATTTTAGCCAATCGGGGGTTACTGGTATCACAACGTTTACTTGCTGGCTTCTGCGGCCTAATTTCTCCTCCCTCTTGGAGGTGTTGATAACTATTGTATGGTACTGCCCCACCTGTCTGGGGCTACTCGCGTTGTGCGGCCCGGCGCCTGAACCGTGAGTCGCGCCAGGGTTTCCTTCATGGTGGTTTCCCCTGTTTTGTTGGCTTTCTTCTTTCCACTTCTTGTAATAATTGCATTGCGCCTTGGTATGGTCCGCTGGTCGCCCGTCACCTCCCGTATGAAGATCGCACGGCCTATTGAAAACTTCTTCCATATTAATTGGACGAGAGCCGCTTCCTCGATCTCTTCCTCGTTGGCCCCTGAAACCTCCACGTGTGTTGGCGACAAGCCCAGAGTTTCCTTCTTCACTCTTGCGCTTGTTTTGATTCGCGTTGTTGTGGCTAGTTTGTTGCTGTTGAGGCTTGCTGGTATTTTTCTTTCCTTCAACATCGACCTTCTCCTCTTCTCCATCTGACGCATCTCTGGTCTTGTCCGAGCCAGCGTATTTGTTCGCCGCACCATTACCTCGCTGAGACTCTTGACCTTGTCCTTCATGCGACCTAACTTATGGATCATTGACTCGAACTTACAATTTTTCTCCATGACCAGGACGGCTGAACTTGGTGGTATATTGTCTGAAGAGTGTATTATTTCTGCCACCCTCCTCATCCAGTGGCGGCTTGATTCGCCTTCCTTCTGAACGCAACGCTCTAGATCTTCTATATTGTAGAGTCGCTTGCAGGTTCCTTGGAAGTTTTTGACGAAAGCATCTTTCAGTTCTTCCCAGGTATTTATGGAGTTGGGGGGTAGATTTTGTAGCCATATGTGAGCCGCGCCCTCCAACATCATGTTGAGGTACCTTGCGCATATCTCTTTTGAAGCATTTAAAATACTCATCCCCATCTCGTAATTGCTTAGCCAGGTGGTCGGATCCATGCTGGCGTTATAGTTTGCCACCTTGCGTGGTCCTTTGAAATCTTCAGGGAAAGGTTCCGATCTGATCTTCTCAGTGAAACATGCCGGACCCTTGAGTCGCGAGGACAAATCTGTGGATGTGCCCGTAGGGTTGTTAACTTCCACGAGCCGCGTCTGCATCGTTGGCATGATAGCCTGTGCTTCTGCGGCTTGTTCCTGCTGCCTCTGCGCGACCCTTGATATATCCTCTGGTGGCCTGCTTTGAACGCTTCTTTCTGCTGCAATCCCGCGGCCGGCCGGTACGGTGGGCTGCTGTCCCTCGGCTTCTGCCCTGTTGGCCTGTTGTAGGACAGCAGTGCTCAACATCTGTATCGCACGCCGTGCTTCAGTGTTGACTGGGTCGTCGCCTGTTGGTACCATCTGCGTCAAGATATTAGCCGCAGCATACATGTTATCAACCGGGCTTTGGTAATGGCCTTGTGGGGTGTGAAACCTCCTTGTTTGTTGCGATGGTAGTTGCTGGGCTTCGTGGACAATTGATGGTTCCAAAATCCTTGTGACTGGTTGGACTCCCGCCCAGCAGCTGGAGTGGGTGGAAGTTCTATTGTTGGTTGAGTCGCGCGCGCTTGCGCCTGCGAGTCAACTTGTCTTTAAGTCGCGGTGAGAGCGGCTATCCTTTGCCGATCCTGTTGGATTCCTTGGTTCACCTGTTTGAGCCTGTAGCGCTCTGCTTCCATCCTCCGAACCTCGTCCAGAAGCTCGGCCCTGGCGGCCTCAATTTCTGTCGCACAGACAGCGGCGTTTGCGGCTGACACCGGGATAAGTAGCGGGTTGCCGGGGGATGCCGATCTTTCGGCTTCTCCCACAGTTCCTGACGTACTTGCTCCTCCGGCCATGTAGACTCCAACTTGTGCCGCCTCTTGTTCTACCACTGGTGCGTAATCCCAGTAACTTTCTTCAAGAGCTGGTATGATGGACCCAAATTCTTGCGAGTCCATGCTCTCCAAGGACTCTTCTTCGTCACCGGCAACTTCTTCTACTGAGTCGCCTTCTTGGGCTGAGCTAACAGATCCGCCGCCAATGAAACCGACGAAGACGTTGATAGATCCAAACGGGATGATGCGGCCGGTCTCCAGGTAATCAGCTTCTGGTCCCCAGCTTGAATCGTCAATGAGAGGCGTGCCATCGACCATGATGATGTGGCCAATGGCGAGATCTTCAGCTCCTTTCATCGATCCTGTGCGGAACGTGACGCTCTTGACCACAGGCCCCACGGTCGGCGCCAACTGTCGTGGGTTTGTCACGTCAGATGTCATGGATGACTTCGTAGGTGTGGGATTTGCGCGAGTCAATCGTCTCCGAGCTTGGGATCGCAGGAACAAGGACGAACACAGATTTACCCAGGTTCGGCCCCTCAATGTGAGGTAAAGACCTACTTCCTGCTTACCCTAGATTGGTATAGATATGATATATGTGGTGTTACAATGGAGGCGATCCGATCTGGGAACTCGCCGTAAGAGCTAGGGTTTTGGGGCTTGATAGCTTGACCCTGTCTAAGTCCTGCGAGTCCTCTTTATATACACAGAGGCTCGCTAGGTTACAAGAGTTCTACACGAAGCCGATTGTCTTCTTGTCTTCCAAGGCAAGTTTTACCACCGACCTTCTGGAGCCTTCCTTTGGCAGGCCGCGATCCTTGATCGGTCCATCTTTACATGGCCCAATAATAGCGTGATCATGAAGATGAAGTCGCCGTTTTGGCTTTGAATAAGTCGCGGGTTAATCATTCCCCCGACACTCGGGTTGTGCTCGAACTCGACGATCCCGCTGCGGGAGAAATCAAACAAGATCATAAGGAGATGCGCGCGAGCGAGGAAAACAGAAAGGGCCAAACGGGGTCGGATATTGCTTACGACCTTGGCCGGAAATGGTGATGCACGGTGGCGGAAGTGGAGAACTCCGGCGATCGATTACGGCAGCCTAGCGGCGCTATTTGGAGAAACGAGAGAGGGGACATGAAGAGGCCGACGCGGGGACTAAAAGGAGGCCGGGGTGGTGCCGTTGCGGGGTCGAGGGAGTGGAGGGCGTGGGCGCGTGTGCGACACGGTCATGGTGGTCGTGGGCGCGCCGGACGGTTGGGGAAGGCGACCCCGACAGGTGGTCCCCACCTGTCGGTGAGAGAGAGGGAGGGGGAGAGAGGGCTGGGCTGGTTCTGGCCTCTATTGGCTTGCTGGGCTGGTCGCGGCCCACGTAGCTTTTTTTTTGTCCTTCTCTTTTTCTTTTTCTGTTTTATTATTTAAACATCAAATCTTGATTCAAATTGAATTCAAGTACTTTCAGAAAATTATGATAATGATATATTTATAAATATCATTTAAATTAGATATATTTTCCAACATTGTTCTCCAAAATATATTATAGTTTGTTATCAATATTCAAGTAATCTTTTAGGTTACTTTTATGAATTATTTTAGAATAGGGCTTTATAATCTATATTTTTATCTCATTTAAATTTCAGGATAATAAGAGTAATATTTTGTAATATAAATATCTTAAACTCATTTTCAAATTAGAATAAATTATGGAAGCCATTTTATGTTTCAAAGGTTTACTAAGCGATTTAAATAATCCATACAATACTTTTGTGTTTATAAATATTTGTTTAAAGAAATAACATATCAAATATGAAAATATTAAATTTTATAATCAAATAATCATTTTTTAATCAAAACAATTTTTATGAAATTTACTTTAAATAATTTAAAACACTTTGTACATATTGTTTTAGGGTTTATTAAACATCCAAATGTAATATTTTCATATTCATCTTCAAACTTTGATGGATTTATTTTATTCAAATTAAAAGTTTCAAATTTTAGTTATTTTTAACCATTCCAAAATTTTGGGATGTTATAATGGCTCTTTTAGACATATAAGTCCTATACAGCTTCTTCTCGAACTTTCTCCAAAGATCAATTGTGCCTTATGATTTTCCAACATCCATTTCTTCCGTCAAGTTACGACAACTCCCAACAATATATAACTACCTATTGTGGCTTCTTAATCTAGCGTCTTTCAATTCCTGCTCAATGTCCTTCACTCAATAATCGTCATCCTTCGATAAGTCTTTAAATTTGACTATCCAAATCATAATTTTTTTCACGACAGGACTTGTTATTTAGATCTTCCAACTTCATAATTCTCATACTTCAGTAGAATTCTCATATAGCTTTCCTGTCATCATTGTTGATTAACTTTTCTCCGAATGGTGATGGTATTCTTCCTTGAACTTTCGTAGCTCCTCCATCCTTCCATGTTCTGATGTTGTTGGCCTCCGAATCCAAATATGATGTGGGTTGTGGTCCATCCCCACGTGTAGCTTTGTTTATTACGATCATCTTGACTTCCTTCTCTTCATGAGCTTTCATTGTTGTTTGAAACTTCTGAGAGCACGTCTCTCCCTTACACGAATCCTATCTACGTCTAGATCAGTAACATCAAGAAAAGAACTCAATGTGACAATCATGCCATTGTACATCAAATTCTAACTTCATATACCAACCTAGCCAATCAAAAATCCAATAAGATCCAATAAATCGCAAATGCAGTTATATATCAATCATGCAACATAAGCCCGTAAAATAAGTAGTACATTGAGTAAAAACATCTCAAGTACCCAGGCTTAGATGCTATACACTACGAGATAGGTATATATTACCTTATAGTCCTATGCTAAAACAACTTTTTGCCTCAGTATTTACACCAGTTGCCCATTTGCAACGAAGTAATCCTAGGACAAAGTACTCAAAGTGTAGTTGTGGTATGGCTTGGTTTCGTATGGAACTAAACACCATGCAGATTGAATGTTCCCTCTGGCTAGAACAAACGTCTGCAGACATATTTGTATCCTTCATGTAGTTGCTGATTGCACATCATAAGTTGTACTATAGCTTCCTTCATTGTTTATGCCATCTCCTATTTCCTTAACACTTTATACTATACTTAGGTGAATCCCCTTTGAACTGCATCATTAGGGTATTGGCATACCTTCCATAGTTGAATGTCGATGATTCTTCACTATCATCAACATCTCCTGACTTCCTCCATCAAGAACTTATGATAGGGTTTTACTTCATATATAGGATAGGGTTATCAATGATACCATGTAGGTAACACTGACTTTGATGTAATCTATTTGGTGTATCAACTGGTACAAGACAGTCTTAACTGGTCATACCAAGTTGAAAAGAAATAAGGTAGATGAATATTATACCTATAGAATAATAAATAAGAATATCTACTCCAGTTGGGTAAGGAAATGTGTATACAAGTATGACAGTATTATTCTCAGGTGAACAACCATCATAGTTGTAGAAATATAGAGTTTAGTTAAATATAATAACTCCCTATAGTCTTACCAACCTACAAGTCTCCTAAAAGGGTTTTAATCCTAAGGTCGTTCGCTCTGATACCACCTGTAGTGACCCAACACACCACTGCATGTTGTAGTGTACAAGTCGTTGACATAATACTCACGGAAGGACCATTCCGTAAATATTACATTCTTCAGAGTAGTACAATAGAAACATAGTCGGTCCAAGGTAACACTATAGGATTACAACACTATTCAATACAAAATCTCGAGAACCTCCTTTACAAACAGAAGTAGGTCTCGTGCAAATGAAACTCCCGAAAGACTCAAGTCGAAGCACTAAGCTGGATACCATCTCTTCTTCTAACTCCTAATCCACTACTGCTGTTGTCACAGCCCTAATCTATCCATCTGGAATCTCTGTGTCTAGAGTTGTGCTCCTCCATCCAATTATAGTCATCTTGTCCATAGGTATTGTTGTCGACGTGTCCACCATTGCACTGTTGTCGCCACTCATCCGTTGGCAAAGTAGAGGTTGACTCCTTCAGACTCCACCAGGTTGATTTGACTCCTTGTTGAAGACCTACTCGACGTCGTCATGGATTCCTATCAACTCCTTTTATGTCTCCAAAAATCTGAGCAGGGGGTCAACGGAGGAAAGAGTGAGCAACACGAGCGTTACTCAGCAAGTTCATATACCAGGAATAAGGTGTTTTATGCACTAGCTACCATCCATACCAAAAGGTCATGGATGAACATGCATATCTTTGTAAAACATTTTTAGGAAAAGATTCATTTTATCTTCAGAAAACTATGCCCGTCAACCATTCACAGGTGCTAGGGCTTCATGGAGCCACCTTTCCGGCAGCGTTCGCAGCTCCTTCTCGGAACAGGGAGTAACATGTCACACTTTTTTACACTTTGCAGAGGTACATTACTTTACCCATAAGAGATCAACGCATTGTTGCACAACCGGGCGATTCTTTCCCGTCCACACTCTCTTTGGTGTGGGGCCCAGTCGGTGATCCAAGCCATTCGCCGTGCTTCTCCAACAACCTCGCATGCCCACCCTTTGTAGGTCTGTCCTCCCCTTTATCTTATGGTAGACCGATCCGGACCAAGTCCTCCACTATACCAAAAAGATAGACCGTTCCAGACAACCCCTACAATCCATCATAGACACCAGAAACCGTGGGAATTGAGGGATCCCACCCATGTGCATGTAGTCTCGAAAGACCTACAGCCTACAGAACTGGCTATCCGCTGACATGCGAAAGGGAAAAGGTCACAGATGACTTTCCCGTCCCATTCCAAGTCTTATGGTTAACGCTTTATTTACGGCGCACGAACACGGACGACATTGGTTATTAAGTCCTAGGTAATAATTTCCCGTGCAAATGGAACCTCCACCAACCACATCATACCATGGTTCCATCTGCCAGCCAACTATATATATAGCAATTCACATCATTCGAAAATAGGTTTTTCCTTTTTCATGCAATGATAAACCATAGTACTTTGTAATTACTTTGATAAACATAATCAAGTAGGACATGAGCAAGAGTGAACTTGCCTTGGATAGGAATAGCAGTTCAAACCCTTCGGGGTTCTAGGGTTTGCGGTAAAACCCCAAGTTCTGAAAAAGGCAATGTAATCCCAATAAGGACTACAGAAAACTCTGGCAAGATGCTATTATGCATAAATATGAGATGCATCGCAAAATACCCCAAGCTTAAATAAGCTTCGTCTTACGCACTAGTTCGATAACATCGTATTAACTTTACTTAAGATTGTTTCATCATCTTTAGGTGATGTTATAAGTACTTAAATTGATTATGGGCTAAGTCTAGTGATTACTTAGAATGTGATGCCTTCATGTTTTTAAGTGTGTATCACTTTTATTTAACTGATTAAGTATTATCAAATATTAAGAGTAACCACTTATAAGTTTATCTTTTATTTAAGTATCACACATAAAAGGAAATAAGTAAAGCAACATCATTTTATGTCCTAATTCTTAGTTTTAGAATTTTGTTTTAAAAGAAGAAATAGAGATTTAAACTAATTAATAAAGATAGTAATAATAAGTGATTATATTTTATTAAGTAGAGATTTCAATTTTTGATTATGTAAACATCCTTTAATAATTATTTTCCTTATGGAGACTATCATTTAAATTAACCATTTAATGCACACAATGTAGGACATGAAATTATTATAACACATTTTAAAATTTGAAATTTAAACATATGAAGCATTTTAAATGAAATTGAAATGCATCCAAAATAGCATTTCAAATTAACTCCATATTTAAAATAATAAGTAAGTTGTTGTTTCAATTTTAAAGTGATTCAATTGTAACTAAACACACATTCAAATGGTATAAATAAATAGATTTTTTTTAACATTTTGGTATATTATTTATATTTTTATGATTTAAAATGATTTAGTTATGAATTTCCAAAGTTTAAATTCAATTTTAAACAATTTCTGGAATTTATTAAAATGAATTGGTCCCACTGTCATATTTTTAATAATTTTTCAAAAATTATTTTCCTAAATGATTAAAAATCTGACAGAAGGGTCCACCTGTCAGGATTTTCATAATTTCTAAATGAATTGAAAAGAATTTTCTGATTGGTTCGCTGACGTCAGCATGACGTCAACGATGGAGCTTGCTCCCAACCCGAGCTCAATCCGATGCAATTGAGCGAATTAAGCCAAATTCGGGTGTGCATCCAGTGGAGTACGACGTGGGCTACCAATTGGTGGCGGCGCCGCTGGTTAATTGTCACCGGAGCATCGCCGGCGACAAGCTCGCGCGGCGACCAGAGACTGTGCACGGCACGACCACTACCCAGCTCAAATTGGAGCAAATTAAGGGTACGGGGAAGAGCGTATACTCACCACGAGCACGTAGGACGACTCGATGAAGCACGGGGAGCACGGACGGCGTCGGAAACATCCACGAAAGTCGTCGGCCGGACTTGCGGAAGACAGCCCGATTCCTCCTCCACCGAGCTCCACACCACGCACCACTCAACGAGGATCAAGAGGGCGACACGACGAACCTCCAGAGCTCCTCCGAGCAGCACGGCGAGCACAGAATCGATGGCGCACGGCGGCGGCCGTACGGCTAGGGTTTCGCGGTGGGTGAAGAAAAGAGCGTGGGGAAGAAGAGAAGAATACGGGGAGGAGAGAGTGAGATGCGGATGCCTCTTAGCTTTTATCCTCGCGAGCTAGCAGGCAGGTAGGAGGTGGCGTCGAGGGAATCGACACGGCGACGACCTTCTCGTCCTTCTGGCGGAAGGAAGAAGAAAGGAAATAAAACAGTTTTTCACAAAACCCCCTGTAGTTTCTGGAAATTACAGGAGCAGTTGAAACAGACCCCTGGTTACTGATTTGGCCTTTTTTGGAATAGATAAAATTACATATTGGTCCTGGAATGTTTAGAATTTCAAAAGGAAGTTTATTCCAACTTTGAAATTTGAATACTTAGTGTATTTTGAATTCCTTTAACATATAAAGTGAATTTGGCCTATTTGGATTTATTTCCGTTAATAAAATGTGTGGCTTTACACTTCTTTATTTTTGTTGTGCATTAAAGCAGCATAGAAATGCTAGGTTATGCCTTATTTATTTGCGGTTATTTGTTATTTTCAAATACTATAGATGATTTGATGACTTGACTCCAAAATATTGATAGATATAAATATTCAAACTTGTTTCTTTGTGCTTTAATAATTCTTGAGCAACTCCAAGTTGTTGTCCAGCAATAAAGGCATGATTTGCTTACTGTGGTGCCTTCAAAGAGTATGCACAGTGTTTCAATTCAAATTCATGCCAAGCATGATATATTGTCTTGGTGGCTTTAACTTGTGATACCTGACAACTAAATCATGTGAAGACATAATCAGATGTTTGTGGATACACACAGTATAAATATCCTGCCTATAGTCAGGTCTTATGACGAGATAGTTGAATAAAGTGATGATAATAGAATCTTGCTTGATTCCATAACTCATTCTGAATACAAAAGATTGATGCATTCCTCTCTGATAGGAATTGATGCTTTAGTGTGGGGAAGCAAGTTGCTAGAACAACTGCTGACTAAATAGTCCATGTGGTTCCAACTTCCACATGTCCAGATTTTTCTCTTCTTGAGAACGAAATCTTAAACAAGCCAAGTGGTCTTGATCACATGATGATCTTGTGAACTCCTCTCAAATGAGACTTGTCCACAAACATGAATATGAGGGTTACTCATGTGATTTCTATTTATGGGTGATGATTATGTGGCTTTATGATTTGGCTTTACTTTCTCCTGGGAAATCATATCCTTGAGAAACACCATAAATCTCCATGTGGCTTTCTTATTAGTTGGTTATAGAAGAATGTATGTGTATTTTATGACATCAATTTGCCCTATGCATATAATAAGAATTTGTTGACAAGATTGCAAGGCTTGTCACCAAATTACTTCTCATATTCAAGGGGTTGAGATGTACAGAATTATCTGACCTTCTGTTTATTTGTATAAGACACTCAATTGTTTGAGCATACAAAAGTGATTTGTTAACAAGGTTATAAGGCTTGTTACCAAACTACTTCTATATAACACAAACATTGGAATATCATACTGTTTCTTGAGAGATTAATAAGAACAGATTATGATAGATAAGTTTCCAAATTCTTCACGATAGATGGGCATAGGACTTCTATGCATATCTAAGAAATCCTTCCGTATAATCTTCTTGTTGATTTTCCTCCTTTCTTGTGTTGCCTTCTCTAGTAGAATGACTTGGAGAAGATTAGAAGATAAGAAGATAAGATAGTCTTGATAGAATAAGTAGATCTAGATTAAGATTTAATTTAGTCTTTTATTCACCTTCTATATACTCCTTCTTTTCTTTTCTTTAAGATATGTACTTATTCTATTAATGATGTAAGTCATACTCATCATTTGATTTATAGTTTCTTGTATTATTAACTTGTAACCAAATGTTTGAGAATTTAGATAAGACAAGATTTTGAAGTTTATAACACTCATGTTGATGACTAAGTCTAATCCACCAACATCAGCGAAACCTCAATGTAAGTTTCACAAGTTGGATTCCAAGTTTTTAGTTACTCGTCAAACTAACGACATTCCCAACTAGCCTTTCGAGTGATGGTTGAACACTCTATGACTTCGTTGAAAAAGTTTTAAATTTTCCCGTATTTTCAGATGCATGCTATGCAAATGCACAAATTTCTACTCTCTGAACTACGGGTCATTACAGTTAGTTGCAAAAGGCTTCAGTCAAATTCCAGGTGTGGATTATAATGATGTTTTCTCTTCGGTTGTTAAGCATAGTTCAATTCGTACATTTTTTTGGTATTGTTGCTATGCGTGATCTTGAGCTTGAGCAGTTAGATGTAAAGACTGCGTTTCTGCACGGAGAGTTGGAGGAGGAGATATACATGGACCTGCAGAAGGGTTCATAGTGTCGGGTAAGGAGGATCTTGTGTGTAAGTTGGAAAGGTCCTTGTACGGTTTGAAACAATCTCCTCGACAGTGGTATAAAAGGTTTGATTCTTTTATGTTGTCACATGGCTTTAAGAGGTCTGAATTTGATATCTGTGTGTACATTAAGTTTGATAATGGATCGCCTATATACCTGTTGTTATATGTTGATGATATGTTGATTGCTGCCAAGAGCAAGAAAGATATCGCCGCTCTCAAGTCACAGTTGAGCAGCGAGTTTGAGATGAAGGATCTTGGTGCTGCTAAGAAAATTCTAGGTATGGAGATTACCCGTGACAGAAATTCTGGTTTGTTGTTTCTTAGTCAGCAAAATTACATTAAGAAAGTTCCTCATCGTTTTAACATGCATGATGCAAAGTCTGTTAGTACTCCTATTGCTCCTCATTTTAAATTGTCAGCTGAACAATGTCCTAGTACGGATGAGGATTTTGAGTACATGTCTAGAGTTCCATATTCTAGTGTTGTTGGTTATTTAATGTATGCCATGGTTTGCTCACGTCTAGATTTATCATATGCTATGAGTTTGGTTAGTAGATATATGACTAATCCTGGTAAATAACATTGGAAGGCTGTTCAGTGGATTTTCAGGTACCTTCGCGGCACATCCAATGCTTGCCTGAAGTTTGGCAAGACTGATGAGGGACTCGTAGGCTATGTGGATTCAGATTTTGCTGCCGATTTGGATAAGAGGAGATCACTCACAGGTTATGTGTTCATGCTTGGTGGTTGTGCCGTGAGTTGGAGGGCAACGTTGCAATCCGTTGTTGCCCAGTCTACGACTGAAGCAGAGTACATGGCTATTGCTGAAGCATGTAAAGAATCGGTTTGGTTGAAAGGTTTGTTTGCTGAGCTTTGTGGAGAAGATACTTGCATTAACCTGTTTTGTGATAGTCAGAGTGCCATTTACCTTACAAAGGATCAGATGTTCCATGAGAGAACAAAGCACATTGACGTCAAATACCATTATGTGCGTGATGTTGTTGCAAAAGGTAATCTGAAGGTATGCAAGATAAGTACTCATGATAATCCTGCTGATATGATGACAAAGCCAGTTCCTGTTACTAAGTTCGAGCTTTGCTCGGGCTTAGTTGGTATCACTGTCTAGCCCAAGAGGCTATTTGGCGCCGAAGGTGTTTTCTTTGTTGTTTCAGGGTGAAGGTTCTCGTTCATGCTACAAGATGAAATTTGTCTCAAGGTGGAGTGTTATTTTGATGTGTTCCAAATTCATATGAAGATATTAAGTGAGAGGCTAACTTCGGAGCGAAGCGGAGGCCCGTCGCCGGAGGCTTGGGCCGTAGCGTACAAAGTCATTTTGAAAAACCGGAATTTGTCTTTTTTGCATAGGCTGGAAAAAATGTCTTTTTTTCGCGAAACTTTTTGTGCTAACATACAATATCCGTGTGTATATCCGAAATTTTTATTAGAATTTTTTGACATTTTAAAAATTGATTTTTATACAATGGGTGCATCTAGACCTACGACCCGATATGGATTTCCCAACGTTTAGCACCTTCTTCCCTCAACAAAGCAAGATCATAACTGAATATTCCCTCCGTTTTTTAATATAAGATGTTTTAGGTGTTACACATGTTGTCTATATGCACACTAAAATGAGTGAACATACACACAAAAATGTGTCTACATATATTTGTGTGCATGTGTATGTGGACAAAAATTAAAATATCTTATATTAAAAAACGGAGGGAGTACATTGTAACTATGAGAAGCATCTGCCACGGGAGGTCTGGCACCTTGGGCATGCAGAAGATACAAAAGGAAAATGAACTCCCACTCGCACGCCGTTCCCCTCTCCTGTCTACAGTGAGAAAAGGCGATTTTTGAGCTCCCCCGTCGACCCACCTCGCTCGCGGCGAGCCGCGGGTTCCCTCTTCCTCCGCCGGCCGCTCCGGCGGCGGGAGGATGGGGGAACCCCGGATCTCGGCTTGTACATAGTGTAGGGTTTGGTAGGGTTCCCGCCGGCGGCGTTGTGGTGGTGGTGATGCTGTCGGTGTGGTGGTTTGCGTCGGCACGCTTCCCCTCCTGCGACGGAGTTCTTCGGGCCTCCGCCGTGGTGTGCGCGACTTCTGGAGGCCGGGGATCTGCGGATCCGCTGGCCTCGTTCGTCCCCGGGTACTGCGAGTGATGGTGGCGGAAGTGGAGGTGCGGGGTGGCTGCTGTGGAGGAGGGTGGTGTGCTGGCGGTTGATCTGTGGCGCTGGCCACGGATCTGGAGCGGAAGTTGCTCGGGGCAGGTCCCCGGCCGATGGAGGACAACCGTCTTCAGATCCAGCTCGTCGGAGCTGGTGGCTTCTGCGGCTTTTCAGTGCCTTCGGGCATGGTGCTCTTCTGTTCCTTGGGCTTGGTCGCCGGGCGGTCGCTTCTTCTGTCGTCTCCGGCGGCGGAGGTCGCGCACGGTGGTGGACCTCGAGGTTGAAGATGGCGTGACACAGCAGTGTCCTCTGTATTCTCCTTTTTTCTTTGCTTGTATATGCTGTTGTACTGGCTTCCTTTCCGTATGAATACAAGTATGAAAAATTCAAAAAAAAAAAAAAGATACAAAAGGAAACATCTAAAAATGTTAGATACGAGCATCAGCCTGGCACTTATCCAAACATATTTGTAGAATTAATGTTAGGTAGTACATTTGACTACACTGAACACAACTTGGAACTCTAGCCAGTGAACTACAAGCCAAATGGTAATGAGCATGCAGAATAATTGCATTAAAAACTGTACGTTCTACTGATGAAAGAACATGCTTGCCACAAGATGACTGCCCACTACTTCCTCCGTTTGGAAAAGGATGTCTTACATATATCCAAATTTGAATATATGTGTACACTAAAACATATCTACATACATCTGAATCTAGACAAATCTAAGACATCCTTATCTGGATGGAGAGAGTACATATAAACAGACAGTAGCATGCCATTTACCATATATTATCACAGATTCTGTAAATGTTTATAATAATCTAGCGGTAAATATGCAAAAAAGTTGAAAAGGAAAAACAAATGCTCATATGGATTGTCCTGGAGCAATCTATGGTCGAAGAATTATTGTTGCACGAAGACCATGGCAAGGGAAGTTCACAGACATCATCAAAGGAGAACACACCTCTTATTACTAGCACCGAGCAGACGCAATCACGCAATGCCATACACAGTGTTATGAAGTGATAGTCAAGGCCAGTGCAGATCTAATTATTCAATTCTTAATCCATACAAAACACAACTCAATGGCAATTATATTAGTTACTGACTCTCTATTCTGAGATACCCAATACAATAGAACAAATCAAGCTACAAAACCCTACAAATGTCATATCTGAATTCACTCTCCAGTTTCTCACCATTAGCTAAAAATACAAGTGCAAATTCATATGGAGAAATGCTACTAATTTAAGAGTAAGTTGCACCATAACTGCCCAAACTCCAGCGGCAGGAGCACACTACCCTTCTATTATCAAGAAAAAAGAGTTCATTAGCATGCGTGTGTGCATGGGGATCGCGACATGCTTAAAAAGCAAAGACAACATAAATCAAGTCCACGCTAACAAATCTGGACTCACATGAAATTTGTCAAGCTTCATGCGCTGACCACTATTCCAAAAGACCGATCTGATGGAAAGGGCCAGACAATTCACTTATACACTTCAACACTCCCTCTCACGTGTGACTCGGGGAGGGAGAGGCCAACACGTGCAACGGGAAGAGAGCGACGGCGCGCGAGTCTCAGAGGTATGGCTTAAGAGGCCTATACGTGGACAAATAGGGGGCAGCAACAATTTTAGAACAAATTGCGCAAACCAGGACTCGAACTCGAGACCTTGGCTCTGATACCATGTCAAGCTTCATGCGCTGACCACTATTCCAAAAGACCGATCTGATGGAAAAGGCCAGACAATTCACTTATACACTTCAACAAAATTAACAAAACACCGAACAGCAGGACGATGGGGGGAAGGAATCATGCAAAGGAGAAGCAGACATAAAGGAAAAAGAAAAAAAAGGATGTGTGGACCTGTCTTGACCTACAAAGAAGTGGGAGGGCCAGCTGCATATATTGCTTCACAAGCTTTATCGAGCACATGGCGATCGGGGAACACATCTACTAGGCAGAATTATGAACACTACCAACTACGTAACCTGAAGAAAAAAAATAGCGAATTCCACGCTGTAATGATGCGCTCAATAGGGTCAAAGTCCAACCACTGATAAGAGATCCGCCATTCTGCTTGTACCTAGCTATTGAAATTTAGATTAACTGCTCTGATCAGCCAGTTCAGTAAGGAGCAGACTTGTGAGTATCGATTGAAAAAATAAATCCCAGTACAACTATTCAAGGCACAGAACGTATAATTACGATGGCAGGGTAACAGAGACTTGTTTGGTGTGATGCCTCAAGACAGGATGACGGACCTTGCAGTTGGTAGTTCAGGAGTTCATCGAAGAAAATTGTTACACAAAACTTCGATGCATTGTCATGAAGCAAGCAACTTCTCCCGAGTATTAGCTAGTTGCGATCAGGTAACCCCTTTAACTGCATCGATTTGGGTCAAAATTAATAGCGTAGTGTATTACTGCACAATTCACTGGTTCTGGAAGTTTGTCATCCGATTTGTCCTCCCATTTGCAACAGGTCCACACAGCCTCACCAAAGGTAGAGCGAAAATCAAGTAGTCAGCGTATATTGGATCTAGCCGTGCAGCAAGATCTGCTGAAATAGTGTCGTTACCCATCAGAAAAATTTGTTATACAAAGTACTCTCCGTCTGTAGCACTTAACTCACAATTCAGATAAGAGTTCCCTTCCGACCATGCGAGTAACCGTGTTCAAAATCAAAATGTAGCAACTGGCCATAAATTATGCACTTCTTTGAGCGAAATCTTTATTAGATGCTGGTTTAGACACTTTGAGTTGCAGTTGTAGTTCGAATCAGGTTCCGTTTTTAAACCATGCAGATGCGTGTCCTACTATTCACGTCAAATTCCACACTTTTGAACAGAAGAAGCATGGTGTCAAAGTACATCAATCCAGCCGCACCAAGGGCACCGCACCGCATGCCCAAACACCACCATCTCTTCGCACCCGCGCGTGAGTTGTAACAGCAATCGCCAGCGAGCAATGTCGCAGGAGCCGGCACACAGACGGAGCGGCAGCGGCAGCAACATTGCCAGCGTCTGCGCGGCGCTGGCGCGGCTGAGCATCGACCTGAACGGCGGCGGGGCGATCCGCCCCGGGACACTGCTCGACGAGTACGAGCGGATGGCCATCGAGGCCCAGCTCAGCCGTGCCGTCCTGCGGCGGAGCTACTCCGAGCCGAGCCCGTCCCGGATCGCCGCGCCGCAGGAGAGAACGCGGCCGCCGGCTGCCGCTCGTCGTGAAGAGAAGGGTGAGGCGCCGGCGCGGAGGTTTCTGCTGCTGGAGGCGTTGAAGCGGGTGTGGTGCTGGCTGAGCAGCGCCAGCGCGTGGGGCGGGCACGGCCAGAATAATGGGGAGCAGCGGCAGCCAATGCCAATGCCGCAGCCGCCCGCGCCGGCGGTGGCGGCAAGGGTGTGCCTGCTCGACTACCTTCGCTAGCTAGCTGAATGCCGCGCGCTTATTGATCTTCTTTCGTGTGTGATATACTGTAAAGATTGAGATTAAATTCGTGTAATGGCAATGAGATTATGCGTGGACAACGTTGATTTGAGTCATTTGACACACAAAGCGAACTTGGCACGGAGAGGAGAGCCAAGGCACGACGTAAGCAGTCGCGGCATAGTCGGTGCATGGAGAGAGCGGCAGCCATTGTTAATGTGACCCGAGTACGTTGGCGACGTTGAGAAAGCAATGCAATGCAACGCGGCGGTCTATGGCGGTACTAGGCTCAAGTTTCATCTCAGTCCTGATCATTGATCAATCATATCCTCTGATATCGGTTCTTGTTAGGTTGGATCCAAATCTAATGCGGTCGTGACCTTTACAGCCTGCGCACAAAGTGGAGCTAGTAGATGTACGTGAGGCCAAGGAAGCTCCGATGTCGGGTTGAAAATTCAGGTCGTCTCTGCGAAGCCGGTACTCTGCATTGCGCTCAGCCACTTGTTTTGATTCACAGAATGTTCTCGCCGTGAGTCAGTCCTCACAGCCCGGTCCTAAACATAACGCTGAAAAAACGAAGTATACGGGCGCAATGGTGTCCACCGACGAACAGGAGACGGAGAACGAAAGAAAAACGTTTGCTAGAAGAAACAGAGTAAATAATGTTCAGAGCTTCAGAAGTTTCTCCGCTTGCAGAAACGTACAGAAAATAAGCTCCAAAGCTTTCTACTACTCCCTTCGATCCATATTAGTGGACACAACTTTGTCTAGATACACATGTATCTAGTCTGACTAGATACATGTGTATCTAGACAAAGTTGTGTCCACTAATATGGATCGAAGGAAGTAGTAGTTCTTACGTTAGTGCGGCAACTTGTACAGAGGGTCGTGACAGTGAAGTGAGAACTAGCTTGTAGTTCTGCTAGTTCTCACTTCATTGTCACAATGGACGAACAGCCATTGAAGACAGTACACTGATTTTCTCTCGAGAATAGTGTACCAGTCCATTCTACACACGTTACATCATACTAATGAAGATCTAGACTAGTAGAACGTTCGGATTCAAATCGGACAGATCAGAAACGTTCTCGACTAAAGAGTGTAGCAATAAGTGTGAAGTAAGCTTGACAGGATAAATGAGAAACTTTAGATAAACAATCAAGGGACAGGTCACAGTCAACAATTGCAACTATGGGAACTAAATTTCCAAAATGACAAAAATTCAATGTCTGTTAACTTCTGAAACAAATATTATGAACTGTCGCATGCTATTGACACACCATTCACTAGACTTACTTGCCGACTGGCAGCAAACAGAAGTTGGCATCCAAGAGAAATAATAGCTGAAATGTTTGACGGCAAACAAATACCGACCGAGCAACCAACCCAAGTTTATTGCATAGTGAGGTTACAACGCCCACCAACACACTGCTTCCATCCAATCAGAGAGAGAAAAGTATCTACAATCTGGTTCTATCTACAGTTCACTCAGCCCTACCGAGCGAGTACTACTGAAGGGGTAGTACATACAGAAAGCCACTTGTCTTGCAATATATCAGATTGCACTAAAATCACTATAGGCTAACAAAAACAACAAATAAAATCAAGGTGAAGAAAAGAAAATTCGGCAATATGGACAATCAAAAACCCTCAACGCCAGGCCTCCGCACAATATTCGGAGGTGATTTCTTGACCGAGCTCACCCTGGGGTAATCCAGAGTAATAATGGACGAACAGGTCCTTGGAGGAAGCAGTGCGGATGTGGATGACCTTGGTGAGACCAGGTGTTGGTTTCGTGAAGGAGGCGACGGCGAGAAGGTCATGACAGGATGCTGAGGGACAATGCCGTTGAGACTCGTCGATTTTAACATCACTTTCCTTGGCGCGGCAGATGGTTCTTGCAAAGGATATCGGCAGGGAACCTTTATGTCCTGGACGCTTGCTAGGGACTCCACGACGGCCCTCATCGTAGGCCTCTCTGATGGTTCCCTATCAAGGCACTTCAGAATGATGTCTGCCACAGTCCGAGCAGCCTTGGTAGGAAAGCGTCCTTTTATACGGGGATCCACGATGAGGGATAGACGACTATCATCGGTGAGGAAAGGCCGACTCCACTTGACAATATTACGTTCTTCTTTGGAGGAACGTGCATCAAGGTTCTTCTTTCCTGTTATTAGCTCGAGCAGGACAACTCCAAAGCTCCATACGTTGCTCTTGGGAGTCAGTACACCTTTTTCCAAGGTTTCTACTGAGAGGTTTGTAGCAACCTGACCAAGAATAACATCGCTGGTAAGTAACACATTATAGATAACAGTGTGATGTATTAATGTCATTTTGCATATTTTACTGCAGTTATTAAAAGCATGCAAGCCAGAATCCATGCAAACTGCAGAACATAAAATGTGGAGGAACATGCTGTGTGAACCTATTGAATGAAATGATACGATGGTTAGTGCTCAAGCTGGACGGATAACTAGAACTTCCACCATGTTTTCAACAAGGAACTTACCACATATGCATTGGATCTTTCCTCCTCAGAACTGAAGCCAACACAACCATATCCTGATAGCTTAGCAGTGAAATCTTTTTCTATTTGGATGTTCGAAGTTGAGAAATCATCATACATTGCCTGTGAAAAATAGAAATACATATTAATAAAGACTACCAAGCGAAGTGCAAGATAACATTGTAAAATTTAAACTGTAATTTTTTAGCCATGTCAAAAGAGTTCAGGATCAGCCACCTGAAAGGGTCCCTCGTCGTGTAGGAAAGCCAGACCTTTAGCAGCACCCAGGGCAACCTTCAAACGTGTAGACCAGTCCATGAAACGACCATCAGATCTTCCAAAAAGTAACCTGTCTAAACTGCCATGGTGAAGCCGCTCATAGACCAACATCCTTTCATTAGATTCTTCTTGCATGGAAGCCGATTAGTTTACATAAATTAGGATGTTGAAGCGATGCCAGGTATTTACTTGTGTTTTAAATTCTTTGAAACTCTGCAGAATGATGAAAAATATGTTGCATTAGTACCTCATTAGTAAATTTTCAATATTACATTTATGATGATCCAGAAAACGGTGTGGCCCTGGCATGTAGGTAGCAATTTCTCTAAAGTGGTAAAAGTATCCAATTTATCACGAAGTTCTAAACAAACCATTTCAGGCTCTCAGCTACAATTTTCTACTAGTGTTTCTGGAGATTCTTCAAATATCAACTTCAAGTAAATCTGGACTGTACATTACCAAAGATCATTAAACAAAGTAATCTACCTTGGAGAAAGTCACACTTTACTAAACTCATGCAGGGGAAAGCATGAAATACCACCTCCCAGAAGACTATCGCTAGTGAAAGAACAGCTCACAAGAGATAAAGACGGGATAATGAATGGGGTACAAATATCTCGTGGTAAAGAGAACAAAGACGATCCAACACATGGTCAACCTTCAAAGCTTGCTACCTAACAAATCGATGTTGTCCTAAGTTGTATTTGTGGAATTGAACTCGATTTATTTACTGGGGACACAGTTGCATCATATACTACTGTATAACAGTAAGCATAGATCACATGACTAGATGTAAACAGCAGGCTACTCTAGCCTCCAAATTTGTGTTATATTCATAAAGTAGATAGGCAAATTCTCGATGTTATCACGTAGAATGAAAATAATTAGTAAGTGTGGCAGAAAGTTTGTTGGCAAACTAGCCAGCCTAGCAAAATTGTGGGGGCAATCTCATGGTTGATCTAGCAAAGCTATTTGTAAACCTATCACCTTACATGCAAAATAAGAAGGGAAAGTATATAATAAAACTTTACAAAGAACAGTACCTGACTGGAGGGGAGTAATCGAGCTACTATTGCTTCCATCGTTCTTGGTTGAACAAAATCTTCCCTGAAGGATGCCTTATATGATGTCGAAGTCAGAGTTTCTGAGAGACATTGAACACCAGAAAACCACTGGCAAGCAGATGAAATCTCATCATAAGAGAAGTTCTTTAGCCCATCAGACCTCTTTGGAGGTAGTGGGAGAGGACCTGAAGTCTCAAGTGGTCCGCTTGCATTGATAGCTTTGAAGCTACCAAAGTTCCTCAAGGAACTTCCTTCTGGTGAGGGAAGCGGAAGGGGTAATGGATTTGAATACCGATGTGCCTTAATAGCTCCTCCCTTTACCCTAGAGTCATCGTGATCATCAAATTCAGCATATGGAAGGCCATCCTGATCAACCAGAATCAGGCTTGAAGGAGCAGACAACACACGTGCTCTGCTGTGAGAAACTTTACTTGCCGATTGGCAGATTTTAGCCCTGTTCGTAAAACTAGCAGGAGCTGACTGCAAAGATGGCACATGAGCTTCCGGCTCCGGAAGTCTCAAAGATGCCTCCCTTGCATCGGCATGTTTCTTGCTCGTAACAAGAGGGCTTTTCTTCTTCTTTGATCTCAAACCAGTGAAGCAACCCATCATATGTACACCGACGAAAAGTTGCTGCAGAATTCCAAATAGATTGCTGAATTAGCACATATATTACAAAGGTAACTGGTCCTGTATTGCGTTACAGCAGTCAATCGTTGGAAAAGCAAAAAAGTTTGTGGTGTGCTGCATCGGTTGCCTAAAGGTAAATCCAGTACACCGAAGGTGCAAAAGGCGCCAAGGCCAGCACGAGCAGCCAACTTAACTAGGATTTCTTCCATTCAGTACAACACCGAAACCTCCAAATATTTACTGGAGGAGTAGAGGTTATTACTTCCTCCCCGCTATCAATCAACTCACCGATCTATCCAGACAGAGACTAGGACCAAACATACAGGAGCTGGCTGGTTTGATATACATTGGTCCACATACGCTACATTCAATTTTAAAACACATAATCATTTTCGTCTCCGATACAACTCTACAGGAATCGCGCATGCCTGCAACTACTACCAACTTAAGACGGAGTTGAATAGTCAGAACACTCACCTAATCCAGCCAAATTAACAATCTGGGTCAAGAGACCAACTAAAATAAGCTACCTTGCTCAACGAAGTTATTGACCCCACCAACCCAGCCAAGAACAGAGGCGAATTAACTGGAACCTTTGACCAGCATATGTGATCACAATGAGCTGCAGCCCATGGCCGGATAACTAAAATTGCGACGGGGAGCACCGCTAGAGCGCTCAAATCATCATATTTCTGGCTTACTCATACATACATGCCAAATCTTAAGATTGCATTCCCCGACATCTACAATGCGAGGTGGCGGACAGGGAAATGGTCAAATAAACTAGCAGCACTCTGAACCTGACAGCTCGGGATTAGCCCAATGGATAGAGATCTAAGCAGCCGCAGGACTCGCAGCAGAACCAAACCAAGAAAGGGCTCAAGAACACCCGCTTACAAACAATTACAAGGAACAAAAATGGAAACCAAGAACGCAAGATCGCACCTGTACGGAACACTTCGCTTCGGCGCCTGTGAATGGGAGGAGATTCACAGCCTGCCCAGGTAGGTACTGGCGTCTAGGACGGGAGGAGGACGACGGGGGGCGATGAGGAGAGCAAATGGTAGGGCAGGGATATAGTAGTAGTAGGGAGCGAGAGAGGGGAGAAAAGTAAAGAATGGAGGTTAGAGAAGATGGGGGATGGGTAAAGAAGAAGAGGGTGGCACTGGTCAAAGCCGGAGATATTGCGATCCGAGGCAGCTTTTTTACATTCCACCCTGTTGATTCCGCATTTTCCGAATCTCCCTCTTAATTTGGGGCCACAAAATTATTTAGGGACTTTTCAAGCTCGACTTATCCTTCCAAGAAATATTGCTACTAGTATTACTCTCTCTTGATCTCAAAAAAGTATTACTCCCTCTAACCCAATTATAGGATAGTTAGGATTTTTTTTTCTAAAACTGTAAGGGAAGGCACCGCTTCCCCTCCTTCCTTCGCCTACACACATCTTTTCTAGTATTACTAGTAAGGTTGGGGAGATAAGATTTTTCCTTCCACAAAAAATATTGTTACTAGTATTACTCCATCTTTTCTGGCTTATATGACAGCTAAGAAAATCACCGAAAACCCGCAAGGAAATTCGCATCTTTCACTCCCTACATCGAGGCATAGTCCCACACCTTCCTACAACACCCCGCCATTTCAAATTTATTACATGCAGTGGTCAAACCGTTTCCGGGTCTACCGGTGGCGCAATGAGCATGGCGGGCGGTCTTTTAACGTTGTGCGTTACAAGTCAATTTTAATTATGGGTTATACGTAAATTAATTCACGGCAAACCCGGGATGCTTTTCACCGTGGAGTCTTCATCCTTAGAGAGAAATCCGTGTCCTTCCATCTAGAGAACGTACGCGCGGAATAAACTTTTTGCTGTTGTATGAAGGTCTCAGTTGGCTAAAACAAAGTATGCCACCTTTTTGCGGTTCTCAGGGTTAGCGAGATTAGAATTTGACTTCCACGAGAAATATTTACTAGTATTACTCCCTCTTTTATGGTTCATATGACAACTACGAAAAACACGGAAAACCCACAAGAGAAGGCGTTGTACTCGTCGCCTTTTTGCCTCCCCACATTGCGGCATAGTCCCACACCTTCCGCATGTTACCACATCTTGCGGTTTCCAATTTATTGCATGATGTGGTCAAGCTGTTAGTCTGTAGCGCGATGGCCTTTTGAAGAAAGTAGAAGCGAGTTACAAGTCAATTGGCTATGTGTTACATGTAAGTAAATTCACCACAAACTCGGGACGGTTTCACTTTGGAGTCTTCACCTTTAGAGAGAAATCGGGGTATGTCCCATCAAGAAAACTTATGAACAAAGGAAATCCTTTTGTGGCCAGATGATGGTCTTGCATTGGCTAGGAAGTCATAGTATGTCACCAACTTGCCGGTCTCTAGGTTAGCCAATCTTTTTTAGACATCCCTCGTGTTCTAGTATGTCTTTTACCGACATACATGGTCTATTTCTCCACAATAGAAACAAAACAAGTTCAACATGACACAGGTTGAACAATCACAAAACTGTGTCGAAAGCTATTGCTGGACGGGGTTAAATAGTTTCCTTGACTAGTAGGAGCCCGCTACTTCTTTTCTTACAAACAAGACGTGCAACGTAGGTTTCATACAGAAGAAACACAACTCGTATTCAGCACTCCATTGCAAAGTTCCAAGGATGATTAAACCACTACAACTTCTCATTATGGAGTGTACGTATCACTAAAAGAATAGTCCGTATATATGTGCGGAACAAGCATGACGTCAAATATAAGTCAATCCTTAGGATACAACCAAGTCTACTGACAACCCAACATATGGTTGGTTGTGAGAATTCCACGATAAAAGTATTTCTACTTGTAGGTAAAAAACCATGTATTTTGGTCAATCACTAAGTTTTTCTATTGGGTTCACTGGTCAAAATTTGCGGCCTCTTATACCAAAACCAGAAACTCCCCGTAATATACTTAATTCCCACAAAATAGAAATTTTGAATTGTGCATATAGGAAAACGACATGGAAGGACAAATGGAGCCTCTTGCGGTGGTCTTGCAATTACTGAATTTGGGAAGGCTACATATGCAGTTTGTGCGGTCCTGTCATTCCTTGTTTCCCATCTTTTGCTTTCAAAGAGAAGGAAAAGAAGGCGAAATTTTGCAGCCGCTTTGAAACTTTGACGGGTCATACATCCCTCAATTCGTTCTCGACTCTTCCCTTCGAAGGAATTGGACGGAAGAAAAGACAAAGCATTTCTTGCAGGAAAACAAAACAAAGAAAACCAGACAAACACATGTCGAATTTTCCTGCTTAGTTTCTGTCTCTACAAAAAAAAACTACTTCTCTACGGGACATGACAAACTTCGAACTGGACTATTTACGTCCAGACAAGGGAGATAGCTTGGCCATCTACGAGAATGATCGGCATCTCTCGTTGAAGTTATCGCGTGGGCTTTGCCTCCTGTTGAATTGAACAGAAAAAGAATCATCAGTCCTCATCTAGAAACCACAATATTATTCAGAACATCCCGGGCCTACGAAACCGCTGCATGCGCATTTAAAAAACAACAACGAGAACGGCGCGACTTGAAAGATCGGCGCTTCCTTTGAATGGATTTCATATAATCCTGGTCCGGCATATTGACGGTGGAGTGCGATTCAGGGGCGAGCTTTTGCGGCAAATTATTAAGCTTGACCGGCTGCTAGGGCCAGGTGGGTTAGTTTTGCAGTACGTTCTACGCTTCCTAATGATGGCGACGGAAGCAAAGACAGAACCATTCGATCGAGTGTCTGAGAAGAGTTACTAGATGTAGATGATGCGATCCACACTCTATAACCATCTGTGGACTGGCTTCAGAATTCCAAGATCTTTTTGCTGCCAGGCAAGATCTAAATTAGATCAATTAGCGTAAGCATAGGAATAGCAACTTTGAAGTAGATTTTGTTCGTATTCAGTTTTTTAACAAGGGAATGGAGAACGGAGGGAATATCCGAATCGGGAGTGAGCATGGTCATAGATATGTTGTGGTGGCGGTGGGGCCTACTGGGACGCTGACAGCCCGGTCAAAGACGAAATAAATAATTAGAGGTTTCCATTATTCCAAGGTGTGTGCGTAGGTGTGGTCAAACAATGGGGAAGGCGCGCGCGACGGGATCGGGCCTTGACCGCATCCTGCCCGTCCGGGTGTCGGCGGCAGCTCCGCGGACGGCTTGGATCGGTCCAGCGCCGCGTGACACGGCGGCCCCAGCGGTCGGTCGGGAGTAAAGGTCCGAGGACCACGCACGAGCATTGATAGAGTTGCCTGGGGGTATGATTGGGCAATCATGCAGATCATCCGGGCGCACGAATCTCGAGGCAGATGTGACGCAAATATTCTTAGATGGATAATAGGGTAGAATTTTCACTAAACGGGTTAATTGATGTTGGATTTTGGTGGGCTGAAAACCAAACACTCAGCCTAGCTAGCCAAAATTTTGAAATCTGAGAGCCTCATTCAGGTTGTGCACTTTGTATGAAGTGAGACTAAATTTAGTCCCATTGATGGTTGGCAGAGATGTACACCACATTATAATGTCAGCCATTCTCTCATTAGTAAGAGGATGAGAATAGTAGAAGCGCTCGTGCACTCCTCTCCTCCGCCATCGTCACACACAAGTGTGGCGTGTACGCGTGTCAGCGTGCATATGTGCCGTCTAAAAACTTTCACCACGTGGCGTGTGTATGTTTCTCCAATAAGAGTGGACGACTCGGGTGGATAACCACAAAACTGTCTCCACACACTTGAGTTCCATCTTGCTGCGTTGTCTAGGCTTCTCCATCTCGGCGACAGTGTGCACAACCGTCGGGAGAGCCTTCGAAGCGGTTCGTTGAGATCCTGCACCGGGAGACGAGCGATAAGGTTTTTGGGGAGCGTCTCGGTGCGACTGCTCGCTTCGTTCGACGACTTTCGCGTCGACTGCAACACAAAGTCGGCAGTATCTACGTCTTAATTCATCACCATGGCCAACAACAACGATGCTGTGGCGGGGACCTTCCTGGTCAACACGTATGTGTTATTCCTCTTTTTCTTAGCACTAGTAGTTGGGCCATATGTAAATCTGTTAGATGTGTCTAATATATTGTATGTGGTTAAAACTGCTAGTGCAATTGTGTTGATGTCTTCACTAATTATACTCATCTGTAAATTGCCTAATATCTGAACAATTGGTTTTGCCTAATGTCTCAACAGTTGGTTCAATTGGTTACACAAATAGTTCCGGGACAAAACGTTTTGGCTCCAGGATGATTATGCTCCTATTATTGTTTTCAAAATTAGAAATATGAAAACATTTTGAAAAAAATTAAAACAAATTAGGCACAAACATATACAATTTTCAACATTCGTGCAAAAATTCGGAATGAAATAACACTTTCTGTGGTCTGTGCAAAAAAGACAAAATCTGGGTTTGAAAAATGTATTTTTAAATCTCATTTCGGCCATAGATTTTGTATTTTTTGCACAGACCACAGAAACTGTCACTTCCTTCCGAAATTTTGCATAAATAGTGAAAATTTGCATATGTTTGTGCCAAAAAAAATTCAGATTTTTTCTTAGTGTTTTCATTTTTTTTTAATTTTGAAACAAATAACAGGAGCATATGCACCCGGAGTCAAAGTGGATTTTCGTTCCGAGTCTTTTTCTTTCATTCTTTCTGCGAAAAAATAACTAGTCTCGCTCTCTCACATCGCATACTGATACGTGCATATCGTGCTCAAACAGAAAGGTACGTGCATGCATCCGCAGCAATTGTTTTCCACGGTCTTGTCAAAAAGGATTTGTTATCCACGCCCTTCTTCGTGTTCACATACACGTCGAATGCAGATCTGTCGTTTTAAGCGTGTGCTTAACTCATGACCGTTTATGTCTAATACAGATGCGTCGTTTTAGGGGTGTGCAGTGTGCTTAACTCATGACTGTTTTCTTCAGTCGTTGGTGGGGGCAACTTCGCGACATGGCAAATGAGATCTTCAGTCGCAGCAAGGGCTGCTGGACAGTTGAGACTTTGGTGAAAAAGGCTATTCCTCCGTTTTTTCCGAAATATGTGGTTTTGGTTCGTGCAAAAAAATTATTCCCTTCGTTCTTTACAAATAAGTGACGTGGTTTTAGTTCAACTGTTTTTTTTTCTAAAAACTTACAGAGGGGAGGTCCCTACCTTTTCTTAGTCTCCAAAGAGATTGAGTAACACAAACATTTTTATATACAGAAAAAGAAAACTCACCGAATCAGAAACAAAGATCTCTTCCAAAGAGATTGGGTAACACAGAGATAGGATAGCCAATTTCTCATCCCTTTATCTGTGCGACCACAACGACGCCATGGACAGACACTGGTCTGCTACCATGTTTACATTTATGTCCACATTGTCGAACACCTTCCTGTTTCTCGCCAGCCAATCACCCAAAGCGAAGCACTCATCATCATGTTCCAAGCATGTTTACTTTTGTCAGGTAGTCGTTTCTTAGCCCCATCAAACATATTTGCCATCCATTCCAAGTTGTGCACATTTCGACATTTGATAATTGCATACTTTGATATTTCGATCTATAAAATGCACAAACTAAAACGTGCAAATGTAAACGAAGTACTATCGACTCCTACAAACATAAGAGCATCTCCAACAGACGCGCTTCGGCGCGGCGCGCTATATTTCCTTTGCAGCGCCAAAAAGGCGTTTTTGCGCGCGGGGCGCCGGTTTTGCTTTTCCAGAAGCGCTATAGTTTAGCGCGCCGAAACGCAGCGCTCCAGCAGACGCCCAAAAAAACGCGCTCCAGAGCCAAATTTTGCAACAAAATAAATACAAACAACACAAATTTAAACGATTTTAAACTTAGTTCGATAGATTTGATGATTTTTCACCTAATACAAACTACTACAAACTACCTAATAGAAACTACAACTCTAGAACTCGAAATCCGAGCAATCCGAGGCGGTGTCGCTGGAGATTTCGTCCTCCAGCGCGCTCCACCGCTCGTCGCCGGCGGGCCAGGTCGCGCGGCCTGCCGCGAGCTCGGCCTCCGCCTCCCCCTTCGCCAGGCGCCGCGCCTCCCTGTTCTCGCGGCGCTCGGCGCGACGCTCCGCCTGCTCCGCCGCGGCGGTGCTCCAGTGCTCCACCTCGAGCTGGTGTTCGCGCGGGTGGCTGCGGTACCAGTCCGCAACCGCGCGCTGGTCCCGCTCCGCGACGAGGCTGAGCATCGCGCGGCGGCGGTGGAGGCGGCGGTCTTCGTCGGTGACGAGGCGCGGCGGCGGCGCCATGTTGCGCGCTTCCTCGGCGTTGCGGCAGTCGGCGAAGTTCATCTGGCGGCGCGAGCGGCCGAGCGCCCACGCCGCCGCGTCCCAGGCACGGGCGGCTCCACCGCCGTCTCGAACGTCCCGAGCTGGACGCGCTCCTCGCCGGACCGGATCTCCGACGTGAAGGTGCCGTTCGGGCGCGCGCGGACGCCGCGGTGGCCAGATTGGCTTCGGCGGCGCGGCGGCATGGTGGCGGCGGCGCGGCGCGGGCGGAGGTGGGGAAAAGTTTGGAACTATCCAGACGCGCGCGGGAGAGAGAGAGGTGGTTGCGTGGCGCGGTTGTGTCCAGCGCGCTGGACGTGCGGCGCTATATATGACGCCGCGCGTGCCGCTTCGTCCAGCGCGCTGGACCGTTTTCCCGCGTCTGCTGGAGAGCGCGAACCGGCCCCGCGCGCGGGAAACGGCCGGTTTTTGGCGCGCGCGGCGTTTTTGGCGCGTCTGTTGGAGATGCTCTAATACTGCTCATATCGCTATACTCCAGTTCATCCTAGGCAACACCTACCGACTCAACCTTGATCGTTGTTGAGGGGCCACCCTCATCTTTCTTCTTGCTCTATGCGTCCCTTATGGCAAAGAATTCATACTCCGCTTGGGCGAGCTCCGGATTTTACGCGGCGAACCTCGCCACGGTGGCCTCATCACTTTCATGGAAGGTGCGCACTAGGCGGTCTTCCTTCTCCTCCTTGCTCACAACCCACATGTTGGGAGCGAGAAACTCCGCCTCCTGTCGGCTCGTACATCCGAAAAGCTGAGGTCGGACTTGGGCCGGTGATACCTCCAAGCCACGACGTCGTAAGGGCGCGAGGCGATCTCCGGCGTCTTGAAGGTCCCGAGCCAGTGCCGCACCCCGTCGCTCGAGACCTCGTCGGCGTAGCGCCGGCCGGACGGAGCCGAACTCCGCAGAAGCCCGTGCTGCTTCTCGTCTCGGCTCGAGGTGGCTGCGGCGCGAAATCCTCACCTCGGCGGTGATAAAGGTAGCAGTTCGGTGACGGAGGTTGCCGACTTGACGCGACAGGGCGGTTTGGCCATGGATCCGGCGGTGGAGTGGTGGCGGAGCTGGCTGTCGTAGTATCGGTATCGCAAGCCTGAAGTAGGGATCCATACACCGACGGTAGAAGGTGGGAAAGTACGTAGGTGGCTCCGGTGAAGGGATTGCCCACAACAGTGGCGGAGCCATGGGTTCAGCTCTGTGTAGTCAACAGGAAGTTGTGTAGTCAAATACACATATTTGTAATATTTTTTCCCAAGTTTTGCTTGTATTGCCCAAAAACTGGGTAGTCAGCGGACTACCCAGCTCTAACATGGCTCCGCCACTGGCACACAAGGGTTTACCCAGTTTCGGATCTCACAACGACGGTGAGATCCTACATGCTGCTATAATTCGCTAGATGCGAATATATCTTAACAATGAAGTTGTGAGAGCCTAGCCCTAAAGCTTTCCGGAGGCCGGCTTATATAGACGTCGTGCCTTCGACTTATAAAGAAAATCCTAACCGACCTAGAGTTGAAGTCCTGCACTAACACGGCCAGATTCATGACTTGCTCCCTAAGGTGGTCGCCATGTGGCCTTCGTCTTGATCTGGCTTGGGCCTTGCCTTGCGTTTCATCACATTGGGCCGCCCGGTAAGCCGGATGGCTTTACCACCCATGGGCCACCCTGTAGGCCGGTATTCTTCCATGTCACAGGTATACTTATTTGGCATATCCCCGACACTGGCTGATTCGGCAGCGACGCAGTTAGGCGGGTGGTGGTGACCGAAAAGGGTGCCACGAAGGTCGATGCGGTTGGGAGGACAGCGGTGGATCCGCTGATCAGGCGTGTGCTGCGGCGACATGGTGTCCGGATGCAGCGACGGCGTGGGCGGGCGGGGGAGGGGGGATCGGAAAATTTTGGTGGGCGGTTCGATTGTGCACGGCTGCGGGATATGTTTCGCGGCAGTACGCGGCTGCCCCAAATTTACATCACTTGTGGGGTTGGGCTACCCTAAACTTTTTGCATAGTATTGGACATGTGTTTTTTTGTCCAAATGTGCTAAAGAATGGTTTCCGGATAGCTGCCCTATTTTCCATCATCAGCTCTTAACGGTGGTAAATAATTTACGCAGCCGTAGCATACAGGCTGGACATTTTGACGTGCCTGCAGGTAAAACCTGGCGCCACGTCGCGGTAGAGGCGCCTCAAAACCTCGCGTAAATTATAACGCAAATACTGAACAGAAACAGCAGACGATGACAGCTACCGACAATGGTGTGTGGCACGCGATAAGATAAGATAAGCACGCACAAACCCACGGTCCAAACCCTGGTCCTTGGTCAACAGTTAATGGCAAACCTAACCGCCATGCATGGACGGATAGAAATAGTTCTGACGCAAACTTTGAAACGAAACCACCTCACGTGGACAAGGACGCGAACGTACTGTGATTTTTTGGTACAAAGGACAGGTAGATCATCTGTTCATCCTGTTGGAGACTTGGAGACTTGCCCTTTATCGTCGTAAACTAAGTTCACCATGCTCACGGAGTCACTGAGAGAGGATGCGTACACACAAGAGACACTTTGTACTGTAGTATAAATCATCTTCCTAGGTGCGCACATAATTAAGCACCAAACAGTCATGGCCCACCTATTTCTTCTACCCTCTATGTCACCACCATCAACCCGATCCTCTGTAGACATTCATTAATAACAGGATGCTCGAGAGGGTGAAGGTTAGGTGCAACATACGGTCAGAGCCGGCTCATAGGCTCATACATAAGTCGGAAAACAGTGTGCCGTCTCGGACCTCAACAAAAGGATGCATGGTCCATTATTAGAGTCTATAGACTAGTAATCACCGCTATTATCAGTTATGATCAATATACTAATATTAAATATCCAAAAAGAGAAGACTCAATTTATAAGAATCAGATCACATAAATTAATAGATTGTGCTAGTTACCAAGGAAAAAATAATATAGACGAGTTTAGCTAGGCTGATACAGGTCATATAATGTTAACTAAACAAATTAATTAACTAGATTTACATAGTTAATTTATGCATAGATTTTTATTTCCGAAAAACTGCCCGAAGATATGATGCCAAGTGGATTGCATGCGAATATATCAGATCAAATCGTATGCATACAAAATAGTATAATCCACTATAACTTATATTAGTCGATGATTATTATTACCGGTTCTATTTTGAGAGTACGCACATTTTCAGCTTGTACAGAAGCCACTATATTTTTTATTAGTCGATGACCACAAAAATCCAATAAAGTATTTTGCTAACAATTATATTTATGCACTCAAAGTTTCTACATGCTGATTAAATATCCATATACTAAAATATATGTTAAGATATTTATTAGACCATATGATTTAGATATCCCCACCATAAATGTCTATACTAATATATAGTTTTGGCAATTATAAAATAAATTTATTAAGGAAATAATGTTAGAAATCAGTTTTTAAATCTAGCGTAAGGTGTATTTTTCATCAATATACATTACAAGCATATAACAAGTAACATTGAATTAATATATAGTAACTTGCTTAACTATGTCAATTATGTAAGAGAAACTTATACTCGACAACATTTTAGCATGTTATAAATGAATTTGAAGTATAAAAGTCTAATATAATTAATTCAATTCTCCCTGACCCTAATTATGCTGTGTCCGGCCCTCCAAACGGCCAGCGAGTTGGAGCCGCCCAAGTGGCTTTTTGTCGACCTCATCTCACCAGAGGGCGACGACAACAAGAGGACGGTGGTGCTTATGAACAACAACCAGTATTAGCATGCTTTGAACATCTCATAAAGGGGTATAACCGCATTCCGTCCATAGGGGACTATAACGCACAGGACGAGCTAATGTACCGTGAGCAGCTCAAAATGGTGGAGCTTGTCCAAGCGGCGTTAGTGCTTGCCGCGCGCGATGACCGGGCGTCAACACCGATCCCACCACTAAGGTCAGTTAAACAAAATGCATTTGACACTACTGCGCTCATGATCAGTGAGGCTGCACGGTTCACCGAGGTGAGGGACATCGTCCTCAACAGTAGGGAGAGCCGCATTTTCATTGAGCACCCAGAACGCGTCGTCTACTGGTCACACGTCACTTGCGAGCTAACTCACGAGTGGTTGGCCAGCGAAGCAGGCGAGATTGCGTTGGTCTTTGGTCCTTTAGAATGAGAAGCAGCATGATGTGAAGCTCCAAAACATTGTCATCTATGCGACGGGCTGCGAGAAGCTGATCGATGGGCTGGTCTAGCTATAGGAGCACACAATTTTCCCCGTAGGTGAGCAATAATAAAAGAATAAATAGCGATCTAGATTTTTGTTTATCTTCATGTGTAAGTGTGTAACAAACACTGGAGAACTGAGAACAAAAAGGGGAATGTATTTATTTGGCTGTTTTTGGATATTTTTTCCTGTGTTCTCATGATTTGGTGGGGTGCTGGTTTGGTTAATATCGATGAAGGTATTCTTTTGTTTTCAGTTAACCAATTTGTGAAGATGTGGCATACTAGGATTTGCTGTCATCGTGTGTATTTGCTTCAGCGAGGACACGATAGAGAGGAAAAACAAAGTGCACTCTGTAATGGACACGGCGATTCGGGTCATAGGTCTAGATGCACACGGTAGGTAATTTTTTTTTAAATGTAAAAAAATTCAAGAAAAAATCCAGGTGTGCGACATCACCCGTGATGTTAGCACAAAAAGTTTCGCGAAGAAAAGACATTTTTTGCGGGCTGTGCAAAAAAGACAAAAACATGTCGCGTACAAAGTCATTTTGAAAAACCGGAATTTGTCTTTTTTGCAGAGGATGGAAAAAATGTCTTTTTTTCATGAAGCTTTTTGTGCTAACATACAATGTCCGTGTGTATTGACATTTTAAAAATTGATTTTTAAGTAGTGGGTGCATCTAGACCTATGACCCGATATGGATTTCCGCTCTGTAATTGCCTTCCTTCTTTTCTTTAGAATTTGTGGAGAGGGAGGCTCCTGGTGGCCGACACACTTGGATGTGCGGGTCAGCCACAAAATACCTACAAAAGCTTAGGAAAATAGACTGACTTTAGTCATTTCTCAATTGACTGTTGAGCCAGTTGAATATATAAGCAATTTAGTGTATTATTTAATCCACGAAAACACAGAAAAAATGACATGAAAAAACGAGTACTGAACAAATCATGCAATTTACTAATACAGTAGATGAACAGATCAACTAACACACAAATTAGAAACATAAATTCTAGTATAATCTCAAATAGGAAATACATGAATACATACGGTCTGGCAATAGCGGAATCGTTGACGTTGTCGCTCATGTCGTCAATGAAGTTTCCCTGATCAAACTAGGAGCCAGCTCTAGGACGTACACAAAATAAGTATAAGTAGGAGAATTTTATTTTTCTTCCACAGTTCCACTGCTCGTACCTTGAACTGTAGAAATGATAGACCGACTGACCAAGTGACCAACGAATCCTTTTGGCAAACTGACGCATCACAATGCAAAGTGGCTGCATAAGAACTTCTCCTTGATGTAACGTGCAATGAAGAACGATCAAAACTTTTGGCGCGATCGGGATTTTTTTCTACACCACAAGTCTAAAACTCATGGGTAAGTTGACTGTTGACACTGTTCTTAGGAGAATGAGCAAGTCTTTTTTCTAGAACAGGGGAATGTGCAAGTGCATCCTTTTTTTTAGGGAAATGTGCAAGTGCATCTTGGTTCTAATCTTTCACGCCAAGTTTTCACGGGCCATTGAGTAAGTGGTCGGTCGTGTGCTCCAGAGGAATAATTATGGGCCGATCAAGCAATTTGGAACTCTCTTACAGATAGCAATGAGGTTCGACTCCATGGGCTCAAAGCCTCCAAGCCGCTAGGCCGATCTGAAACAAGAAGTGGCTTTCTGTCCTCAGTCCAACAGACCCCAAAAGTCCAAAGAGCTAGAGATGACGACTTTTTTTCCGAGAGTTAGAGATGACGACTTGAAAGTCTTCAATTTTTCTTAATTTTATCAAAGATATTGTTGTTCATGCGTGTTTTATTTATTCGAGTAGATTTAATTCAGTTCTTTTATCAATAAAGTCAGATTGTTTAGTAAAGAAGAAAACTAGTTCGATGCATGTGTATATTTATAATACTACATTTGGCACCGTGCTTCAGATGTTTCGGTCTGGGCAAACATTATGGTGATGACGCAGACCTGATAGAAGCTCACTCTTTGGTACTCTCTTTTGTCTAGGATAGCTCAGGGTTGTACTTTTATTTCTCTTACCACAACCGGTGTCTGACTCATCTTGTATTGTCTGTCAGGTCGTTCTTTCAAGTGAGAATATAACAAACAGTGGGGATCTCCCACTCCTCTGGTTAATCTAGGAAAGATGTATATGATGATCCAATTGTTTGTCTTTTTTTCTGACAAATAGAATATGTTATGCATTTTCATTGATGTTGTAAGAGTGTTTGTACGACGTAAAACCCAAAGTAACTAAATGCAAAAAGGGTACCAATGAAGGTGTCGCTATCATTTCTTCACCTCACAAATACATGCTCCATCACCATTAGACCTGAGCATGGGCAGCTCGACCCAAAAATCCCGGGCCGGCCAGGCCAGGCTTGGGCTTGCTATTGGGCCTGAATTTTGAGCCCGAACATTGGGTCGGGCCATCCTCGGGTTTAGCAAAAACATGATTTAAGTTGGGGTTGGGCCGGCCGTCCTTTACCCTGTTCGGGCTGGGCTCGGGTCTAAATTTTATGGACCGACGCTCGTGTCGGGCTTGGGCCTAAGGTTTCAGCGTTTGACTTTTTTAGGCCTGCCCCGAAACCTGGCCTGGCCCAAGTTTTTCCAAGGTCTAATCACCCTATGAGTCTATGAGATACATTTAAGAGCAGAAGGATATTTCCCGAATGAGAAAATTATATTCATATTTTCACCAAACTTAAGAAGTTGATTAACAAGTCCACATAAGGAAACATTGATGCATCTGTTAGAGGGCATGCAAGACTGGCTCGACTTGTTGTAATTTATTTCCTGAACAACCTTTTGTATTTGTGTGTATATGAGAAAATGAGAAATGACGCAGTGGGGGTCTTCCCCACTGTCCTACCACGTCAAAAAGTCCACATAACCTGAGTTATGAAAAAACGATCTAAAATGTTATTATATATTTAAAAAGATGCCTCCATCAAATATATATATTGTACCTCATCTTAGATATTTTGCCATGATCTTTGTGTGCATGGTTGATGAAGGTTGGCATATTCCACATATTCTCGGAGACAAGCAAGAGGTAATGGCATAACTTTTATGTCCACTAGTCTTTGCGTACCTGAATTTTATTCAAAAAGCTTGTTTGGAATTATTCTATAGAATGAAAATGTAACAATGTTTCTTGACTGAAGGGTCAACACTATGTTTCCATAATTCTTTGCTTCCGTCAACTCAATCCTATATTATTTCTCATCTTTGATAGTTTGCCATGACCTTTTTGCGTACGGTTGATGTACTCCCTCTGCTCACAATAAGGCATACATTGTGAAACCATTGCCCTTATTCCACATCTCCTAGGAGACAAGCAAGAAGTAATGACCTTTCTTTTCGTGTCGTGATGCAGGCTATATTCTTCCATCGCTCTTTGCTTTTCATTCGTAAAGTTTGCCTGGAATTGTGCAATGAATTGTGTCCCTAAACTACTGAACCGATAGAATTGTTTGGAGGTGATCGTATCATAGAATCCATATGTGCTGACCAGGAGTAGCAACTATACTAGAAGGGGCTGACGCGCTTTGCTGTGCCCAAGGATATTATTGCGGTTATCAATACATGACATGATGTCGGATTAAAGATTAGTGTCTCATACATGATGAAGTAAAAATACATACCCTTTTTCAAGATAATATTGCACGTATTGGTTTATCACCTACAGTATAAACTATAGAATCCAAAAGTAAGAACTTTGGATTTGTTAATCTTTTAATGAGATGAGCCCGACAACTGGTGTGTGGAGGCGGAGGAGTCGTGCGAGGCGAGGCTAGTCGAGGTGAAGATGGAGGCAGAGCTACTGTGTGTCGCGCGTGCTCATGCTTGCAGAGATGGAGGAGGTACGGTGAGAAAGGGGAGGGTAGGAGGACCGCTCGGATGCCTCGTCGGCCGGAGATACAAAAGGGAGCCATTGGTGGCCGTGCACGGGAGGAGAGCGATGACAACACTAAAGGCCGAATCCCTCCCGATCCGTGGTGCCCTTGATTAGTGGCCGTGGATTCGTGGCCGAATCGGCAGAGTTGTGGTAGAGCTGTCGTATTCGAGGCCGAGTCGATGGGAGAAGAGGCGGCGGTGCTCACTGGAGGGAGAGGCGTGAGGGCAACATGAAAATTCCAATTGACATTTACCGTTGCGTGTTGGCCTTTCGGTTTTATAGTAGCGGGCCAAGTGTTCTTTTTACATCACTTGCTGTATTTTTGGTTTGACAAAAACATTTGGCAAAATTTACATCAAGGACAGCTGCTGGAGTAAGATTTTTGGTCCAAAATAACCTAATACGGACAGGAGTCGTTGGTGGCTGCGTGCGGGAGGAGAGCGATGGTCCACATCCCTCGAGGCAAAATCCTTCCCGATTTGTGGTGCCCATGTACATTGGTGGTGGATTCACGGTCGAATCGGTCAAAATTGTGGCGGAACTACCAGATTCAAGGCTAAATCGATGCGAGAATAGACATCGTTGGTCACGGATGAGAGGCGTGAGGGTGACGTGAAACTTCTGATTAGCAGTTAGCATGCGCGTGTTGGGCTTTCTGTTGTATATCAGCAGCTAAAATGTTTTATATTTGCAACACTTGGTGTTTGACAAAAAATATTGACAAAATTTATATCAAATGCCCAAATGACCTACAAAGAGTTATGTCCTAAAATAGGGCAGCTATTGACACCGTGGTTTTGTGTGCAGTAGACAGAAAAGTAAGTTTTGTATCAACGGACAAATAATACTCCCTCCGACCCAGAAAATGTGTCGTGGGCTGTGCTGTTAACTTGTACGTGGCTAGTTCAATTCTGGCGACGTTTATCTCGGATCGGAGGTAGTATTATTTTTTTAGTCTAAACCAATGAAAGGTTGACACATGGAGTAATAAGGGAGCTCTATTTCTAATGAGACTAGATGATACCCCGCGCGTTGTTGCCGGATTTAGTAACAAAATTATTTGAATAGCGAATGTTAGAGAATTACACTTGAACAAAAGCACTGAAAGGATAGAGTTATAGGGAAATAAAGGTTAGAGTGAACATATGTAGGCTCGATAAAACGGTTAAATTTGAACAAAATATTTGCTTGACTTATATATTGGATTTGAAAAACATAAGTGAGTACACATTCATTAAGATAAAAAGGATTGAAACATTTGTGTATCAACCAAGAACTGGCAGGAATTAAAAAGTACTGAAACAGTAAAATATTTAATGAAATATAAATTCCGTTTTAGTCCACACCTAATGCCTACAATCACATAAATCAAAGAGAGAAAGATCGGAGACAACCGCAGTAAGATATGGAAGGTCATGTACTGAGACACATAGATGTGGTACAAACGATGTTGTTTGCAAAAGGTGGGGACTGGGAGTGATAGTTTAAGCACATACCATGCTGGCTCTTCAATCATATACATGAAAAAAATCTCTTTTCCTCCTCCCGGGCTGCTCGCGCATACATGAAAAAAAATCTCTTTTCCTCCTCCCGGGCTGCTCGCGCTCCGGAGGCTCCCAAACCCTAGCCAAAAAAGTCCCCGCCGCGGCTCTCCCTGGCCGTTGCCGCCGCCGGCGCCGGCGGTGGCGGCCGCGCCCTGCCGACAAAGGAGGCGGGCGAGGTGGGCGCGCCCCGTCGGGCTCCCTTCGCGCGGAGGCGAGACGACTTGCGGGCTGCGCTGGTGGAGCTGGTTTCGGCGAAGCGCGCGGCTGGGCGGAGCAGGCGAGGTGACGGCGGCGTTCTAGGCCTTCACAGAGGTGGCTCGGCGGTGGTGGCGGTGCCCGGAGCTGCGGAGGAAGCGCGGCGGCGGCGGCTCGGGCCCGATCTGGGCCCAATCTGGGTAGGGCGGGCCGCCATGTGCGCTCCCGTGTGGAGGCTTGGCCTGTGCTTGGGTGGCCGGCGCGGTGGTGCCGTGGTCCGGTGTGCAGCGTGGAGGCGTCCGCGTGTGGTTGGTAGGATGTGGTCGGTCTGGCCACCTCGATCTGGAAGGGCAGGGGCCCGACCCTCGAGCTCTACCACACCCGTGCCAGGTCTGTTGCTGCGGTTGCCATGGGGGCGGCCGGTGGTTGACTTGGTGGTGGAGGCCTTCCTCCTTGTCTCGTTCTTTTCAGCCGTGTGTGGAGCTGGGACGCCGGGGCGGCGGCCCTGGACGGTGGTGAGCCTTGTGGTTGGCGGGCGTGCCAGGGGCTCTGGTGCTGGCCGGTTTCCACGGTCGTGGGGACGACGTGGTGCCGGCGAGCCGTGTGTTGTGGTGTAAGGACCACAGAGTGTCATTGCGGGGGGAAACCCTTGCCCTTTGGGCCTTGACGACGGCGTCCGTGGACGTCGTTCCTTCTTGGAGGCGTCGATGGGGCGGCGCTTGGTGTGTCTTTGTGCTCCGGGTGAAAGCCCAAGATCCTCGGATCGGGCGGGCGGTAGCGGCGTTTCTGCGTCGTGAGCTTCTTGAAGCTGCCGCCTTGGAGTCCCACGACGAGCGGCTCTCCGTTGGTTGGGTGGTCCTCTCCACTCTCCTCGGGAAGGCTTGCTTCGTGTTCTGCTTTCTCGGTGCTTGTCGGGCTAATCTATGGCGCTTCTTCCCGGTTGCGAGGCGTTGGCTGATTCCTGGTGGTGACCAGCCTCTGGTGGCGTCCCCTACGATGGTGGAGCGGTCTCGTCTGGTCGTTGTCGGCTTGCCCTCTTGGGTGAGCGCTGGTCCGACACGCATCCAGTACATTGCCTTTGTTCCTCCCTTGCGTAGTCGACTGTAATGGTCGCCGGCGGTTTTGCGTTTCCGGTGGTAGTGGCTTAGCTAGGCCTGTTCTTGTGTGAGTTGGCAGTTTTGCCTTGTAAGCTGTTTCAGCACTTTGTATCTGTTTCGCCGTCTGGCGTTATTAATTTAACGCTGGGTCATCGTGACCTTTTTTCTAAAAAAAAAAAATCTCTGTATTCTCTTCTCGCACGGGAAGAGTTGTTCATATAAAATTAATATAACTCTTAAATAAGTAACAATGTTTCGACATGAGCATTAGCATGACAGCACTAAAGAGGCAGCGCAGTTGAAATCCGAACCACTGGTAAGAAGATTGTGAAATTGCTATTTCGACACTACCAACAGGAATACATCTTATAGTAATCCAAATGTTCTGGAAAAAATGAGGCAAATATATATCCGTGAAATCACTAAGAAATTCCTTCTCCAAATAGGCAGGAGGCAACCGATTGTAATATCTTTAAGCAAAAAAATAGTCATGTAATCATAACAATTGACTGAACTGTTGGTACACGAAGGTAGACAAGTAGAGAGGCTGATAAAAAGTTTCGCGTCTCGCGTCGCTACCCTCCCGTCTCCCCCGTCCCCGACCAGCCCTCTCCCCTCCTCCCCGCCGCCGCCGGCGGGCGCTGCCGGATAAAGCTTGTGTGGTGCTGGCGGCGGCGGGCTCTCCATTCCCCGCGCGCTTGGAGGACGACGCGGGGTGCGTCTGACTGGCGGCGGTGTGCTGAAGATCTGTGCGAGCTCGCGTCCGACGGTTCGCCTCGGTGGATGGCCGGACGGCGGCTGGCCTAGGAGCAATGCCTAGGAGGCTCTATGGGTAGCGGCGGGAGGTACGGTGGCGCCCCGGCGGCACGGGCCCGATCTGGACCCTTGCGGGCTCGATCTGGGCCTAGCGGCCTGGCGAGCAGCGGTGCTGACGGGCGCAGCAGAGGGAGGGGCGCGCTGGCCTTGGGGTCCGGCGGCGGCAATGGATTGGTCGGTGGCGGCCAAATCTGAGCCGCTTCAGCCATCGGTGGCGGTTCCCGGCGGCTCGGCACACTCGTCATAGCAGTTGAGCTGTTGGGTGCGACCGAATCACAAGCGCTGCTGTTTCTTCCTCATCAAGCTGCAAGCTATCGTGGACCGAACTCCACTCTCCCCGATCGTGATGCAACCAACTCGAAAGATATGGCAACAGTTTCAGAGTCCTATACCTGCTGCTGCCATTTTCTCTCTTGTTCTAGATAGTCATCGCTTTCTAGTCTAGTGCCGCTGCCCTGCAGAGATTAGCTCTTTTAGTTTCTAGTTAGTAGCTCTTCTAGTTTCTAGTTTATCCTGTAGTTTACTTTGTGTCCTCTAGACTTGTATTGTAACTTGTGGTTTCTATGTTAATGCAATGAAGCCGGGGACGAGGTCCCTTTTATTCTAAAAAAAAACTGTTGGTACACAAATGAAGGCCCAATATTTACATTTTGGGAGAACCTACAGATTCAGAAAAAAACATGTAACAGTTAATAAGAGGAAAATGGAGCTGAACATCTAGCCATCCAAAATGTATCAACATGCACAACAGAGTAAGATTGTATCAGCACTTCAGCAGGAGAGACGAAAAGTTTTTCTAGAAGAGATGTTGCCAAAGAGCACGGAATTAATTAAAATGATAATCCTCATGCAAGTCTAATGAGTGCAAGTTGAAGCAAGAGTTTCCAGCAAAAATCTTGAAGAAACATATTCGTTATGAATATATGACGGAAGAATCCAAAGTCCAAAAAAGGAGTGTCTGTAGCTTTCCTTCTCACTGTTTTTGCAACTGACAAATATGGTTGGTGGCAGATAAACTTTCATTAAGTTTAGGTCTCACTTATAGATCTCATTACCTTCACAAAACAAAAATGAAGTACCGATCCAGTAAGGCAGCACACCAAGATACATGATTAGTCCATCAAGACAATATACACAGCATGCAAATAACATAGTATTATAGTTATCGTACAATCAGACAGATGATTTTTGATTTGGTGTGATTTTGTTTTGAAGAAAAAGTCTTCCTCATAGGAAGGAATGTACTTGAAGAAAATTGTTCAGCAAATTACAATACTGGAACATAACCCATGAGAATTCACGCAATGTAATAAACAAAATTAAGGCATCTAATTATAGAGCATGGAAGGTATGCAACTTGGTATTACCTTTTGCTGTATAGATTCTTTAGTTCGGTAATGCACATCACTGGCAGTGTTGCTGTATAATCAAAGAGAACGTGGACGCCATAAGAGCAGTGCGATGATGATTACAGTCCCATAGATCAAAGAAATCATCAATCACACAAATCGAAGTAAGTTTGGTGTCCTGCCCATCATCCAGCGACTCAATCATGAGGCATGAACCGAACTCAAAGCCCCTCTGAACGCATCATCCAGAACCCCAACCATCAGGAATAGGCTGAACCCAAGACCCCTGCAGAAGAAGCCAAATCTTCAAGCAATATGCATCTTGTCATGCGCAACATCCAGCATGTGAACAATTAGATATACACCCGCCTTTACACCAACCAAAGATTCTGAGATCGAGAATCAGGGTGCGGCTTGGCTTGACGACGGCCTAGATGATATCTCCCACACACATGTACGTGAGATGGTCGTCGACGGTTCGCCGCCGCCACGGCAAGCCGATTTCTGATAGCGCCGCCACGCTGCCAGTGGCTGTTGCATCCACCACGTCCGAGGACTGAGAATCTGAATAGGCGGCTAATGTTTTTGGTGGGATCTGACAATGAGGCGCATCACGAAACTTATAAGGATTCGACACTGACCTTTTGTATTCTTGAGTCAATTCCTGGTGCGGCTGTTTCTCGCGGAAATCGCTGGGGAGAGGAAGAGTGAAAGCTCCAGTGGACATTGATTGAGGGAAGGGAAGAGGTGCTGGTCGGTCGATCCCGATTTAGAGAAAAAAGTGTTGGGCTGTTTACTTCTGTTACAAATGGGCTGGCCTCAGGCCTCAAATCGAGCGGGGTATGCCTGGGTAACGCGAAAAACGACGGGAGATGGTGGAAAGGGAATCGCTGGTAATTGAGATGACGTGGACGCACGAGAAAATCAGCTAGTGGGGTTCTCCTATTTAGATAGAAAAGATTAGATATTGGAGGGATACCTGTGGAAAATCCAGCATTCCTGTACAAATTTACAATCTTATTTTAACTCTAATAAGTATCCTAATATATTATACCACCTCCAGAATGTATACACACGCAACAGCGACAACGTAAACAGAAACGATAGGAGGCCATGCCGTCCACGGGAGGCAAAGCATGACCGTGACCTCAGACAAGCGGGCCTCCTCTCACCGCACCCACGTCGAAAAATATCTCACAGACACGGCCACGGCGGGCCAGGATACTTTCTACTTCGAACAAACCTATCTGCGGACCCACCAATGGGCCCGCGGACCCCATCCGTCCACGTCACGCGATGACCACCGTGACGGCTGCACCGTCCGCGCTCCCCGCCGGCCGCAAGCCACGTCCGGTGGCGGCTTTGGGCGCGGCGGCGCCGCTGAGCACCGAGTCCCGGCACGTGGGGCAGGAGTCGTGCGAGGCGAGCCAGGTGTCGACGCACCGGACGTGGAACTCGTGGCCGCAGCGCGGGAGCACGCGCACCTTCTCGCCGTCCTCGAACTCGCCGAGGCAGATGGCGCAGACGTCGTCCGCCGGGGCGGACCCGGCGGCGGACGCGCACGCGCCGTACACCTCGATGGGGAGGCTCCTGAGCGTGCGCTTCTTGAGCCCGCCGCCCCGCGACCCCGTCGCCGCCGCCTCCTCGTCCCCGCCGCCCGACGCGCGCCGCGCCCACCGGATGAGGCACCGCGCCAGCGAGTTGAGCACCAGCGCGAAGAGCAGGGCGAAGAGCAGCGCCGCGAGGATGATCACCATGTTGGTGTCGAAGCTCGCGTCCCCGGCGCCGCCGCTGCTGCTGCTGAGCGCGCGCTGCGCCTCGCCGGTGCTGGAGGACGGCGGCTGTGAGCCCGACTGGCCCATGTACCAGCTCATGGACCTCGTGTTCCCGCCCATACGTGAAGGCCGCGGCTTATGCACCGGAAGTGCAGGTCTGTCCGCGGAAGAAGACCAGTCGCGAGCTTGTAGAAGGACGTGGACGTGGTAGCGGCTGCCCTACTGCTGCTAACTAATGTGGCGCGAACGCTGCACTTTATATACCAACTCGCATCCGTTTCGGTTCGGAAAAGCTGGGGCTTATTATGAGTGCGAGCTAGAAGAGTGATGGATCTTTTCCTGGTCTGGATTTCGATCGGGTGGCAAAAATCAAGCTGTAGTGATCTGCCGCGAGATGGCCGGGGGACTTTATAAAGATCCCGAGCTGGAGGGCCACCCGGTCGCCGGCTGTGGGACTAGGGAGCACGCCTTGGCCTGATGAGAAATATCTCGCCCGCTTTGCCGGTGCCACTCACTTTCACTTGTTGGTTGTATTTGTACGGTTGTGCTGGTTGGTGCAAAACTACAAATGGGATAGGCACGCGCGTGCGAGCTGATGCAAACCCGCGTTCTTTTGTGATGGAGTAGCTCATAGAATAGCCAGCGGCTGGATGGATGTCATTGTCATAGCATACACGGCCAAAGAGGAAGCAAGTCACGATACCAGATTGCAAAGCGGCGGAATACTGCTTTGCAGGTTCTGCTCGGAGCTGATGTGTTCTGTTCACGATTGACGGTGAATCTTCCAAGGGAGTGTCTCGAATGCAGGTGACTAATTCTTGTAGTATAAAGTTTTGGTTATTTTTTGTATCCGACCATTAAAGTGTAATTAAAGAGCTTAAAATATAATTGCACAAAAAAGTACAACTGCAAAAAAATGCAATTGCACCAACAAACATAAGTGCAATCGCATCAAGCCAAAGTGCAATTGCACGAGAAATGCAACCACAAAAATACAAAACTAACAAAATATAAAACTTGAACACTGACCAAAATTTCATAAAAGTGACTGAAACATAGAAAAAACAGAGACAGAAACTTCCCAAAAAAAAGAAGCATGCGTTTTAGCAAATCATGTCATCTAATGTTGTAATGCATGATGAGATGCACATAGCACACCTACAACATCGTCAATTTATCATCGAATTGAAGAAACCCAAAGTTCAAAAGATAACAATAAATTGTCTTTGATCTGCATGATTCCAGAAATGTAGTAACAAGGAAAACATATAATTGCAATATTAGGACCCCGGTAATTCATAGAAGATTGATTGTGCATCAAAATTTGTTATATGGTAAGAAAAGAAAAATACACCTATGAACATTTGCTATGAAGCTTAGTGCAAAATGATCATTACGAAAAAATATTGTATGATTAAATAAAATAAACCATGCAGAAAATATTACCTAATGATTCTAGTACTCCAGATACCCTACAAAAAAATCCTTTGAATCAAGACCGACCTTCCCTCTCATTATCCAATCTACTTTCATCGTTTTGGCAAACATAATTGGTGTAATCATGAAAACAACATAAAGAGTTTTGGTCTCTTTATAAGAGTTTTGGTTGTTTTTTGTATTCGACCATTAAAGTGTAATTAAAGAGCTAAAAATATAATTGCACAAAAAAGTGCAACTGCAAAAAAATGCAATTGCATTGCACCAACAAATAGAAGTGCAACCGCATCAAGCCAAAGTGCAATTGCACGAGAAATGCAACCGCGACAAATACAAAACTAACAAAATATAAACTTAAACATTGAACAAAATTTCATAAAAGTGACTGAAACATAGAAAAAAACAGAGACCGAAACTTCCCCCCAAAAAAGATGCATGCGTTTTGGCAAATCATGTCATCTAATGTTGTAATGCATGATGAGATGCACATAGTTTCGTGGGTTTGTCACGTCAGATGTCATAGATGACTTCGTAGGTGTGGGATTGCGCGAGTCAATCGTCTCCGAGTTTAAGATCGTAGGAAACGAAGAAGACACAGATTTACCCAAGTTCGGCCCCTCAATGTGAGGTAAAGACCTACTTCCTGCCTACCCTAGATTGGTATTGATATGATGTATAAGGTGTTACAATGGAGGCGATCCAATCTCGGTACTCGCCGTATCTTCTAGGGTTTGAGAGCTTGATAGCTTGACCCTTTCTAAGCCCTACGAGTCCTCTTTATATACACAGAGGCTCGTCAGGTTACAAGAGTTCTACACGAAGTCCGATTGTCTTCTTGTCTTCCAAGGCAAGTAAACGCCGACCTTCCAGAGTCTTCCTTTGGTAGGCCGTGATCTTGGGTCGGCCCATCTTCGCGCAGCCCAACAATAATGCGATCATGAAGATTGAGTCGCATTTTGGCTTTGCATAAGTCGCAGGATAATTATTCCCCCGACATTAGCCCCCAAGTGTAGCCTGGATTTCACGGGATATCTTGATATGCTTTCTTGATCTTGAAAGGCTCCTTGAATATTTAGGCTGCACTTTTCACTTCTTGGCTTGCGCTTCTCTTCTTGGTCGACTCATGATCACGTTGGATTGGCTTTATTAATGCTGTGAGGTGGCTTGGAAGATGTAGCTGATGATCAATCTTCAAATTTTTGATGATAATATATTGTAGCCCCCAAGGATTGAGTTGATGTTACTTGACAATCATCTCAATTCTTCTCGGAAGGTCTTGAAGATCATCTCCTAATTTTATATCATAGATAAAACAATTGTTAAGTTATAAGCAATTGCAATGGATGGTTCCGTACTATAAGCAGTACATCTATTGACCTGTAGTTAGGTCTTTCTGAATCCTTGAAGTGGGCACTTGCGCGACTTAGTATTTCCTAGGAACATGTGGGTTCAGGGTCGAGAAAGTCCATGATAGGCATTCAGACTCGATTGACGCCACACCCCAGTACTTTGGCCGCATATTGCAAGTTGCATCCGACTTAAGGTGAATTTGATAATGCCAGTAGTTTGGCTGTTTCAGGGTAATAAAGCCCCCAAGAAACAAATAATTAAGAAATAGAAAGCTCGACAACTCAACAATGTGAGGCAAAACGACCGCTATCTGTAAACCAGAAGGGCCGGCTTTTATTTCATAATCATGGTAGGATACATAGGGTCGCGCCTGGGTGGCGACCAATTCTGATACATGAGGTAAGATCGCGCCTAGGTGGCGATCAGTTTTGATATGTAAGGTCGCGCCTTGGTGGCAACCAATTTTGAAACTTAAGCCCTGAGTGGCTATGAAATGATACCCAGCTCTGATTAGCTATGATGATACTCAGCTCTAAGCAGCTGTAAAAGATGATGATCAGCTCTGATGAACTTTTATGTATAGTACGGTCGCAGTTGCGCGATGTTCCATGGGCGAGGCGCTTCGAGTCGATCCTCGAAATCATGGCGACCTTTGCTTTCTTCCCTTACATCCAGCAGATAATATGACCCATTGCCCAGGTTTTTGCTGATGATGAAGGGCCCTTCCCATGGAGAGGACAGCTTGTGCATCCCCTTGTGGTCTTGCTTGAGTCGCAGTACCAGGTCTCCTTCTTGAAAGGTGCGGGTCTTGATGCGTCTGGCATGATAGCGTCGCAAATCTTGTTGATACACCGCTGACCTTGATGCAGCCAAGTCTCTGACTTCTTCCAAGGTATCCACCGAGTCTTGTCGAGCCACTTCATTGTCTATTTCGACGTAAGCCGCAACTCTTGGTGAATCATGTATGATATCACTTGGCATGACTGCTTCTGCCCCATAAACCATGAAGTATGGTGTGAACCCTGTTGATCTGTTGGGGGTTGTTCTTAAGCTCCATAGCACGGCTGGCAACTCTTCCACCCAGCATCCTGGAGATGCTTCAACCTTTTCAATAAGGCGTGCTTAATCCCATGGAGAATTTCCTGATTAGCTCGCTCAGCTTGTCCATTGCTTTGTGGATGCGATACTGATGTGAGGTCCAGCCTTATCCCATTGTTAGTACAAAATATCTGTTTAGCTCCTTCAGAGGTGTTGCTCCCATTATCCGTAATGATGCTGTGGGGATATCCGAAGCGGAATATGATTTTCTTTAGGAACTTGACTGCTGTTTCAGCTTCACAATCTCTGACGGGCTCTGCCTCGATCCACTTGGTGAATTTGTCCACTGCGACCAGGAGATGGGTTTTTCCATTGGAGGATCGCCTAAAAGGTCCAACCATGTCGAAACCCCAGACGGCACAAGGCCATGTAATAGGTATTGTGCGTAGTGCTTGAGCCGGCATATGATCTTGCCTGGCATATCGTTGGCATCCATCGCATGTCTTGACAATCTGCTCGGCATCTGCGAGCGCCGTTAACCAGAAGAAACCATGCCTGAACGCCTTTGCCACCAAAGATCTTGATGAAGCATGATGGCCGCAATCGCCTGCATGGATTTCATGCAAGATTTTTCGTCCTTCTTCTGGTGACACACATCTCTGGAATGTCCCCGAGACGCTACGTTTGTACAGCTCGTTGTTGATTATCGTGTAAGCCTTTGATCGCCGTGTTATTTTGCGCGCCTCCACTTCATCTTCTGGTAACTCCCCGCGACTCAAGTACGCCTTGTATGGTTCTGTCCATTCTGGCTGTTCGTGCAGAGCTGCAACTAAGGTTGAGTCACCTTCTGGTTCTGCGATGTCTATCTCTGCGGGGGTGTGACTGACGGGTTGTGTAGCTCATCTAAAAAGACATTGGGAGGGACTGGCTGTCTGTTGGATCCAAGCCGGGACAAAGCATCCGCCGCCTCGTTTTGTCTCTGATCTATGTGTTCAACCTGGAACCCTACGAAGTGTCCCGCAATTCTCTCCACTTCTCTTCTGTATGCAGCCATGTTTGCGTCCTTGCTTCCCATGTTCCCGAGACCTGTTGAGCTACCAAGTCTGAATCTCCAAAGCATCGTATGCGAGTTATGTTCATCTCCTTTGCGATGCGTAGTCCATGAAGCAGTGCCTCGTATTCTGCTACGTTGTTGGTGCAATTGAAGTGTATTTGGAGCACATATCGCAGCTTGTCTCCTTTGGGGGATGTTAATACAACAGCCCCGAGCCTTGTAACTGCCTTGACCCATCGAAGTGCAGGGTCCAGTACTTTGTTTCCGCCATGCTAGGAGCGATTTGAATTTCTGTCCAATCGTTGATAAAGTCTGCCAAGGCCTGCGACTTAATTGCAGTTCGTGGCTCATAACTGATGTGGTGTGGTCCCAACTCAATTGCCCATTTGGCTATTCTTCCCGTAGCCTCTCGGTTGCGAATGATGGCTACCAAGGGCGCCGAGCTGACCACTATTATTGGATGCTCTTGGAAGTAGTGCTTCAACTTGCGACTTGCCATAAACACACCAAACACCAGTTTCTGCCATTGGGGGTAGCGCTGCTTAGAGGCCGTAAGAACCTCACTCACATAGTATACTGGCCTTTGGATTGGGTATTCTTTCCCTGGCTCCTGTCTCTCTACAACCATCACCGCGCTTACTACGCGTGAGTTTGCAGCGACATACAATAGCATGGGCTCTTTATCTCTTGGAGCTGCCAGAACTGGTGCATTTGTCAGCTGTCTTTTCAAGGCTGTCAATGCCTCATCGGCCTCTGCGTCCCAGGTGAAGGCATCTAACTTCTTCAATAATCTGTACAAGGGCAGAGCCTTTTCTCCCAGTCTTGATATGAAGCGGCTTAAGGCCGCGACGCATCCGGTGAGTCGCTGCACATCTTTAATTTTTTCTGGTTTCTGAAGGTCCATGACGGCCTTTATCTTTTCAGGGTTGGCTTCTATGCCTCTTTCTGATACTATGAAACCCAGCAACTTCCCTGCTGGTATTCCGAAGACACACTTTGTCGGGTTAAGCTTCATGTTGTACTTCCTCAAGTTGGTGAATGTCTCCTTGAGGTCGCTGATAAGGTCCTGGCCAACCTGCGACTTAACTACGATGTCGTCCATGTAAGCATGCACACTGCGACCTATTTGTTCATGCAAACAGTTTTGAATGCACCTCTGATAAGTGGCGCCGGCATTCTTCAATCCGAAGGGCATGCTGACGTAGCAAAAGGCTCCAAAAGGTGTGATGAAGGATGTCTTTTCCTGGTCCTCCTTTTTCATCTTGATCTGATGGTAACCTGAATAAGCATCGAGGAAGCACAATAGCTCGCACCCAACCGTTGAGTCGATCACTTGATCGATTCGGGGTAGAGCAAACAGGTCTTTAGGGCAGGCTTTGTTGAGACTGGTGTAATCTATACACATGCGCCATGTACCATTCTTTTTCATAACCAACACTGGGTTTGCCACCCATTCCGGGTGGAACACTTCTGTGATAAATCCTGCTGCCAATAGGCTGCTATTTCTTCTCCTATCGCCTTCCTCCTGTCGTCATGGAAGCGTCGCAGCGGCTGCTTTACTGGCTTGGCCACCGGGTTGACGTTGAGACTATGCTCTGCCAATTTTCTCGGTACTCCCGGCATATCTGATGGCTTCCATGCGAAGATGTCTTTGTTTTCCTGGAGAAAAGCAATAAGGGCTTGTTCCTGCTCTTCTTCCATATGTGCCCCAATGCTTGCTTGCTTGGACGAGTCGCCAGGAACAAGGTCTATTTGTTTGGTGTCTTGTGCTGCTTTGAACTTGATGGATGGATCAGTGGATGGTGTCCTGACTACACTCATGTCGTTCGAGCCCACCTGTGACTTATAGTTTTTGAGTTCATCGGCAGCGCAAGCTGATTCTGCGAAGGCCGCATCCCCTTCTTCGCAATCGATTACCTTTTCCCTGTCGCCATGTACTGTAATGACTCCCTTTGGTCCCGGTATCTTCAACTGCAGGTACACATAACTGGGTCTAGCCATGAATTTGGCGAAGGCCGTTCGTCCAAAGAAGGCATGATATGGACTCTGGAATTTCACCACGTCGAAACATACGAACTCACTCCTGAAGTTTTCCTTTGTAGGTTACCTCCAAGGTTATTTTTCCCGCTGGCTAGGCTGATTTTCCCGGAAGGATGCCGTGAAATATGGTCGTGGTATGTTGTAAGCTGGAATCTGTGAGCCCCAAGCGTTTGAACGTATCGTAGTACATGATATTTATACTGCTTCCACCATCCATGAGCACCTTGGTTAGCTTGTATCCAGCTATGTAAGGCGCTAGAACTAGCGCTAGCCTCCCAGGCTCGCGGACTTGCGGCGGGTGATCGCCGCGACTCCAAGTTACTGCATGTTCTGACCACCTTAACCAAGGCGAAGCCGCTTGTCCCACCGCGTTCACTTGCTGACTTATGCGGCTTACTTTCTCCTCCCGTTTGGAAGTGTTAACGACTATCGTGTGATACTGCCCCACTTGTTTGGGATTTCTCGCATTGTGTTGCCCAACACCTGAATTTTGAGCCGCAATAAGGTTACTTCCATTGTGGTTTCCCCTATTATGCTGACTTTCCTCTTTCCATCTCTTGTAGTAGTTGCATTGTGCCTTGGTATGGTCCGCCGGCCGTCCATCGCCCCCTGTGTGGAGATCGCATGGCCGACTAAAGACCTCTTCCAAGTTGATTGGATGGGAGCCGCTGCCTCGGCCTCTCCCACGTTGGCCTTTGAATCTACCACTTGTATTGGCAACAAGCCCAGAATTTCCTTCCTCATTTTTCCGCTTGTTTTGACTTACATGGGTATTGTTGTTTGGTTGTTGCTGAGATTTGCCGTTGTTTTTCTTTCCCTTGGCAGTGACCTCTTCTTCCTCTTCATCCGATGCGTCCTTTGTCTTGTCTGAACCAGCGTATTTATTAGCCGCGGCCATCACTTCGCTGAGGCTTTTGACTTTGTCCTTCATGCGACCCAACTTGTGTACCAGCGGCTCAAACTTACAATTTTTCTCCATTACCAGGACGACAGAGCTAGGGGGTATGTTATCCGATGAGTGTATAATTGCTGCTACCCTTCTCATCCAATGGCGACTTGACTCGCCTTCCTTCTGGACGCAGCGTTTAAGATCTTCTATATTGCAGAGTCGCTTACATGTTCCTTGGAAATTCTTGATGAAAGCTTCTTTCATCTCGTCCCAGGAGTTTATTGAGTTTGGTGGCAAGTTCTGTAGCTAGATGTGAGCCGCACCTTCTAGCATCATGTTGAGATACCTTGCGCATATTTCTTCTGAGGCATTCAAGATACTCATCCCCATCTCGTAGTTGTTTAGCCACGTGGTGGGGTCCATACTGGCATCATAATTTGCCACCTTGCGTGGTCCTTTAAAATCTTCAGGAAAGGGTTCTGATCTGATCTTCTCTGCGAAGCATGCCGGCCCCTTGAGCCGTGAGGATAGGGCTGAGGATGCGTTTGGTGGGATGATTGCCACCGCAGGCCCTGTCTGTTCCCCAAGTATTGCGACTTGCGCCGCCGTGGCTTGTCCTTGTTGCCTCTGCGTGACCCCAGAGTTATTCTCCGGCGGCCTACTTTGAACGCTCTTTTCCGCCATGGTCCTGTTATTATCTGGTATAGAGTGTAGTCGCCCCTCGGCTCCTGTTATGTTGGCTTGTTGGACGACAGCGGTGCTTAGCATCTGTATTGCATGCCGCGCCTCGGCGTTTACTGGGTCGTTGCCGGTTGGTATTATCTAGGCCAAGATGTTGGTCGCCGCATATACGTTATCAACCGGGCTTGAATAATGGCCTTGCGAGGTGTGAAACCTCCTTGGTTGCTGGGCTTCATTATCAGCCATCGGACTTAGAATCCTTGCTGCTGGTGTCGTGGGTTTGTCACGTCAGATGTCATGGATGACTTCGTAGGTGTGGGATTGCGCGAGTCAATCGTCTCCGAGCTAAGGATCACAGGGCACGAGGAAGACAATGTTTTTTACCCAGGTTCGGCCCCTCAATGTGAGGTAAAGACCTACGTCCTGCCTATCCTAGATTGGTATTGATATGAATATGGTGTTACAAGGGGTTGGCGATCGATGTGTTGAGTCACCTTGAGATCTAGGGTTTCAGAACTTGTCTGTCTAGTCCTGCGAGTCCTCTTTATATATCCAGAGGCTCGCTAGGTTACAAAGGAATTAATTGGAGACTACTTTTCTTGCCTTCCAAGTTAAGCCATCTTGGATCTTCTGGATTCTTCTTACACCGTGCTGCGACTCTTCGTGTCGGCCCACCTCCGTGCAAGCCCATTGATTATAAGCCGCATTACACTTATGGGCCGCGGGTTAATCTATTTATCATAACCCCGACATTAGCCCCCAAGCTTCCGGGTGATTCGTTGAATCAGGCGGAAGATTCTGTCTTGATGATGATCTTGCGGGCTTGCGATTGTAGAGCTTGGTGACTCGTTGATGTTGAGTCGCAAGTGTTGCGGCTTCTTGAGGCGCTGATGTAGAAGCGATGAGTCGCTAGCTTTGCGGCTTATTTAGCCGCTGATGTAGTATCACAAGCCTTTGAACACTTATGTCTTGGTCGCATTGAAGCTGCACAATTGCGGTAAGTTCTCCACTGAAATTATATAAGATGTCAGTGGAGCCTTTGGTGAAAACCACCTTGTCCTGTTAGATGCAAGACTGAGCTGAAATCATAAGAATAATAACTTATGAGTATCAAGATATATCAGCCAAATGCGTATAAGGTGCTGAGTCATAGACATCGAAGCATAAAAAGACCATAAGCATAAATAAGCTGGTCAATCATTAGAATAATAATCTGTCATGTTATCATGATAAGCCATCTGAATGCATGTTGAAACATGGCGGCTCAAGGGCATATGGCCACTGATTGAATTAAAAAAAGTTGTGAGTCGCTAATTTGACTCGCAGATGTATATATATATATATTTCCATGCGCTGCAAAAAATGAGATATGCATATAAACATGATATATGAATATAATAAAGACCGCCGGATACTGGTGGATGTGTAGCCCCCGAGGGCCGAGTTGTATGCACGATCATGCTGCTCGGGACTCAAAATATCACAAGTTGGACAAAAATTTAATTGTCCTAGCCCCCAGCCATTAAGCAAGCATGATTTCATTATCCTGCTTGCTGGCATATCGTTGCAATTTGATCCTGCAACAGATTGAGCAAATATTTTGCCGCAAGAAAATAATGATACTTGGAGTAGGGCAGAGCCGCATATAAACTCCAAACTGTGAAATATTAATTGAGATGCTAGGATAAAAGATAATCCCAGTCAATATTCTAGATATAAATTAAGAAATCATCCTTAAAAATTACACTTGATGTGGCTGAAATTAAATAAATGATGGTGGCTTGTACAGCCGATATCAGGAATGATCATCCCAATCCGAAAAAATCTGGTCATGCCAGTTCAAACCCATATGGCTGAGTTATAAGCTCCTGAAATTCAAAAGGCAAAGCCCCCAAGGGAGCAATGATGATAACTTGATAATAATATGTTAGCCTTGGCGGCTGGTAATAATTATGATAAAAAGTTAGTACTCCGCATAATAGCACATGGTACCCTGCATGATAGCATAGTATAATCTGCATGATAGCAAATGGTATGTCGCATGATAGCATGTTGTAATCTGCATGATAGCAAATGGTTGCGTAATAGCAACTTAGTTGCATGATAGCAACTGGTAAGATGCATGATAGCATATTGTACGATGCATGATAGCATATGGTACTTTGACTCAGTATTTCCCGACTCTAATGTGTGTTCAGGGTCGAGAACGGCCATGATAGGCAGCCATGATAGGCATCAGACTCGATTGACACCACATGCGGGTACTTTAGTCCTACTGAATTATCTCTGTTACCATTAAGCAGGTCTTCGCGCATCTCAGTATTTCCCGGGAATGTGTGTTCAGTGTCGAGAATGGCCATGATAGGCATCAAACTCATGAATGACGCCACACCCCAGTACTTTGGCCACATAATGCAAAGATACTTCTAACTTAAGGTACCGTTATGTAGGTCTGCGCGCGGCTCAGTATTTCCCAGGTGTAAACGCGTGTTCAGGGTCGTTGAGAACGGCCATGATAGGCAGTCATGATAGGCATCAGTCTCATGAATGACGCCGCGCCCCAGTACTTTGGCCGCATAGTGCGAGATACTTCTGACTTAAGGCGAGAATAACCAGGATTATTGCTTTTATCGGCTGCAATAGCCGTGACGAGCTCTAATTAGCTTTGATGATAACCAGCTCTGATTAGCTATAGATGTGGTACAGCGAGTCACCTGTTTTAACTCAAATATTGATAAGATAATGATTCATTAATGACTCATAAACTGATGTAATGATGAGCTGTTTGCGACTCATAAAATGATATGGGGGTAAATCGCTATGCGACTCATAAATTGATATGACAATAAGTCGATGATGATTAATAAAATGATATGATGATAAATCATGAAATTATATAACGATCAGTCATAAATTGATATAATGATAAGTCATAGAATGACAAATGAATCGCCAAATATCAATGCTTGAACATGTAGTGGTGATCTTGATATTCAATGCAAGCTGTAAATAGCTAGACTTTGCAATGCGAGTTATAAAGAACTCTAATTTAACGAATGTATTGAGAAGTAGATGTAATTAAATCTACAAAAGCTGATATGAATTTAAAGTCTACGACATGATATAATATGAGTCGCAAAGACATTTAATAAAAGACATAATAACCTAGAAATGCAGCCCCCGAGATAAACTCGAAGAGAACTTAATTTTTACTGATAAAAGTAAAAGGCTGCGAAAGTTGAGCATAATAGCAACTTATCTTATTTTTATTCTCACGTCGTTGATGATGCAGTATAAGTCGCGAACAGCGATAAATGGCCATCGGCAAAGTCGCATGGATGAGGTCGTGAGTCGCCGTCTTCTAAACTCCTTTTCTTACGTGAGCACTCAACGTAACGTACTAGCAGCTAGTAGCAGCTTCAGATCATTCTTTCCTTCCTGATTTATTTTTCCTTGATCCGCGCGCGAGTCAAACTAGTAGTGCTAGTTGCTCAAAATTTTGGCCTTCACGTAAAGGCTGGACATGCAACGTAATAGCAAACTGACACCCATCGGCAGATCGACTCCTTTTCCTCTCTTCTGCGTGCAGTATCCTCTCTTCTTTTTTTTAAGTCGCACATGCGATTCTATTTCTATGGTAACTCCTCAGATCTTTTCCTTTTTTGTCGTTTTCCCTAATCCGGGTGTGAGTCCAACCAGGAATAGTTTGAGTAGTTTGCACGCAATTCCTTCTCTTTCCTTGTCTGGTTCTAGGCTTAGACTTGTGCTGTTCTGTAGAAAATTCTGCCTTTCTTGATTTCGCGAGTTTGCGTAAATACAAAACTTGCTGCAGTGCGCGAGCCATCGACGGAGATCTAACCATTGGAATTGTCTCAAATTTGTTGGAGGGCTTCAGGATTGTATTCCGCAGGTCTCCACCAGAGGGATCTTCGAATTGATGTCCGAGTCGACCTCGATAATTATTTTCCCAAAGTCGCGCGGAGTTCCGTCAGCTTTCGACAGGGATTCAGTGTTTGAGTCGGCCACGGAGATATAACCGTTGGAATCCGATGCCCTTTCGACAGCTGTTAGGAAACTCGATTGCGCATCTTTCCACCGAAGGGATCGTCGAGATGAGTTTCGAGCCGCCACCGGTGATGTTCGCCATACGGGCGTTGCTGCTGTCCTGTAACCCGCGCGTGAGGGGCGTTATCGAAGTTGAGCCCCGAATCGCGCGGTTGAATTTCTCCATGCTTTCTACTCGAGCTTGAGGTAGATCTTGATGTAGATGTTGACATCGCCGAGCTTGAAACGGCACGGCAATGAAGTCGCCGAGCTTTAATCGACGACGAGATCCTCCGTCCCTGGCACCGATCCAGCGCGGAACGTGACGCTCTTGACCGCAGGCCCCACGGTGGGCGCCAACTGTCGTGGGTTTGTCACGTCAGATGTCATGGATGACTTCGTAGGTGTGGGATTGCGCGAGTCAATCGTCTCCGAGCTAAGGATCACAGGGCACGAGGAAGACAATATTTTTTACCCAGGTTCGGCCCCTCAATGTGAGGTAAAGACCTACGTCCTGCCTATCCTAGATTGGTATTGATATGAATATGGTGTTACAAGGGGTTGGCGATCGATGTGTTGAGTCGCCTTGAGATCTAGGGTTTCAGAACTTGTCTGTCTAGTCCTGCGAGTCCTCTTTATATATCCAGAGGCTCGCTAGGTTACAAAGGAATTACTTGGAGACTACTTTTCTTGCCTTCCAAGTTAAGCCATCTTGGATCTTCTGGATTCTTCTTACACCGTGCTGCGACTCTTCGTGTCGGCCCACCTCCGTGCAAGCCCATTGATTATAAGCCGCATTACACTTGTGGGCCGCGGGTTAATCTATTTATCATAACCCCGACAGCTGGGGCGACCTCCTCTTGTGGTGATGGTCCGGCGACCGGCGTAGGCGGAAATTCCACCATAGGATGAGTCGCACGCGCTTGCGTCCGCGAGTTAATGTTTTCTTGAGTCGCAGCGAGCGAGGCGTTATGTGTCATTCCATAGCGTTCCTGCTGGATTCCTTGGTTTATCTGGTCGAGCCGACGACGCTCTGTTTCCATCCTCTGAATCTCGTACAGGAGCTCGGCCCTGGCGGCCTCAATTTCAGTTACCCGAATGGCGGCGTTTTCGACCGACACCGGGACAAGCAGTGGGTTGCTGGGGGGGTGCCGACCTTTCGACTTCTCCTGCGGTTCCTGATGTACTTGCCCCTCCGGCCATATAAACCCCAACTGGTACCACCTCTTGATCTGGCACTAAGGTGATCTCTGGTGCGTAGTCCCAGTAGCTTTCTTCAAGGGCGGGTACGATGGACCCAAATTCTTGCGAATCCATGCTCTCCACGGACTCTCCTTCTTCGTTGGTGGCTTCTCCTTCTGAGTCGCTTTCCTGGATAGAGTTAACAGATCTGCTGCTGATGAAGCCGACGAAGACGTGGATAGATCCAAACGGGATGACGTGGCCGGCCTCCAGGTAATCAGCTTCCGGCCCCCAGTTTGAATCGTCGATAAGGGGTACGCCGTTGACCGTGATGATTCGGCCGACGACGAGATCTTCAACTCCTACCATAGATCCTGCGTGGAACGTGACACTTTTGACTGTAGGCCCCACGGTGGGCGCCAACTGTCGTGGGTTTGTCACGTCAGATGTCATAGATGACTTCGTAGGTGTGGGATTGCGCGAGTCAATCGTCTCCGAGCTTACGATCGTAGGAAACGAAGAAGATACATATTTACCCAGGTTCGGCCCCTGAATGTGAGGTAAAGACCTACTTCCTGTCAACCCTAGATTGGTATTGATATGATGTATAAGGTGTTACAATGGAGGCGATCCAATCTCGGTACTCGCCGTATCTTCTAGGCTTTGAGAGCTTGATAGCTTGACCCTTTCGAAGCCATGCGAGTCCTCTTTATATACACAGAGGCTCGTCAGATTACAAGAGTTCTACACGAAGTCCGATTGTCTTCTTGTCTTCCAAGGCAAGTAAATGCCGACCTTCCAGAGCCTTCCTTTGGTAGGCCGTGATCTTGGGTCGGCCCATCTTCGCGCAGCCCAACAATAATGCGATCATGAAGATTGAGTCGCATTTTGGCTTTGCATAAGTCGCAGGATAATTATTCCCCCGACACATAGCGCCGATGAGCAACGACGCCATGAACGAGCTGATGAGCGAGATCCTCTCGGTGTCGTCGTAGACATCCCGGCTGGTCTGGAACATCTTCCTTATATGCGAGCCGGTGCACCTCTCGTGCGCCCTGTCGGGGGAATACTTTCTGGATTAACCCGCGGCCCAATGCGACTTACTCGCATGAACAAAAGCCCACTTGGGAGCGAGCCCAGTATTGAACCGCCATAAGGGGAAGGATCTAGAAGACATATCCCGGAGGACGTGAAGACCAAGTAGTCTCCGAGTAGGCCTCTGGGGACGTATTCCTTATGGGGAAGTTTCCTTTGTAACCTAGCGAGCCTCTGTGTATATAAAGAGGACTCGCAGGACTTAGAGAGGGTCAAGCTATCAAGCCCAAACCCTAGCTCATACGGCGAGTACCAGATCGGATCGCCTCCATTGTAACACCTCGATTATCATATCAATACCAATCTAGGGTAGGCAGGAAGTAGGTCTTTTACCTCACATTGAGGGGGCCGAACCTGGGTAAATCTGTGTTGATCTTTGTTCCTGCGATCCCAAGCTCGGAGATGCTTGACTCGCGTAATCCCACACCTACGAAGTCATCTATGACACCTGACGTGACAAACCCACGACAGTTGGCGCCCACCGTGGGGCCTGCGGTCAAAAGCGTCACGTTCCGCGCAGGATCGAAATCAGGCTTCAAGGACATCGCCATCGGCCAAGTTGAAGACATCAATGGGGTCCCCTTCATCGACGACTCAGAGTGGGGACCCGAGGCAGATCGCATCGAGTTTGGATACATTGTTCCCATCGGATCAGTAAAAGTTTTCGTCGGATCCGTCAGTCGCAGATCTATAGATGCGACTCAAGGAAGCGAATCGGTGGAGGAACTGCGGCCGGTCAGGGTCCGCGTGTTGGAGGAGCTACAACAAGCTACAGCAAACTACCCATCCCCGTCCCGTCAAGACCTGTTTGGGGATCTCTACCAAATCAGGAAGGAGACCTCAAGATTGAAGAGATTGAAGCTATCAGGACGGAACTCTGTGAAGAGGCACAAAGACTCGCGGCTGAGCGCGAAAAACTCCAAGAAGAAGGTCGACGACTCCGTCGCTGCAGCCAAAGCACCAGGCGGTCCGAACCAAGACGACATCTGAGCGCAAGAAACTCCAAGAAGAAGATTGGCGACTCCGTCGTTGGCAGCAAAAACATCAGATCAAGATGGACAGAGGAGAGATGAAATCACAGTTCCACGGCGACCCAGAGAGCAACGCATGCCGCGATAGGAATATTGTCAAAGATAGCACCGGTTGGAGACACACGAGCTGATAAGGAAGCTCGCCGCGATCGACCTACTGCAAACCGCTGCTTACAACAAGCAAATATGTATGGAGTCACGCCCAATGAGCCGCAAAACGAGGTATCATGGGGAGGAGAAAAGTGCAGCGTCGAAGAAGTGGTCAACCAGCTAGCAGGTTTGCAGGTATCATTGGAAAAAGAAAAGAAGATAGAAGGCGAGTCACGACGTCCGGAGCGACTCAGCCATCCCAGATTGAAACTGATTCAGATGAAGATTCAGCGCCAGTAAACTCCTATTCATTATTGAAAGGACCAGCATGTTTTGGAGAGGAAATACGGCTCACTCGTTTCCCCCCGAACTTCGGTGAGTCGCAGCGAGTCACCACCTATCGCAGTGACCAAGACCCTGCCTTATGGATAGAAGATTACGAGGCAAGCATGACAGGGGCTGATGTAACTCAGAAGTACGTGCGAAATATTTCCACTTGGCAATACAGGGAGAAGCTAGGGATTGGCTGTTAAGGCTGCCATCAAAATCAATAAGCACATGGGAAGACTTGAAGGACAAGTTCATCAACAGATTCCAAACAGAAGACATGAAAAACCTTAGACAATGCATTCAAAAAGAGGACGAATCAAGCGGTGACTGGATCAAGAGAATCGCGGAGATCCTTGGCTCCGCCAAAAACTTAACAGTACAGCTGCAATACAAGCTATGAGAAAGAACTGTAGATTTGAGCCGCTGGTGCACAAATTAAGTCGCGCTGAGCACAAGATTGATAGTTTCGACCAGCTTTTGGCAACAGCTGACAAGTACGCAAAGACAGATAAGGGACAGGCGGCTTATCACAGAACCCAACAGGGAAATTGCAAGTCGCGCAAACTGAACATCGCGCACACCAGATGAAGGAGCAAGGGAGTGATAAGGCCTTACTCCCTAATAACTGCAAGGGGATCTTCGACGTGCCTTGCGACTTACATCGCAGGAGAGATGGCAGGCCAGCGGTCACACAAAGGCGCAATGTCATTATTACCGGAGGTGGAAAGAAGGCGACACGCCAGATGCGGCTCGCAGCGGATCGATGCAGCACAAGAATAAATCTAGCTCTCATCAAGGGCCTGACGTTTTACCTAGAAGAAACATAGGACAGTTTCATACAGTGGAAGTACAAACAACGGATGGAAGCCGGAAGAGCGGTCAGATTTCAACGCCAGAAAGGTATCGTCGCTGGACAGAGCAATCGGTTATTTGGAGTCGCGGCGATCACCCCCCAGAAGTAAGAGATCCAGGACAGCCAGCTCTTGTGGTCACGCCTGAAGTCGCGGGATACAAGTTAAGTAAGGTCCTAATGGACGGAGGAGGAAGAGTAAACATCCTATATCAAGACACGCTCCGAAGAATGAATATACCCGAGACGAGGCTGCGACCATCCAGGAAAGAAATTCAAGGCATAATCCCAGGAGCTGTTACGCGACCAATCGGAAAGATAACACTTGAAGTTAGCTTTGGAACAGAGCGGAACTTCCGCACAGAGCTCCTAGACTTTGAGGTTGTAGCAGTCAAAAGCTCATATCATGCGATCTTTGGAAGAGAAGCCTATGTCAAATTTACCGCCCGCCCCTGCTACGTCTACCTACAGTTAAAGATACCAGGACCAAACGGTGTTATTACAATATATGGAGACAGGCAGAGAGCGTTAGAATGCGAGAACGCAGGCTCAGTACTCGCAGAAGAAGCTTGCATCGCCAACTCCTCACACGGATATCAGTCGCAGATCGGTAATCGCAGCTCAAAACGAGTCGCGTTGGAGGTACCGCGGAAGCGGCCAACAGGATGCAGCCACCGGATGGTAAATACCCACCGAGAAGTCGCGCATCAGCAAGATAATGCCCCAGAGGTCGCTTTGATACAAAAAGAAGACAAGAGATGGCGCATGTGCATAGACCCAGCCTCGATCAACAACCCCAGCCAAAGAGGCTCAGTTATCGTGAGTCCTTACAAAGCAAACTCAACTCGACATAAGTCGCAGCTCAGTGCGGCTAATCGCCTAACAAACTTGCTCTCTGCTTCAACATGAGACATACATCGGAGCTATCATGCTCGACCCGAGTCGCTTTTAGCGACTCAAAATTGAACCAATCAGGTGTTCAACCCACTCCGTTAGGAGTATTAATTCGCAACTAAGTGCGATGAGTATCAAGTATGCATGGCCTGCGGGGAATAGAAAACCCGCATTAAAGGGCCTGCATCATCCTGTAACACCCTGTAAAACATCGAGTGATTATGAAATAAAGCCGGCACCCTTGACATTCAAGGGTTTGTCGTTTCGCCTCAACTATCATTGAGTCGCTGAGTCTTTTGAATTTCATATATCACTGACCCTTGAGGGCTCCTTACGAGCATCGCGAGTACCAATCGCACCTCAAATTTTGCCAAACTAGTGGCAATCCTTAAGCTAGAAGCGTCTTGCATTATGCGGCCAAAGTACTGGGGTGTGGCGTCAATCGAGCTTGATTGCCTATCATGGCCGCTCTCGACCCTGAACACACATGTTCCTAGGAAATACTGAGCCGCGCGAGCGTCTACTTAATGGAATTATCATGAAAAGAACCTGCTTATAGGTCACCAAAATACTGTTTATAATACATGAATGTCTTACAGACTAACGGGCATGTCCCACATTATTTATTTTTCTTCTTCCGAGCTACAGGAGTGGGAATTGGCGCGGCTTGTCTCGCGGTTGCAGTCGCAGGTGCCCTAATAATCAGGGCGCCGCCAGACGAGGCAGAAGGGCCACCAGATACTGTTGCTGGAGTAGCTCGAGATGACTCAGCTCCTGTGGACTTTTCCTTTGGCACCTTGCTCCCATCAAGATTGAATTTTCGAGATAAGTGCCCAAGTCTAAGTTATCAACAAATTTTGTGGCATACCGCGCATCCCTTTCCAGATATCGAAGTACTCGCTTATTGGCAGTTCAGTATCATCCGCGCTCATCGCCAGGCCGTGGCGAGCAACCTTGCCAACATCTATTTCTGGATAATATGCTCGGAGCAATGTCAAGACATGCGCGGCTCCGGCGCGAGCAGAGGATCGTTTCCAATCAGAGACATAATGCGGAGCCTTGAGCAGTTTATTTATCCAATACTCGCAAGATGTTGGGCCATCAGTCGCAGGAGAGATTACCGTCATAACTTCCTTGGTAACCTTTAAGAAGCGCTGGCTGAAGTCAGACAGATATACCAGTTGATCCTTCAAGTTGGAGCGGGACACTGGGGCCTCAGGCCCTATGTCAAGAAAGAAAAGGCAAGAAACAAGTCAGAGACTCACGTTGGTTACCCAAAATATATATGATTAAAGGAATAAAAGACGAACCAGCAAGCTGCAGGATGGCTGATTTGACCATGGAGCCAAAACCCTCAAAGGCTTTGAACAGCGAGTTATATTTTTCATCTCGCGCGGCGAGTTCCTTTGCGTGGTCTCCCTTCAGACGATCAATCAATTCAGATTTAAGAGTCAGCCCTTCTCGCAAAGATCTAATGACTTCGTCTTTCTCCATGAGTCGCTGCTGCATATCGGCTTCAAGTTCTTTAAATTGCTCTTCACAGGAGTCGAGTTGACCTTTGAGAGATTTTATTTCCTGATCTTGGTCCCTAATGACCTCATTATGCTGCTCCAGGGAGACTGCATCATTTCAGGATGATCTATGGAAATGCCTTTACCCTTTATTGAGCCAGAAGCATCAAGCAAGGACAGTTCAAGCTGAAAATAAACAGAGCAAAATGCATGGGTAAACTATCCAGGAACTTGGGGGCTCGAGATTTGAGCCAGGAAAAGAATCAACACCCCGTGCGATGACACAAGGTTTTGATCCTTGGGGGCTACGGTATATGTACCTGGCGACTTGAAGAAAATTGCTCAACTAGGCCGCGCAGCAGAGCAGCATGCTTATCTCCAGCAGCAATTATGGCATCCGCAATTGACTTGGAACTATTTCCTGGAGCTGGAATTCTATCTTCAGTGGATACCCTACCAACAGTAGGAGTTGCGGATGGAGCTGCGACTGGGTCGTGGCAGGAGCCGCATCAGCAATACCTTCCTCCAGGGAGGGCCTTGGATGAGTCGCACCATTACTGTTTCCCACGTTTTCATCAGCAGCATCATCCTCGCTCATAGCTGGCTGAGAAGAAGTGGGATGAGAATTAGACTTGGTATCCTCTTCAGGCATGGCCCTGCAAAACATTGATGGGTTAATAAGCTGACCTAGCAGAGCCGCAACATTGAAAAGAAGGCGAACCATACCCAGAGGCGACACGGATACTCTTCATCAGGCAACCAGAGGAAGGAGAAGATAAACCTTGCAAATCTGAACCTACAGAGTATGAAAAGAAGTGGTGATCAGCAATTCCTTGCCAAAAATACGCAAGCACAAAAGGAAAAGGAGAGAGTCGCAAACAATTACCCGAGCTTATTGAGAAGCAGTCCTTTGCAACAGCCTCGGAAGAGAAAGCAGCCTTGTTGGGATCAGCAAGTTTTAAAGATTTGGCAGTTCTTGTTTCTACCAGTAGCGCCAAGGCTTTGCGGCGTTTCTCAGGCTGCGCGGGGTCTTCTGAGCTCTTGCATAAAATACGCTTCGAGGACCTGCGAGGCACCTCAGGAAGTTCCAAGAAAGGTGTATTTGGAGTCGAGGACAGAAGAGCGTCGGCCATTTGTTGCTCCTCTTCAGAAGCGCTACCCTCGGCTCGGAGACAATATCGTGCATAACTGTATCTTCGCCAAAGGCTGCGGCTTGCTTTGACGACTCAGCCGCGGTTTCTTGGTTCAAGTCGCGTCCTCTGAGGGAAGAACCCAGAAATAGGGATCGATCTGAAAAGGAGCTCAGGTCAGAAATAATTAATTTTGGAGAAGGAATTTTCGAGGAAACAGGTGACAAGTAAACATTACCACAAAAGGCTTGTGCTCAGCCCAGAAGGGAGCAAGCCCGACGTTATCATACGAGTCGATATCCTCGTCCGTCACTCGGCGAATGAAATTTATCCATTCCCCTTTGTCCCAATCTTCAGGGCAAGTACGGTCGACGTCGTTTGCATGACAAGTGAAATCCATATAAGTCGCGAGCGGCGACTCACAGGCTGAATTCGCCACTTAGTCCAGCAAGATATGAGATCTAATCCAGTGAGACCATGGAGTGTCAGCGCCCTCACCTTGTCTAAAGGGATTCGATAAAGGGCAACGAAGAAGGATCAGATTTAGAAGACAGAGCATCGGTAGCCTCGAAGGGAAGAGGAGACCAAAGAGGAAGAGGAATTTCACCCTCAGGAGAAGTGTTTTTACAATAGAAGAATGTCCTTTGCCAATCCTTGATTTTCTTGGCAAGGGTTAGTTTTGGGAAAATACTACCCCTACGGCGTTGGAAGGAAATGGCGCCGCATTGGAGAAAAGGACCATCTGTGGTTTCCCTTTGACTATTGCAATTGAAAAGAGCAAGCCAGAAATCTATTGAAGGCGGGATACCCAGATAATCTTCGCAGAGGACGTGGAAGTTGCTCACTTGCAACATCGAATTAGGGCCAATATCATGGAAGCGGAGACCCAACCGCTGCATCAAGGAGCGGAAGAAGAGAGAGCCCGGGGGCTTGAACCCGCGCTCAACATGCTCCGCAATATCACTACTTCTCCTGGTTGAGGGTTGGGAATTACCTCCTCGCCAGGCCCCATTCGCATTGATCTTTTGGCGGAAGAAGGCCCGTGCAGATAGGGATTCCAGGAAATCTTCGTCGACCCACGAGCCTTCCCAGTTGCACTTGCGGCGAGACATTTTCTCAGATTGATGGAGATCTCACCGAAGGATTGTGAGTACGAGAAGCGGATTGGAGGCGGCGGAAAGGAGCAGCGGATGCGTAATGCAAGTCTGATGCAGAACGCTGGGAAAAACGATGAGCCAAGATAAATAGCCCAGCGCGGAAGACGTTTAGATCTGAAAATCAACCGTCAAGGCAGGTTAAGTCGCACTTTTGAGCCGCCAAGAAGAGTTATAAGTCGCAGATATGAAGGTTGGAGTTCAGCTGGGATAATTCATGTGCGGCTCAGGGTTTGTTAAGACGAAGAAGCCTTCACTCGAAATCCAAGCTAAACTTGGGGGCTAATGTCGGGGGAATACTTTCTGGATTAACCCGCGGCCCAATGCGACTTACTCGCATGAACAAAGCCCACTTGGGAGCAAGCCCAGTATTGAACCGCCATAAGGGGAAAGATCTAGAAGACATATCCCGGAGGACGTGAAGACCAAGTAGTCTCCGAGTAGGCCTCTGGGGACGTATTCCTTATGGGGAAGTTTCCTTTGTAACCTGGCGAGCCTCTGTGTATATAAAGAGGACTCGCAGGACTTAGAGAGGGTCAAGCTATCAAGCCCAAAACCCTAGCTCATACGGCGAGTACCAGATCGGATCGCCTCCATTGTAACACCTCGATTATCATATCAATACCAATCTAGGGTAGGCAGGAAGTAGGTCTTTTACCTCACATTGAGGGGGCCGAACCTGGGTAAATCTGTGTTGATCTTTGTTCCTGCGATCCCAAGCTCGGAGATGCTTGACTCGCGTAATCCCACACCTACGAAGTCATCCATGACACCTGACGTGACAAACCCACGACACGCCCGGCACCCCGTCATGGCGGCCAGCGAGGCGCGCTATGAAAAAAAAGTGTAAAGGGGTTTTCGTTAAAAAAAATGTTGCATGTCGTTACCAGAATAATTGGGATTTAATTCCGATCGACCATTAAAGTGTAATTAAAGAGCTAAAGATATAATTGCACAAAAAAGTGCAACTGCAAAAAAAATGCACTAGCACCAACAAATAGAAGTGCAATCGCATCAAGCCAAAGTGCAATTGCACGAGAAATGCAACCGTTACAAATACAAAACGAACAAAATATAACACTTAAACATTGACCAAAATTTCATAAAAGTGACTAAAACATATAAAAATCATAGACCATTTACGATGAGGATGGCGCTCCCCCACCCCACCCCTGGCGGCTCCCACGGCAACTACCATGGCGATGACCTTTCCCCGGCGATCTAGGAAGGTTCTAGCCGGCGGCGATGGCGATCGGGGACATGGACCCCTTCTCTGATCCCTCCTCCATCGCCCACACCTTGGATTTCTCTTTTGGTCACTAGATCCGTGCTAAGGTTCGTCAACTTTTCGCCTCATCCGTGAACCCTGTCTCCTCTTCACATCGGTTCTTCCTCGTGGTCTCCTTTGGACGTGCCTGCTTCCGTTTGGATGATCTCAATGTCTGCATCGCTCAGTCAGCTTGTTTGGGTGCTGCTTATGATTCTCTCTGGATTCAACATCTCAATGGTCGGGTTTTCAAGTTTGCAGTGGCCAATAAAGATGTGGGTTTTTTCGTTCATAATTTGAGATCTTTCAGTTGCAATCAATTCAAATGCTATTTTCACCTCTGGGGTTTCAGTGGACTGATGCATCCAAAATGCATCTACTTTTCCAAGCACTTTGCTTCATGTTTTGCTCCGGAATCTTCCCATATTTGAATAAAACTGTTGAATCTGACGCTGTTTTTAGCAAAGTCTCTTTTCTGGCTATTTTTGCAGGAAATAAAATCGGGGAAAAATACCACGTCATTTTTTATGGAAAAGGAGGACAACGTGCAAAGGATGGACACGAGGGAGCATCGGAGGCCCGAAAGAGGGGGCCCCACGCGGCCACAGTACCAGGCCGCGTGGGCCCACCCGTTTGGCCCCCGGGCGCCGCCTCGCCTCCGGTCTTCGACGTACCCCTTCATATAGTGGAAAAACTGCCTGCCCTAGGGGGGGAGGAGCTTTCGGGAAACACACCGCCGCCGCCACCACGATCTTCGTTTCGGGGACAGATTGATCCAGGATTTCTCCTCCGGTGGAGGGATTCGGAGGCCGTCTTCACCGCCATATTCACCGCCTTCATCTCCATCGACCATGAGCTCCTTCACCATCACCATGTGTGAGTAGTCCGCTGTAGGCATGTGAGGTGGATGGGGATTGGATGAGATTGATCATGTAATGCTACCCGTTGTCCGGGATTTTAGGGGTTTATCTTGAGGATACTTTTGTATTGTGTTGATGCACTCTTGCTATGTTTAATGCTTGCTACTAGGGCCCAAGTGGCATAATTTCAGTACTGAACTTATATTGCTTCATCATATATTTGAGTTTGGTACTTATCTGCAAAGTGTATCACCTGCTATTATGTTGAACCTGCGAACCCTAAAAGTGACGTATAGGGAAAACAAGGGGAGATGTTTTAGTTTGAGGATTCTACGTGTTCATGAAGTGTTAATGCATTGCTCCGGTCTATTCGAAAGGGTAGACCTTAATTACCCGTAGTTCCAAGTTGGCCCCGGTAAAATGGGCGGGTAGGACAATAGATGTTGTGCAAATTCTCTTGGTTTGTACGCACAACTAATTATGGAACACATACCTACATATATCGGAGTTAGAGATACATCCCTTGGCTAGCTTTATATCATCATATGATCAATCTTATTCATGCAACACCCCGCTGTCACCTCATGCCTACGTTTTAGATCTCTGAGTTACACCTTCACTTTTCCGGTAAAAACTGGAAAACACTTGTTCACTGCTGCTGTTCTGCTTGTTACTTGAATCATACTACTGCCATCACTATTATTGCTACAAGTTATTGATATACAGGTGTGGTTGAGAGTGACGCCTTGATTGCCAAAGTCTTATTGATATTCTTGTGTTCCCATCGTGTCGAACTATAAATTTGGGTAATACTTCCCAACGAAGACTTCAGCGATCCCCTATACTTGTGGGTATCAAGACGTTTTCTGGCGCCGTTGCCGGGGAACCTAGCTTTATCGGTAAGACAACTTGTTATCATATTATTTGCTGCACTTGCTTGTTCCTAACCATGGGTAAGGAAAAGATTACTCCGAAGGAAGTGAGGCCTTCGACCACTCGCAGAGGTACGGATTTGCCAAGTAGGCCAAACTTTTCTCCTAATGTTGTTTCTGCAGTTGCTCCTAAGAAAACGGGAAAAGTTTTGTCTAGCTCACCTTTGTCTAAAATGTCTACCAGTAATGAAAATGATTTAATATGTGGTAGCATAGACAAAGAAGTGACTCCTGAAATACCAGAAACACTTGAAACATCTGAGATAACTGAAACACCTGAAAATCTTGAATCTTCTATTATTGAAAATGTGGAATCTGAGTTAGAAGGTAATGAATCTTGTGATGATATGGAAACTTCTTCTGAGGAAGAGGATGCTTTTGTCATGGCTTTTATGGGTTCGGGTTTTGATAAATTGGATAAACTTGAAAGCTATAAAAATTCTCCTCTTGATGGTTATTTCCCTGTTACTGAGAAAATGAATGCTCCTGCTATTAAAATTAAAGATTATGAGTTTAGTGTTGATCCTGAAATAATTGAAAAAGCTGAGAAGTATAAGTTTTATGGGAGAGAGGATGAGTTTCCTTTTGAACACATTGTTGTCCTGCATGACTTATCTGTGCTATTTGGTAAAGATGAAATCCATCAACGCTATTATTTCTTAAAGCTATTTCCTTTTACTTTGGGAGGAAGTGCTAAAACTTGGTATAATCGTTTAGAACCTGGATGTATTACTAGCAAGGAAGAATGTTTGCAGGTATTCTATAATAAATATTTCCCTGCTGATAAGATTCATGGTTTGACTATTAAGATTAGCAACTTTTCACAAAAAGAGAAGGAGGATTTACCCCAAGCTTGGGGGAGGTATAGTAAGATGGTTAGGAAATGTCCTACCCATGGCTTAAAGAGTAATGAAATACTTGATATATTTTACAATGGACTAACCGAAAACACTAGAGGCTATCTTGATAGTATTGCAGGTAATGTTTTCAGGGAAAGTGTCGCAACAGTGGAACATGGGGTTCCCCTAGTACTGCCAAAGTGGGTCCACGCCATGTGGGCCCAAGTTGAAGATGGACAAGACCAAGACTCAAGTCAAGCTGGCGGGTTCACCGTCAAGACACGCAAGGCCTGCATCGACTAAGGGCTCTGGTCCTGGGGACCTTTCGGGTCCCCGAATCAAGCAAGAAGGCCAGGAAGGACCCGAGAGCCCGAGTTCCCGGCAGGAGGCCAGGCTCCCTCCCGGGTACTTCCTACGTTCCTGTGGATAAGCACTCCACCTCACCACGGAAGACTTGGGAAGCAAGGCGAAGGCAGCGCGGGTGGGAAGCACGCCCCGTGGTGGTGTCAGCTCCTGTCCACCCCCAAGGCGGACGCTCCCACCTAACCCAAGGGAGACGCTAGGCTGAGGAGAGGCCACGTCTCCCCCTAAACTAGATGAGGAGGGTCCTTCACCCCGAAGGACCCTCACGCCCCTCACGTGACCCTGTGGCAACCCCTTAGCCTATAAAAGGAGGACCAAGGCACGGAGGAGGGGGAGGTCGAACCAAGGACGAACACAAGCTAGAACCAGAGCAAGACTAGACTAGGGCTGCGAAGGTAGAGAGGAAGGTGATCTCCTCCGGGTCAGGATCTGTCCTTCTTCTACCTCGGGCCAAAACCCTTCCGGGTACCCTGCCCGGGAGGTTCCATTGTAAGCCACACTATGAAGAACTCATCAATCCAGACATGCAGGAGTAGGGCTTTTAGCCTCCGGGCGGCCTGAACCTGGGTAGCTCCTTGTGTCCCTTTGGTTGCATGCTTTGATCGTGGAGAGGAGAGCTTGATCTAGACTCTGCCCAAGAAGACGATTCTCAGCCTCCTTCGCGCCCCGTGCCGAACCTAAAAGGGGGTATCCTATACTCCCGGTGTCCGTGCAACGAGACACGACAGAAAGGACTGTTGAGGAAGCAACTGAGCTATTGGAGACTATCTCTAGGAATTATGAAGACTGGAATATTGAAGAAATATTTCCGGAGAAGAAAGGAGGCATGCTTAAATTGGACAACGAAACAATGAAAGAAGCTTCCAAGGCTATTAAAGAGAAGGGAATTAAAACCTCTCATCTTAAGGAATTATCTGAAATGGGTGTTAAACTTCCTGATGATCAACCATGCTTTCCAATTCAAGTCAATGCTATCAGCTCCACTAAAGGTAATGAAAAGGTAACATCTCCTATTGAGGTATCTTATATGAACGATTTTGCTTATCGCCACAATCCTGAGGAGCATAATATTAGAATGATGATTATGGAGAACTCTCACAAAATTAAATCTCTTCGCGAAAGTTTACATGCTAATGTGGGAGAGGTAAAAAGAATTGTTAAACATTGTGAGATGATGAATAATCAAGTTGAACAAATGATATCTCTTCAAAATCAATTGTATGAAAGTCTTATTGTGAAGGAACAGGTTTGTGGAGTTAATACTAGGGGAGGTGCAAGTACTCAGGATCCTGACTATCCTGAAGACCATCCCAAGAGGAAAGAGCAAGAGACTCTCAAGAAGAAATCTTCTGCAGGAAAATCTCCCAATGAAAACAAGGACATTGATGACTCTGAAGAACAAGATAATAATACCTCTATTTCTGATGCTGAGACTGAAGATAACAATAATAATGAAGAAGAAGAATCACCCACACAAGAAGATGAGACACATGAAGCTGAGAATGATGAAGAACCTGAAGCTACTGAAAAGGAAATCCCTCAACCATCTACTGAGAAGAACAAGAAGAAGAACCATCCAAATCCACAAAAAGGTAAAGAAAGGGATCCATGGGTACAAAGATCCATACCATATCCTCAAGAGGTAATCAAAACTTTAGACGATGCTAGATTTGAGAAATTCTTTGAGTTGATTAAATCTTTGTGTTTGCAAATTCCTCTTGTTGATGCTATTAAAATTCCTCCATATTCAAAATACATGAAAGATATTGTCACTAATAAAAGAAAGATTCCTACTGATGCAATTACTGCTATGCTTGCTGATTATTCCTTTAAAGGAAAAATGCCTGAAAAGCGTGGAGATCCTGGTATTCCAACCATTACTTGTCGTATTAAGGAAACTTATGTGAAATATGCACTATGTGATTTGGGAGCTGGCGTTAGTGTCATGCCTTTTTCTCTGTATAAGAAACTTAACTTAAACAAATTGGTTCCAACTGAAGTTTCTTTACAAATGGCTGACAAATCAACTGCTGTACCAATTGGAATATGTGAGGATGTACCTATCTCTATTGCTAATGTGTTAATTCCTACAGACTTTGTTATATTAGAAATGCCTGAGGATGATAACCTATCTATTATCCTTGGAAGACTTTTCTTAAGCACTGCAGGAGCTGTGATAGATTGCACTGAAAGCAAAGTGACATTTAACATCAAAGGGAACGAGCATACCATTTACTTCCCAAAGAAGAAAACTGTTACAATGGTAAGCCAAAGTGTGAACTCCATTAAAAAGAATACTCTTATAGTTGGAAGTTTTGAAATTCCATTACCACCTCCTGAACCAAAATATGCTATCATGATGGTCGGAACTATCCCAATCAAATATGAGGTGTCTTGAAACCTTTCTTTAAAACATATAAAATAAAGAATCATGTATTATATCTTTTGCATATTATTAATGAGACTTGATCAACCTCATTACTAATATGAAAATGATGCAAACTTGATTCCCATAAAAATTGCTTTGAATGTTTGATTTCATTTATTCTAGAATTTTTAGATTATTTGCATGAGCATAATTATTTCAAAGTGCAGAAATTCCAGAAATGTAGTTTGAAAAATTCTGTTCAGAAAATTTTCTCGAAAAATTCCAGAAAAATTTGGAGGTAAGTTATTTTAGCAGGGGAGCTCACAGCCAAAAGGGGGACACCAGAGGGCCACCAGGGTCCAAAATAGGGTGCCCCACGCGGCCACAGTACCAGGCCGCGTGGGACCCTCCATTTTGGCCCACAGAGGGAGTTAGGTGAGGGGTCTGTGCCCATCTCCTCCTCTTCGACAGAAAAACAGCCCCAGGTATTTTTCCCAATTTTTCCCGTGCTCTCTTCCTGCTCTCCTCGGATCTCCAAGTTTAGGACAGATTTTTCAAATCTGCTTGGTGGGATTGCTCATTGGTATGTGACTCCTCCGCCCATCCAATCACTTTTTGTTCTTGTGCCTCATGTATGAAGTATTTTGCTGCACTAGGTTGCACCTAATATGTTTAGGAAATCCATAGATTTAAGTTTTCTAATTGATATTGATGCATGATATTGATGGGGAGACTAGTTATGGATATCTTAATGTTGTATTAGAGTGTTGCATCTTGATTTTTGATGAATATTGTTTATGGGCAGCAAGGTATCATGTTCAGCAAGGGCAAGGGATTGTTTGGGATGAGCTCTAGACCAAGGAGAAGAGAATGCAAAGTCTCCATCAATAATGATGACCAACACCTTTGGGAGGATGAAGCATACTATGTGGGGAGAAGTTGAAAATCCATACAACAAGATGGCAAGATCCCCATGTTCTTGAGCATTGGGGGATTCAAGAGGATTTTTACATCTTCGCCACTGCAACCGGTTTACTTCGTTTTGCTCAGAACCCACAAGATACATACGAGGAACTCTCGCGAGAATTCCTCTCTACATTCAGATTTGAGGGTCCGGAACCCTACAAGCACAAGAAGAAAACTAAGGCACCCCCTCTTACCTTTGTTTGCAAATTTACTATGAGAGGTGAGCGCCTTGTTATGTCTCTAGAGGAATTTTGCAATGCTATTGGTGTAGAAAACACGGGGAGTTGGAATGAAACTGGTGCTGATTCCAACCCTGAGCTTGTAGCGTTTTGGCATTCTATTACTGTTATCTCCCGTTAGATTGAATAGGGGTAAATTTACTCATATACAGCACCCAAGTTTGAGATATTTTGCGTTGTTTCTTGCAAGAGGATTTCTTGCTAGGGACAACAATTCTGCTTGCACTGGACCGCTATTTTATCTACTTAAATGTGCAAAAGAAAACATACCGTGTGAGTATAACTTGGGAGTCATTCTTGCTAGATCATTGCATACTGCTGTGAGTAGAAATATTACTGATCAAACTCCTATTTATGCTGGTGCTATTGCTACATTAGTGTATAAGTACATTAAAAATGAGAGAGGTTATGGTGATAACATGGGTACTCTTGTGCGAGAGTCCAAATTACTTGATTTTACTTTGACTACTCGCATGGAAATAAGTGTGAAGCATGGAGAGCATTATTTGTATAACTATTTGAGTATTAGTGGGCAGCGAGTGCCCATTAGACTCCCCCGTGCTGACCTTTTTGACAGGAGTACCGGAAAGTGGAAAGTGGAGGAAGCGCCGCCTCAAGAGGAGCCACAAGCTCGAGAGATACAGGGGTACATACCTCAGGCGGAGCCTCTATACCCAAGCATGCAAGGCTACCCATATGGTCACTACCCTGGAGGTGGAAGTGGATACGGCCACTACCCAGGATACTAGCTTGATCGCAAGCTTGGGGGAGTACTTCTCTTACTCTCCATTCATTGTTTTATATCACCGTTGCATCATTGTGTTTAGTTCATTTGTTTCTTTTGGTTATTTGCTGCTGGTCATTTGTCTTATGCATCAAAAAACCAAAAAGAACAAAAACATTTTCGTTTTCTTGAAACAAACGCAGAAACGGAGGTGCAGGAATTCTGAAATCTGATCACTGTTTCATTTTTCATTTATTCCCTGTAACTCCGATTGAGCTAAAATTTTAACCACTGCTGCATCATATCATAACCCACACACCTGTAAATTATGAGATTTTTCTGAGGTGTTTTGGTAGGGTTAAAACTCCTGTATGCAGTGATGTTTTATGGCAGATTTGAGATTTTGCTGCGCAGTTCAAGTTGGGAGAGGAGAACAACGATGATGAGTTGATGTGCATGGAGTGGATGAAAGGTATGACACCTTTGCCATGCTTATGCGGACTTTTTAATAACAGCAAGTGAGCACATCATGTTTCTTTAACATCTAGGAAAGTGGTAGCAAATGTTTATCTTCTCCATGTTCTAGTATGTTATATGATGATGCAAATGAAATATTATTTAGCGACAATACTTGGCTGTGGATTGAATAATTGTGGCTCTAAACAAAGGTCTACGCATCCCATTGTGCTTGCTAAACTTGCCAACCAAAAAGAGAGTAAAAGAATTTTTCAAATGTTAAACATGAAGTCGTATGCTTGACAGGCTTAGTGGTTGGGAGTTAGCTGAAATGTGCTGACACATGGAAAGCTTTCAACATTGCACCACATTATATTTAGTTGATATCATGTGCTTTGGTCTATGGATGCCTATCATTGCGAAATAAAGGAGGAAACTTAGTAAGTTCAATGAGTGAGAATAATTGGCTAGAGAGACGCCTGGGCCGCCAACTTAAGCCATGCATCATTCATGGTGGAAATTTACAGCGTACCATAGTGAACATTCAGTGATGCACATCACAATAAAAAGCTACACAATAGTAAATAAAACAGTGCTGAGATTGTTCATTGTCTGTTTGTCTTGTCGTTGGGACATGGGCTTGTCCATGTCCTGGGATAAGAGGTACCCCAGTTGACGCTCTTGATGACGCTTTTATTACTTGCAATGACTGAGAAATTTGAACTTGCTTAGTGGCCCGAGTTGAGTAGTCATGGTGTAGGTACTCGTATTCACGGGGCATGAGGCTTTTAACCATGAGTTGGTCAAGCATGTGGGTCATAATAGGGAACACCAAATGGTTTGATAAAACTGAGATCAAGGTTGTAAGCACAATGATTTCACTAGTCAACAAAAGAAAGAATCAGAATATCTCAAAAATCTTGACATGATTCAATCAATAGCGATGCAAAAACCTTTGTTTACTTCTACAGTTGAGCAAACTCATCCAAGTATTGACACTACATGTTATCTCACTTGCAGCAAATATAAAGACTTTAACATTGATTGATATACCTTTGCTAGCATTTTGTTATTTGTCATTGAAGCTATGTTTTGAAGGCTTGTTGGTATTAAGCAGTGTTACATATGCAATGCAAAGTTCTTGTCAAAGTCTTTTCATCGCTTCTGCACTATGTTTGAGTTGTTCGAGGACAAACAACGAGCTAAGCTTGGGGGAGCTGATGCATCCAAAATGCATCTACTTTTCCAAGCACTTTGCTTCATGTTTTGCTCCGGAATCTTCCCATATTTGAATAAAACTGCTGAATCTGACGCTGTTTTTAGCAAAGTCTCTTTTCTGGCTATTTTTGCAGGAAATAAAATCGGGGAAAATACCACGTCATTTTTTATGGAAAAGGAGGACAACGTGCAAAGGATGGACACGAGGGAGCATCGGAGGCCCAAAGAGGGGGCCCCACGCGGCCACAGTACCAGGCCGCGTGGGCCCACCCCGTTTGGCCCCCGGGCGCCGCCTCGCCTCCGGTCTTCGACGTACCCCTTCATATAGTGGAAAAACTGCGTGCCCTAGGGGGGGAGCTTTGCGAAACACACCGCCGCCGCCACCACGATCTTCGTTTCGGGGACAGATTGATCCAGGATTTCTCCTCCAGTGGAGGGATCCGGAGACCGTCTTCACCGCCATCTTCACCGCCTTCATCTCCATCGACCATGAGCTCCTTCACCATCACCATGTGTGAGTAGTCCGCTGTAGGCATGTGAGGTGGATGGGGATTGGATGAGATTGATCATGTAATGCTACCCGTTGTCCGGGATTTTAGGGATTTATCTTGAGGATACTTTTGTATTGTGTTGATGCACTCTTGCTATGTTTAATGCTTGCTACTAGGGCCCGAGTGGCATGATTTCAGTACTGAACTTATATTGCTTCATCATATATTTGAGTTTGGTACTTATCTGCAAAGTGTATCACCTGCTATTATGTTGAACCTGCGAACCCTAAAAGTGACGTATAGGGAAAACAAGGGGAGATGTTTTAGTTTGAGAATTCTATGTGTTCATGAAGTGTTAATGCATTGCTCCGGTCTATTCGAAAGGGTAGACCTTAATTACCCGTAGTTCCAAGTTGGCCCGGGTAGGACAATAGATGTTGTGCAAATTCTCTTGGTTAGTACGCACAACTAATTATGGAACACATACCTACATATATCGGAGTTAGAGATACATCCCTTGGCTAGCTTTATATCATCATATGATCAATCTTATTCATGCAATACCCCGCTGTCACCTCATTCCTACATTTTAGATCTCTGAGTTACAGCTTCACTTTTCCGGTAAAAACTGGAAAACACTTGTTCACTGCTGCTGTTCTGCTTGTTACTTGAATCATACTACTGCCATCACTATTATTGCTGCAAGTTATTGATATACAGGTGTGGTTGAGAGTGACGCCTTGATTGCCAAAGTCTTATTGATATTCTTGTGTTCCCATCGTGTCGAACTATAAATTTGGGTAATACTCCCTCCGTTCCACAATATAAGATGTTTTAGGTGTTACACATATTGTCTACATTCATACCAAAATAAGTGTACATAGACACAAAACATGTCTAGATACATGTGTACACATATGAATGTGTACAAAGGCTAAAACATCTTATATTTTGGAACGGAGGGAGTACTTCCCAACGAAGACTTCAGCGATCCCCTATACTTGTGGGTATCATGGACCAAACTGGATCAGAGAGGAGCAAAAATGGATTTCTGAAACCTCTGCTGAATGGTCTACCAAGCGCACGAAATCTCGGTCTCGGGATGCCCGACAAGCACAGGTGAATCCGATCAATCAGGTGTTCAATTCCATCAGACACAACTTAGCTGGATCATCCAGGACTTCTGCTCCAGTTTTGGGTGCCAATGCTATTCCTCTGGGATCTAGATCTGAGATTTCTTCAACTCCGCGTGGATTTCAAAATGATCGCAATTCTCGGATCAGACCCACAATTACCGCATCAACTAGCGGGAACTCTGGGCGTTCAAATTCAATCGGCTGTCTTCAGTGGGTTATGGTTGTGCGGGACAAAGGCCCATCTCCTATTCAAGGCCCATCTAGTAGCCCATTACCTGGCCCAGCAGCTACTGATGCTCAACCGGCCCCACTACGAACCGAAGGTTTTTTCCCTCACCTGAATTTAACCTGCTCTAAATGTCTTGCGCCTGGCCATATTATTTCTTCGTATACAAGTAAATTTAGATGCCGAATCTGTTACAACTATGGACATATATCCCGTGATTGCCTATCTAAAAACAGAAAGACCCTAGTTTACCCGAAAAAATCTCACCTACCGAGGAATATATTAACTGGAAGTCGAAAAGGCCACCTTGCTACGTCCACCCAAACCCCTCCTCGCGAGGGTTCCCCTGTCACATCACCGCCCTCCGCCACCTCGCCACCATCATCTCCGGCGGTCTCGCCGATGGCCAACTACCCGTGTGACTTCGTCCCTCGCCTCCCTGTTGGCATGGGTTTCATCCCACCCAATGGGCAGCGACCTCAACGCGGCTACGTCGTCATCGGCGGCAACCTTCCTCATGTGGCGGACGACTGGGCTCTGATCGTGATTGAACCTAAGCCAAGTGTAGAACAATTTCTTGGCACTGCTACGATCATCCGTCATCAGCTGGAGCACAACAGAAGGTACACCATAACCGACATCACTCCATCCGCCATGGGTGCTGCTCTGGTACGTTTTCAGGATGTAGTTGAGAGGGATGCAGCAATTGAGAATAGCCCCTACTTTGTTGGAGATACTGTCATGAGAGTCATTGCTCAGAATAGGGTTAGGAAGCACATATCTGCTACTTTCACCCACGATTGCTGGCTCATGCTTATGAACTATCCTTTAGAGTGTTGGGAACTTAGTACCATTGTTAAATCTTTAGCTGCTTACGGAAAGGTGCTGAAATGGAACAAGGATGTATCTAATAGGGCAAAGATTTTAGTTAAACTCAGAGCTTATGAATTAGATCGGATCCCCTTGAGCTTGGTAGTCATTGAGAGCACCTCACCTGAAGGGAATGGCAGCTCTTGGTCCTGCCCTGTTATCATCTTGTCAAGTCATATGCTAGGGGTTACTGCTGGTGATGAGGATCCCTTGCCACCTAATGGAGCCAACCCACACCCTGTTCCCATGATCATAGATGATTTTCACATGTGGCATGCAGCTCATGAAGGTGAACAGATGTCAGCTGGTGCGGCTAATGCACACAATGTGGCCAATGCACAACCTGTGATGGAAGAACCAGTGCTGGCAACTCCACCACAAAACCCTGTCCAGGGAAACCAAGTTGAAGTTGAACAAGCTGTGCAAGAATCTGTGGTTGCTGCTGAAAATATTGGCAATGAAGATGTTACTGAGGTCTAAGCTGTTGTTGAACCTGTTGAACAAGTCCCTATTGCAGAAAACCCTGAACCTGCAGCTGAAAACAATGAAATGGAAATTGATGTGGTGGCTGAATCCAATTTGATATGGCCTAACCCGTAGCAGCCCAGCCCACCAGGAATGCTAGAAGGAAGAAGGAACAAGGTCAATCCTCTGTCGCTGGTCTCAGAAGGAGCAGACGCATTGCAGTGTTACACGGTGGTTTCAAGGACGGCAAAATACCAGAAGGAGCCGAACCTGAAGATGCAGAGGAAGAACCTGACTCTGAGGAAGAATCAAGAAACCTAATCAGTGCATTTGAAGCTCAGATCATCGACCCTGCTGCACCTGCACCACCTGCACTGCCACTTGAAATGATCCAGGCGCTTGGTACTGGTCCTTGTCAAATGCATCCTGGTGATGTATCAGAGGACTCCCTCAACTACGATAGTACCAATGATAGCATCGAATAGTTTCATTATCGGGTCTGTAATAATGCATGCCGCAAACTTGGTGGCATTTTATTTTGTTATCTGCACCCTGGCCATATCATGTGGCTATATCTCGCTTCTAGTTGTTGAACCTCTTGATGTCCAGACGGATGTGCTGGCTTTGGGGCCTGTGTGCCATGAACTATTTATATTTGCAATGCAATCATATTCTGGGTTATTTCTTGCTGCTCTTGCTGGGGTTATTATGTTTCCTCAGATTTGTGCATCTCCCACTTGTTATTAATGGATAGAAACTGGACAATTTTTGATTGGAACCTGAGAGGTATCAACTCACAAGCCAGATGGGATACTATTTGGCAAAAAATTGATGAGTCTGGTTGCAATGTTATATGTTTTCAAGAAACCAAACGAGAACACTTTGATCACTCTTACATTCGGAATTTCTGTCCCAAAAGATTTAATGAATTTGCATATTCTCCATCAATTGGAAGCTCTGGAGGGATCATCACATTATGGAATGGAAATTTATTCTCTGGTACTGTCATCAGTAGCTCTCGATTCCAAGTTACTGTTCAACTTATTTGCAAGCTAAGTCTTTCTGTTTGGTATATCACAAATGTCTATGGGCCTACTATTCCTAAGGAAAGAACATTATTCACTGATTGGCTATACAATATAGATACCTCCCTTATGCAGAACATGATGATTCTAGGAGATTTTAACCTCATTCGCAGTAACAACAATAGAAACAGAGGAGAAGGAGATGTTAATAATATGTTGCTATTTAACTCCGTCATAAGCCACCTTGACCTAGAGGAAATACCAATTATAGGCAGAGCATTTACCTGGAGCAACATGCAGGCTGAACCTCTTCTCAAAAAATTAGATTGGATTTTCACCTCTGGGAGCTGGACTTCTGTTTTCCCAAATACACTTGCTACCCCCTGTCGAAGATATCTTCTGACCATATCCCCATCAAGATTCAAATTGGGACATCTATACCCAAGGCTAACTTATTTAGATTTGAGGATTACTAGTTAGAATATGAAGGTTTTAATGATGTGGTATTGCTCAACTGGCAACACACTGGGGTTTATAAGAATGCTGCGCAAGATCTCACAGCAAGATTCAAATCTTTGAGATATGGCCTGAGAAAATGGAGTAAGCAACTTTCAAAGCTGAGCAAAATTATTGACTCATGTAGCTATGTTCTTGCTCTGCTTGATGGATTGGAGGAACAAAGGAGCCTCACCACACAGGAACACAATTTCAGAGAAGCATTGAAAAAACACCTCACTAGCTTACTTGAAGCCAAAAGAATATACTGGAGAAGCAGAGCCAAAATCAGATGGGCTAAACTTGGTGGTGAAAATACTAAATTCTTCCATATTATGGCCACAAAGAATTACAGATGCAATTACATTTCCTTACTAAAAACAAATGATGATCGATTGTTATGTGACCATGAAGCCAAAGCTGCTGTTATTTGGGACAGTTTCAAAGACAGAATTGGTATTTCAGACAACCCCACTATGCTCTTTAACCTGGATGATTTCATACACCCAAACCCAAACATCGATCTCAGCTTATTGGAAATTCCTTTTTCTAGAGAAGAAATTGACGACATTGTCAAACACACGCCCTCTGACAAATCTCCTGGACCTGACGGTTTCAATGGCGCATTCCTCAAAAAATGCTGGCCCCTGGTGAAAGCTCAATTCTACAGACTATGTGAGGAGTTCTATTTTGGTAATCTGGATCTGCACAACATCAATTCGGCATACATTACACTCATACCCAAGACACAAGACCCTGAATCTGTTAATGATTACAAGCCCATCTCTCTGGTTAGTCTAGCTCTGAAATTCCTCACAAAGATTCTTGCCAATAGACTGCAGAATGTGATAATTCCATTAATCCACAAAAATCAATATGGATTCATCAAAAACAGAACTATTCATGACTGTCTGGCCTGGTCATTTGAATACATTCACCTCTGCCACAAGTCCAAGAAGGAAATCATTATTGTTAAAATCGACTTTGAAAAAGCATTTGATAAAGTGGAATACAGTACTATACTCCTGATGCTGAATAAATTAGGATTTGGTAACAAATGGAATGGATGGGTCAGCAGTATACTAAACTCTGCTTCTACCTCTGTCTTACTAAATGGTGTTCCTGGAAAAATTATTAAGTGCAAACGAGGAGTTAGACAGGGTGATCCACTATCACCACTTCTCTTCATTTCTGCCTCTGAACTGCTACAGTATGCTATCAATCATGCATGGAGAATGGGTGAGCTCCATACCCCTCTGGACAGCTCTTTCAGCCTCGATTACCATGTAATACAATATGCAGATGATACGCTTAGTATTATGCCTGCGTGTGCCACTCAACTGAGGGTTCTCCAATCAATACTGAACAAGTTCTCTACATCCACGGGATTGAAAGTAAATTACAATAAAACCTCCATGGTCTCGATCAACATTACTTTGAAAAGATGTGAAGAACTTGCCAATTCAATTGGATGTAAAGTTGAAAGCCTCCCTTTCACATATCTTGGTCTTCCTATGGGTACTACTAAGCCAAGAATTGATGATCTCATTGGCATCATTGAAAGAATCGACCGAAGACTAGTGGGTATTGCTGATACTCTGTCATATGATGGTAGGTTGACAGTTGTCAAATCAATCATCACTGCAATCCCAAATTTCGCATTATGCACTATCAAGCTGCCCCTTGGCTTCCTAGATCATGTTGAAGGATCATCGAGAGGTTTCTTATGGAGAGGCAAGGACATTGAAAAGAAAGGAAAATGCCTAGTTAAATGGGAGAATGTATGTAAATCCAAACAAGCTGGAGGTCTTGGAGTACTAAATATGCGAACACAGAACCTTGCCCTGATGATGAAGTATCTATTTAAATTCATGAACCAGAAAGACATACCATGGGTCACCCTCATCTGGCAAGAACATTACTCAAATGGGAAAATTCCTCAAAATTCTAATCCCTGTGGTTCCTTCTGGTGGAAAGATTGTCTCAGCCTTTTGGATAAGTTCCTAAGCATATTTGTTTTCAAAGCTAGTACTGGTACCACAGTAAGACTATGGAAAGACCTATGGACTCAAGACAAATTGCTTCTCAAATACCCACACCTTTGCTTATTTGCAAAAGACCAAGATATTACCCTGGCCAAGGCAGTGTCGACTTGCATCAATGAAATGTCAACCAGCTTGTTCCACCTACCCATGTCTCTGATTGCTGCCCAGCAGCATAACATACTATCTGATGCTCTACTGATCAGAGAAAACATCACACAGAAAGACTCTTGGTCCATTCCTGGCACATGTGAAAAATTTCTCAAGCAGGAAGATTTACAAGGCCCTATCACCATATCCTGCAGCACCACTACCTTTTAAATGGATCTGGAAATCATGCGCACTACCCAAACACAAGTTCTTCTTCTGGCTGCTGCTTCAAGACAGACTCAAAACGAGAGACCTGCTTACCAGGAAAAAAAATTATGTTGAATCCAAAGCCTGTGTCCTCTGTGAAGATTGCCCCACTGAAGGCCTCTGCCAACTATTCTTCAAATGTGACTTCAGCCAAACATTTTGGTGGGCTCTCAACATCGAATGGAACACTGACCTTGACCTCATGGACTTACTCACTGATGGCAGAAATAGATACAGATTGGATTGCTTTAAAGAAATCATGTTAATTGGCTGCTGGACTATATGGAAGCATTGCAACAAGATCATCTTCGGAGGGGAAAATATTTCCCAAAGTGAATGCAAGAGATTCTTCAAAGAGAACTTTTACTTAGTCATGCATAGAGCTAAACCTAGTCTTAAAGAGGGGATGTCACAATGGATTGACACATTGTAATTTTTGACGCCATAGACACTTTCCTGTATTTTGTTTATATATAATGAAAAGGATGCAGTAGGGGTTTTTCCCCTACTGTTTTTGGCGTAAAAAAAAACCAGAGACCGAAACTTCCCCAAAAAAAGATGCATGTGTTTTAGCAAATCATGTCATCTAATGTTTTAATGCATGGTGAGATGCACATAGCGCACCTACAACATCGTCAATTTATCATCGAATTGAAGAAACCCAAAGTTCAAAAGATAACAATCAATTTTCTTTGATTTGCACGATTCCAAAAATGTAGTAACAAGGAAAACATATTGGACCCCATAAATCATAGAAGATTGATTGTGCATCAAAATTTGTTAGATTGTAAGAAAATAAAAATACACATATGGACATTTTCTATGAAGCGTAGTGCAAAATGATCATTACAAAAAAATCTTGTATGATTCAAGCATATAAATAAAACAAACCATGCAGAAAATATTACCTAATGATTCTAGTACTCTAGATACCCTACAAAAAATCCTTTGAATCAAGAAAGACCTCCCCTCTCATTATCCAATCTACTTTCATCGTTTTGGCAACCAGACTTGTTGTAATCGTGAAAACAACATAAAGAGAAAGACATGCGAGGACTCTATAAAGTAAAGGATGTGCCCAACGTCCGTGTTGCTATACGTTAGGCACTAACACGAGCGACACGATATTTTTTGTTGATCGTTCAACCTCGACTCACAGACAAGACCTAATCCGTTGAGCTACCTCGTGCAGGTGAAAGTGACAACCCAGAGATGGATCGAGGGTATTCACCGACGTATCACAACTTTTGTTCAGCTTCCTTTCGGGAAACAAAGTTTGGAGGAAATTTATTCGAACGAGATATCCGGAAATGATCAACTCAAGAAATTGATCTCAGCTATAGAAGAGCATGACAATTTTCAAACATTTGAGTGAATGCACCATTAGCCACCGCATGTCCAACTAGACCAATACGTTGTTCTCTTGTTTGTTAGTCCAGGCAAACATAGGACCAGAGAATCCCATGGCTAGCAAACTAAAATCTTCCAGACGCTAACTAAACATAAGAATTTGAGTGTCCGATTGATCATTGGAGCCAAATGCTCATCTCGACTAAGAGCCTAACTATAGTTGTCGCAGCCAATCCAAGGACCCTCGTCCACTGAGTACTCATTCTTTACTGAAATCCCAGAATTCATGAAGCTTCTCATGTCGAGGCTCTCCATAAAAAAATGAGCATACCATGATTTACCCAATTCAGCTAATAAGATCACGTCGATACCATGTGAGTTACAACCCCTCAATAAAACAAAATGTGGTTGCATCCAATAAAGCACAAGGCCACTACTCTGACCTTCACTGCTAATTCCTAGACTACTGGTATAACCAAGGAGCACATAACAATTTGGTTGTGTTTGTCCTTAATCTATGTTTTCAAAAGAAAAAGGAAGCCGTGTCGATATTTTTTGACGATCCAACACACGCCCATTGATTCAAACCCGAGACCTCAACAGTTCCATCCAACAATACTCATTATGAGCGAGTGAGTTGGTCAACAACCTTCGTCTGATCTGGTTATCATGTTGTTGATCATTTGTCACTATTCTTTGTTTTGTTTAAATTGCTAGTTGTCTCGTCCCCATTGCCCTCAGGATCAGTACCATGATTAGGTGGGTTCACGTTGTCCCAGGGACACCCATTCCCCTCTTGGCACGGAAATTCGTAATGGCAATAACCGTAGGGACCTTTGGCTTATACATTTTGATCTTCTTGTGTTTCTGCCACGTTGTCCTCCCTAGCTCACACACACATTTTTGTTCTTTTCTAGCCAGGGCTGATTTCATTGCTCCCATCTTATGTGGTTTAGATGGAGAGGTGACCTCTCGGTTCCTTCTCTCCGCACCAGTTGGTTATGTGCTAGACCGCTGAGATGAGCGTGACCTTGGGAGAGACGGATATCTATAATCCTTATTCCTCGCATCATGAACACAAACCCTATCACCATCTTAGGGTGACTTCCCATCTTCGTCTCTCGTGCTAGGTGTAGGACACGTCAAGGATGAGTGCCCCAGTAGCCCCCATGAGAAACAAAACATTTATTGTGAGCCTCTCATGTTTAACTTGGTAGTAAACAATAATCTTCCTGCTAGAAGAATCCGGTACCACCCATCGAACTAGTGGTTATATGGATATTGATTCTTGTCCGGAGATAATCACCCCACACCCGACCTTTATCATCCACTTCCTACACCTTGTCAGTTACTCCAGCAAGTGGAATCCTCGCTTTGAGTCATCAGAATGAAGGGTAGGCAATAGGTATTTACCTAGACCGGTACTTGATCAAAGATAATGTAAGATGACATCACCTTGGGACCAAAATAGTTAAGTAAGACGTCGTTCTTCCCAATCACTCATGGTGATCCATTAATCACATGTTTCTTGCAAGCCTTTGTCTCAAACCCCGCGAGAATGATACTCGGTACCATAGGATGCACCATCATACCTTTAGGATTTCCCGAAGCCAATCGAAGAACCACTGAAATTGTTTGCACATGCAAGGTATTCGATGCGAGGACTTTTCTCACAATCTCCACTCTAGTGAGTTAAATCCATCATCAACATTATCATCATGGACAAACATTTTTTCCTCCTTCGACTAGAGCTAGAGGCATCCCATCGTTGCCGCCATGCCGTCTCATCGATGGACTCCGGATCACCCTCCATGTTAACCTTCTTTCCCTACGCAACACTCCCCGGCACGGTAGTATGTGGAACTAGATTGAATCCCGATCTTGCAACCCCTACGTCCATGCTCTTCGTGGTCGAATCATCATCCATCACTGCACAACCTTAAAGAGGATCACACACATCACCAAGGGTGGGTAGCAAACAAGTTTTACCTCTTAATCACCCAAACGAATATGAGAAGCCGAGATCAAGGAGGCACGGAGGAGATCGCCAGAGCCGCAAGTCTCAATGATGGATACGGACCAGATGCACAAAACATTTTTATTGCAAAGTTTTAAATTTCAGAGTTGACACCTCATGGATTGCACAAAGTGTATAGAAAAATCAACCAGTGAAAGAAGAAAATATAGAGCCCATATGCATCATGTATTCTTCTAAAAAGCCGTCTGCCACCCAGATTGTAGATATCCTGAACGGCCATCTGGAGTCGTGTGCATCAAAAGTTCATAGGTGCAGTTCCTCAGACAGGAGGCATGTGTCGTGTCGGTTGTCACAGCTGATGTCATCGTTGGATGACTTCTCGTAGGGGTGGAGCTAGGCGACTTGAGATATTTCGAGTCTGGGTCTAGGGACCACGAGGAACATGATGTAACCAGGTTTGGCCCCTCATGATGGAGGTAAAGACCTACTCCTGCTAGATTGATATTGATGCTAATACTTCTAGTTACAAGGGCTCGATTCCGCTGGGTTGAGTCGAGACTAAATATATAACTTGAGAGCTTGAGACTTGTTCTACTAAGCACTGGAGCCGCCTTGCAACGTGGGCCTACCCGTTGGGTATCCCCGACTGCATGACCAAGTTTGGCTTAAGTGAGTAGCAATTTAATAACCTGTAAAAAATGAGCATTTCCAAACTTGTTAAAGACAATGTCATTTGGATAGTTCCCCATACCAAAGCACGGATCCCAATACAAATTTGTGCCTTAGTATTTTTTATCAATTACATCTAGCCAATTTCCAAACATATTGTTATATTGGCCAGTGGAGTGAAAGGACAATCAATAAAAAGATGGTGAATAGACTCTTCCGAGTCAAAACACATTTTTTTTTACACCCCACCCAATTCTGTTTAGCAGGATTACTTTTTTTTATTGAAAACACACGAAAATAGAGTCGAAAACCTAGAGTCCCCCATAGCTAGAGCATCAGGGAAAACTGGCCCAAGAGCTGAGGCTCGCGCGCAGCTAGGTCTAGGCAGGTTAATATATCACTCGTGCCTAGGCACAATCAGACAACCAGTTAAGCGAAAATATCTGAGATATCAACCCACTTGCATCCCGGATGCTAATTGCAACCGGGTTCCGCCGTTTTTTGTAGGACTTTTTTTTATTGTCGATCTGTCGTGCAGTTCATTTCGTCGAAGGTTCAGAACTCAGATAAGTGCGCATGCATCACTGGATCAGCTCCTGACACCACGAAGATCTTCAACAATGTTTGTCTAATCTATCTCTGCTCCCATAAAAATCATAAGATGCACTAACAAAAGCTCATGTTTATTCACCTACCAATATGCCGGTGACAGCTCGTGTGTACGGCTTCGATGCTTTTCGCAATGCAGAGCACAAGAAACGAAACCTAATCTCTTAACTAACCTCGGATGTCACATTCCTACAACCTAAAGAGCCAATACGAAATGATCAAACGCTTGAATACGCACAACTGTGGTGTATTGCTCAGCCTTGTCATATGCCGATTACATGTAAACAAAGCTGGAGATAAGTATGCCACTTAGTGAACGGGAAGATCTATGAACTTAGTTTAATTGTTCGACCTTGAAAAGTAAAAAAGGCCGCATATACAGAGTTGATACTAAGAGATTGTCATGGTTAGTTGAATTTGAAAAATTAGTAAGATCTGAATCTAAATTTAATGCAAATACCTAATTATTTTAAATTCCTAATGTAAACTTGAGTTAAGTAAAAATATTAATGATTTTCCATAAAACACTAAAGCATCGCATTTTCAAAATGGGCATGCTTGTTCGTCCAGTGCCGTGCCTCGTTCAAGCCAGACGTTTATGTTTTGTTCCAAGTCCCAAGGATCCTACCGGTCGTGGAGCCACGGGAAACCACGGCGGTCATCCTCCAGAGTATGTTATGGAGGGAGGTCATTGGCCGCTTTCTCGAATGAGCGGAGGAGAGAGTGGCCATTCAAGGAGCGGCGAAGACCCTGCTAAAAGCTATCCGCCAAGGGAACTAGCTTGACACACCGCCCTTATGCCAGAAAGTATGCACGCTATCATACTCTACCACGACTCGGAGACTGAAGCGCTTGGTAGGATGAGGGCGACAATTGACCTTAAGAAGAGAGCAAGGACTCCAACTCCTGCAGGCTCCACCCCAACGTCAGTGTGAAGAACCTAGACCTTACAGATGTAACGCCCTTGTCAGGTTATTATGTTATCGTGTGATATTGTGTGTCCCATGTTATCGTGTCGGCGATAAAAGCTATTGACGTTGTGCTCCTTCTTCCCAGTTTTAGTCTGCTCCCAGCACTCCATGACCCAATGTGCATCTGTGACCGAGAACCCTCATATGTTTTCGAATTGCATTACGACAGTGTCATCGGGCGATCTACGTGACCGCCACACACGGAGGCTGCAAATAAGGTCTAGTTTTAACTATCTCATACGATATCGAATTGTATACTTTATCCTCATTTCAGGTCACTTTTTTTATAATGCTGACTACAGTGCCAACCTGTTTTAAAAGAATTCAAAAAGGTAACTGTGCTTCGATCTACCAAATATGTTCCTAAAATCGATTGTCGTTGCCTATCATCCTAGGATATACTCAAACAATTGATGAACCATTATATATAGAGTGTGATCTTTTTTCTTACAAGATATTGTGATGCTAGCAGCTTGTCGATATTGTGAATGTGATTGTTATGATATATTTTTTACTTTAAATAAAAAGGCAATATTTTGGCTAGTTTTTACTTCACGAACATTTTGTATTCTTTCTTTGTTTTCATCCTTTACGTAGATATATAGCTACAAAATTCTACGTTGGACCTAGACTCATAAGTGCAGATTATTTTGGGCGTTTGTATGTTTGTAGGCCAAGATACTTGTTGTACTTTGAAGTAGGTATGTAAAACTTCCCACTTGATTCTCGATGAAGATCTATGGGTCTGTGCATAAGGCGACAAAATTGGCGGGAGTAAAAACTGTTATCTATGCAATTATGGTTTTGTCATCTTTGCCACGATTGCGACTTCATGAAGGCAGTCCTCGTCGACAAGTGTTGATGACAAGATAGGCGTTCACGATCACCTCGTTGGACGAGAATAATGGCATCAACTGTTGGTGCAAATGAAACATCCCTTCTAACCCAAAGAAGATTCGACGAGCTACTATAGTGGCATGATCATCGATACCATGTGGGCGTTTTCGAAGGAGAGGAATCACATAATCTTCAAGAAAAAAGTAGCTTTTGCAATCTTTAGAGGTTGCTTCAATAGGTCACTGGGAGATAGAGGGCACTTGCCTTCTCTCAAGACTATAGAGATCACCTAATCTTTTTGTCGGCTAGAATCGTTTTGGTTCCGCCATTTCATTTCTTCACTTTTGCCCTTAACTATTTTGCTTTCTATTTATTCAAAGGTAGAGCCGGTTAAAAAAAGTTCGCCATCAAGAGCAGAAACACCTATCTATGAGATGTATTTTTATGCAGTCGTCGAGTGTGAACTCCGTTTATCGTTTTTTTTTTGTTTCTAGGCATGTTTTTTATTTCAGTTGTCCGTCAAGCACAGAGTGAAGCGATTCTGAAATGAGCAGTATTGGACATCCACATCTAAGACAATGATAAAAGTGATGCAACGTATATGTTCAACTAAACAGGGCATCAGGTTCCGGATTTAATTGGACCATAGTGACAGTCTAGCAAGGTAAAGCTAGTGAAATGGCGATCAATCGATAGGTGGGCGTGGCAGATAAGGACACACTTGTCATAAAAAGAAGAGAGTGAAAGCACATAGGAAGGCAAAAAAGGAGCGAGTATTTCATGGATGATTCCACTAACTCCGCGGTCGAAACGAGCATGTTTAAGGATCACGTTCAAGTCGTGTTCTCAGCAGAATATTCCGCACGAACTTTGGTTTCGGATAGACATTGCACCCATACCAGGGACAAAGATGCTCAACTCGTTGTAAACCGTTCGGATTACATTAGGGCGCTATTGGATTCCCGGTATTCGGGCCAATACGGCCGGACCGTTTTCATTTCTCGCTAATATTCCGAAGGATTCCACGGTTTTATACAGTTCAAAAAATTAACATGGTTCCCAAGCGGGGCTTTAGGGTCAAATCCAGTGGATTTCTGGCGCTACAACTCAGACGATTACGGCCAGTGGTTAGTGGATCGAGTCGATGGATGTCTTATTCTCAGCCTCACATCCCGCGCATGAACGGGTCTTCTCGTCCTGACCAGTCATGGCAAAACCTATCCTCTCTGAAAGCTCATCAGTCATCACCATCACTTCAAAACCGGCCCAAATGATACACAAGAAAAGACTGCCTTAGCACTACCACAGCATTAATTTGCACTTTCCGGAATTCCTACCCGGCTCTCACTATCAAAGACATTACTGATCAGCATGTGCGATGGGGCCATCAGCTTGATGACACTAGTCAGTGCCATTGACAACCCGGGTACAACCTACAAGAAATATATTGGCTGTTCATTATCGTTGTTCCCCGGCGTGATGAAAGAGATCCTTGTTCCAACTAGTCCAGACGGCCGGCATTGCTAAAGGTCAAGTTCCTGCATTGCATTATCCTGCAAGTTCTGTGTGCATTTTTTTGTCGTTGCTCATTTACGTTTCCCCAAATATTCTTCCACCAAGAAAGAATCAATAGAGTATGTGGCTCATTTCGTAGGATTTACCGCGTACTAGCTCATTTGTTGGCTCGGATGGGCGGCGCTGGACTGCATGGCCATGGTGACAACTCACCCCGGGCATAAAAGACCGAAACCGAAAATCGAACCTGAAAAAACCAGAACCGAACCCGAAATACCGGTCAGTTCGGTCTTCGGTCATCTCTTCGGTCCTGGGAGTGAACTGACCGAAATAATTAGGAACTGTTCGGTCATCGTCAATGCCAGACCGAATTGACCGGAACAACCGAAGTAATCCCTCCCGCGAGCAAATTAGAGGATGAATCCTAGTCCCGAGCGCGCAGCCTGCTACCAATTTCCCCCCAATTTATTTTCGTGAACTAGCTCCAGACCTCCAGTGCTCCACCGCGCCGCCGCCACATCTCCACTCCAACGCCAGCCGCCACATCTCCACTCCAACTCCGGCCGCTGGCAGCTCACCCGTTGCCGTCGCCGCCATGCTCACCGTCAACCTCGCCTCGCGCCATCTCCCTCCCGGCCACATCTGACCATCCCAGACCCTAGCCGGGCCGCCGCCGCGCCGCCGCATCTTCGACTCGGGCCGCCGCCGCATCCGCATCTCCGTCCCCGCCACTGCTAGTCCGCCAGACCGCCGCACCACCTCCTGCAGAGTGCAAACCGTCCCCGTCGCCGAGCATCTCCGACCCGGTGCTTTGATTCTGCTCGACTGCTCCTGTGCAAGTGCAACGTAAGAACCTTCCCTGCCTATTTTAGTGCTTCGGTTCTGCTCCTGTGTGTTGTACGCTTGTGCAAAATTGTTGTTAGAATTTGCTGTTATTAGTGCAAGTTGTGTTGCCATTTTGTTCTCGTTTGAGCTGCCACCGTATGGTGTTGTGCTGCCATTTCTTATCTGGTCTATATGGTCATGACCGAACACCAGACCGAAAAGACCGAAGACCAAATACAGAATGACCGAAAAGACCGAAGATAATATGGGTAGCATTTCTGGACGACCGAAATTCTCAATGACCGAAAAGACCGGACCGAGCAAACCGAACGCCCGGGCTGAGTGACAACTGACAAGGAGGTTGTGCCTAGCAACGAAGATAAGCTCTGGGTTTTGAGGGTCTAATCGACTTGGAGTAGGCCACATGCGAAACGTTTGTTAGCCGGGTGGATTCAGATGGGCCGAGGCTTAGTTAGCCCTATCTGGACCAAAACCATCAGACGACCAACGCCGGTGGAGAACTTCTTGGCCCATCTATATTCACCATTCCGTTTATTTGTTTTCAGATTATCATCCCCTGGTTTTTTTGTAAGAACAGCCGAGCTGCGAGCAGGTTCAGGAATCTTGGATTTCGAGATTTCTGTGTGATGAGAACATCCAGAAAAATATGTGAACTACTAACGTTCCAGTAGGAAATTTAGAAAACTTCTTCTTTTTTAGAGCTATAAGAAAAATAAAAAACTGATAAACCCTGATAATTCAATATTTATTGTCTTATTTTAGTTTTTGTGCCCACCAACGAAAGTAGCTCAGTTCACTGTGGCAAGGGTCGATCCGTGTTCTACTGCTCACTTATATAAAACCAGACAGCAAAACTCGATAGGAAATAGTAGTACTAGATAGTTGACGAGGAAATCATTTGGATATAGCACGCACATTACATAGAACAAGCACATTACGCACATGGACAAATCAGTTCACCACTGCTCGCGGAACCTACAGGCGCCCATTTCACAAGAACGACACAACGAACCTTACACAAACCGATCCTAAACCATAAACGACGGCTAGCTAGAAGGACACGGATCTGACCGCCAAACTCTAGCTAAGCTTAATTACTAGTAGCAATTTATTCTCTGGGCATCAACTCCGCGCAGGGGAAATGTGCGTCGACACGCACTTCATCAGTTGATCCTGCACAAAAACGAAGGCATGTCAGAAACTGATAATACTCGGATCCATATCTAAGCACAGCTAGAATGTATGTATGGAGACGTACGAGTTGCAGTTGACGCTGGGCTGATCTTGTAGGGGAGGTTGACGTTGCACTTGGAGGGGAGCTGGGTGGCGCGGGTCATGTCGTCCCCGCTGGGCGCGGCGCTGGCGACCCTCTTGAGGCAGCCGCAGATGGTGCGGCGGTCCGGGGTGTTGTTGGCTTGGGACAGCAGGGTCCTGATGCCGCTGCAGCAGCCGCGGGCCGGCGTCCCGCCCTCCTGCACGTACTGCAGGCACGGCATCAGCGAGCCGTACACCGTCGAGCACGAGATGTCCGCGCGCGCCGGCGCCACCACCGTCGCCACCACCAGTAGCGCCAGCACCACCGTCATCCTCGCAGCCGCCATGTCGAGTGTTGTTTTCGCACTAGCTAGCTGGTCTCTGTGTGTTGTTTGCTTCAGTGATGTGGGTGGCGTGGTTGTGTGAAGATAGTGAGGGGTCTAGGAGGGTTTATATACAGGGGAGTGAAAAGGTTTAGTGGTGCTGGGGTGGTTGTGAGTTGAGTGCATTTAGGAGGGGAGTTAAGAGCTCGGCCTGGTAGATGGCTGTGTGGTTATCGGTTACTCTATGGACTGAAGGATATTTTTTGCGATAACACCGAGGTGGCTTATATATACTACTCCCTTCATTCCGGTTTATTGGATGCAATTCCAAAACCAGGTTTTTCCAAAATAAGGAATAATTAGTATTAACTAAGAGCAGTTAATATTGGGTTTTGACCTTTTCCAAGAACAATATGAAAACCGATTGGGTTTGGCCTTTCCTTAATTAATGTTGGCATTAAATATGAGAGTACTAATTGGGTGAAATATTGGGGAGATAGATTTTGCATGGCCAATCCATATTCACCTAGGTCCCAGAGATTTGCCAAACACATCCTATAAACCGGAATGAAGGGAGTAGCAAAGTGATTCAACCATCTCTCCCAAACAAAAAATGACCATGTGCACCGGAAAGTGCTTTTTAATCTCGGGCTCCAGTGCATCCTCCCATTTAAAAAATCATAAATCATATTTAGGAGTTTCAAAAAAACGGAAAAAAATAGGGATGTAGTCAATCATATATCCCACGAACGTGTAAATTTTCACTTCGAGATACGTTATATTTTGGGCTACACAAAAATAACAAATACGACAAAACATAGAGATTTGAAAATATGCATACTTATATCAACATTTTTGTCATTTTTGTGTAGCTCAAAATACAACGTATTTGAACTTGATATTTTGCACGTGCGTAGTATATATCATTAGCTACCTCCGGATTTTTTCAGAATTTTCTAAAACTTACAAATATGATTTTCAAAAAATTTAAACAGAAGGGATCACTGGAGCTGGGGATCAAAAAAAATCTCCACCGCATGTGCACGGGTATGCACAATACATATATACTCGAGGGTCGTGGTATAATGAACTTGTCTTCATCCATCTTTGGGGTCGTGGTATGCTCACACCCATGGACGGATCTGCTATGGTTCATGGGTGTGCAGCTGAACACCCAAAATTTTCTGCAAAAAAAAAACCATATGTATAATTTATAGGAACATATGTATGCTAGTGGTAATTATCAGCACCTATAGGTACGTTTTCTCGTCCAAATGGGGTCAAACTTCCAATTAGCAAAGAAATGGCTAGTGTTTACGGCCCAACAAGCTTTTAGCCCAACCGCAACCGAGCCGAGCAGTCGAAGCTCGAGACGCACCTAGCGATCCATGAATCCAGCGAGTAGCTTTGCCTCAAAAAAAAATTCAGCGAGTAGCTCGTACACGACAGCAAGTTTGTTTATCAGATATGCTTAAAAGAACAGCAAATCTGTCTAAAATAAACAGGGCAGCGAGTCAGCGACCTATGACCAGATGGCCCAAATCGAGCAAGAGCGGCGACGCCGGCGAGCCAGCGAGGCGGCTGGCGCCGGGCTAAGCAGAGGAGAGCATGCATGAAGGCGTCGGCGGCGGGGATGGATGATGGAGAGCGTGGAAATTATTGTGTGGCCGTAGCGAGTCGGATGGCGCCGGGCCAAGTAGAGAAGAGCAGGCATGAAGACGTCGGCGGGGATGGATAATGGAGATCGTGGAAATTATCATATGGCCGTATAGTTTTATGAAATTATTTTACAAGTTCCATAAGTTTCTGAAATATTGTTGTTACAATGGTCAATTTGTACTTTTATTGGCTCAAAGGCATGGACCATTTTCACATTTTCAATTTTATGTTTCCGTTGGTTGAAATTTGAACACCCAAAATTAAATTCCTAGATCCGTCCCTGCTCACACCAAGTCACTCCTTCCATTTTGTGTAGACGGGTGATCCTGATACACCTCTGTCTACACTTGCGCGGATGGTTATAAATCTGCGTAGTGCTCACAGTAATCCCAGTGAAGTCAAGAACATCATTGCTAACCTTGTTAATATGATGCTCTTTGAAACCTCTGTCAAAGCGGATCCCCTTTTTGACAAGCTCACAAACCCTATTCAGGATGAACAGGGACATAGGAGCTGACAACTGCATTTGAGGCCGTCGTGCAAAACGAAGAGGAACGACAGCTATTGGAACCTCAGTAGCAATGGCCGTCACGTTGTTCATGTCAGACAGTGCATAGCATACTGAAGGAGCATACATATCTAGATCGCTAGGCGCAACGATGTCCTACAATACCGATAAACACACAAAGTAATCATAAATCTATCACGGAAGATGAAGAAGAAGATGATAGTAAGCACGGCATAGATCTGCCACAGGTACTAAAGGCAGAGTACTAAGCATTCAACCTAGCACAATAATCATTCAGTCTACCACACCGACGAACACAGTAAGCTACCACAGATCCAATACAAGAACATGGGGTAGAGGTTCTTACAGCTGCTTTGGTATGACCTGAGTTGTCGCCGACGAGATGCACCACCGCCTTGCAAAGCGTAGAGTTGTTCCCGACGACCTCCACTTCATCCTTGCCGCCGCCGAGCTCCGCCATCGCCTTGCAAGGAGATAACTTGCCGACGACGAGATAGAACGCCCACAGTCCACTCGGAGAAGAAGATCCCGCCATTGCTGTTACCATGGAACTCGAAAGAGGGGAATGGTGATTTGGATTTGAACGGCGAGCGCGGAGGCTCTAAATAGAGAGGCGAAATAGCGCGGTGGTGACCGAATTTCTCCCACTGCAAATTTCGTGTTCGTGCCATCTCCGCCTCTCCGGTGCCTGCAGCAGCTTGCACGCGGCGTTTCTCGAGGTCGCACGCCGAGAGCCTGCCTCAAGGGGGATGCTCGATTCGAGCGTGCCTCTCGGGCCTGCCCCGACGCTGCTTTGATGAGCGTGCTGGGCTGACCCGGAAACTCGCATAGGCAACCAAACGCCATGCTTTTGTAGCTGAAGCCATGGACGTCTGTAGGCTACCAAACGCGCCCTACACAATTCCCACGAGGCACGGGCATGCACCATACATGCTCGAGCATCTTAACTTGGTACTAGGTAAATTAGCGCGGCGATGCCGCGCGTGTGTAGGTAAAATTCATATTTGAAAATGTGGGCTTTTAAATTTTTTTAATATTTGGAAATTAATGAATTTGAAGGAAAGTTTGCGGCTAAAAGATTGTCTAGATTTGGGAAATTGTTCAAATTGGGAAGTTGTATAGATTTGAATTGTTTTTACGTTACAATATGCTAATTTGGACGTTGCGGATGTGTGGTATAATTCGAATTTGAGAATGTACATATTAAAAAATCGTGTCGGTTTGAAAATTGTTGTAATTCAAAAAAGGCTACGGTCTAAAATCGTTTAGATTTGATTTTTTTACTTTGTAAGACAGTGAAATTTAAAAGTCGTTTAAATTTTGGAAGTATGTAAGTTTGAAATTTTATTATCATAAGTAGTGAGCTTTTTTTTTTGTGATTTTTTTGATATATAATACTACTTGTCTAAAATTGTTTAGATTTGGATTTTTTTTGCTTTGTAGGTCGGTGAGGTTTAGAATTTCTTTAAATTTTGAAAATATGTAAGTTTGAAATTCTACCATATACCGTAAGTAGTGAGCCTTCTTTTTGTGATATTTTTGATATACAACATTATTTATTTTCTGAAATTTGTGTAAATTGTGTAAGACGGTGAGATTTAAAAGTCCTATAAATTTTGAAAATATGTTAGTTTCAAATTCTATCATATGCCGTAAGTAGTGAGTGGTTTTGTTGTGGTATTTTTGATATACAACATTGTTTGTTTTTTGAAATTTGTGTAAATTTTGTAAGACGGTGAGATTTAAAAGTACTTTAAATTTTGAAAATATGTAAATTTGAAATTTATCATATGCCGTTAATAGTGATTTTTTTTTGGTGATATATTTGGTATACAACATTGTTTGTTTTCTGAATTTTTTGTAAATTAGTAGGGCCCACATGTAAGCAATTTATTATTTTTCCCAAATTTATTTCAAAAAGAAAAAAACTGACAGTGAGGGCCCACGCTGACGTCACGATGACGTCAGCGGTGGGCAGGGCTGGCGCTGTCGCGGCGGCGTGGAGCACGGCGAGGCGGCGGCACGGCGAGATGGGGCACATGGGTGGGCTCGCCGGAGGCGCCTGGGCGCGGGGTTAGCGGAAGCGGCCGCGCCGCCACACTTTGGTCGCCGGAGCGGCGCCGGCGAGGAGCAAATGCGGCGGCGGGACAGCGCGTACGGCGGAAATGATTTCGGCGCGCGTGCGCCGTCGCAGCAGCCAATCGTCGGCGAGGAGAGGGAGAAGGCGACGCCGGAGTCCGTGCTACGCTTCGATGTGCGCGGGGAGGCGCGCAGCGGCGGCGAGCTCGAGTGCGCACGGAAGAGAGAAGAGGGGGAGGGGGGGTGTGGTGGTGTTTTTACAAAAAAGATCCTGGCTTTTCATGTAATTTCAGATAGGTCCTTCCCATCGAGGAGATGTGGACTGCGAGGACTGAATAATAATTTCACGTAAACCCGAAGATTTTTTTGTAAAAATGGGGAGGCGGGCCGTTGGATCGGCAACGGACGGACTGGATCTCCCGCGACACTGTTATACCGTAGCGGAGCACAGTAAAACAGTGCCGCGCTGCGCTGGCTCGCTGCGGAGGCGAGAATCCTCTCCAACTCAATATAGTTAGGTAATGTACTGAAGCGATGCTGATGTTGTTGGTTAACCATTTCAAATTTAGTGGCTAAGAGTTCTTGCGGTCCAGCAAGCTGGTGTGGGTCGCGACTGTAACGAGTGAGCTGCGCGCATGCAGGGCCAGCCCATATCAGTGTCCGGGAGCTAGGTAGGAAACAGCCGAACAGGATCAGCCTGCACCACGTACGTACGTTCCGTACCATGGAGCCATGTTCACTCCGTCGGGCGAGCGGAGCGGACATGAGAGCATCTCCAAGCCAAGCCCTCAAATTCGGTCCCATAGTGGTCCGCGGACACCGACCGGACAACCCCAAAACTAGTTTTCTACAATCACAATGTTCAAATATTGACACCCAAATATATGCAAGCCATGCACGTCCATCATAGAGGTAGTTTTCATGTTCAAATAAATAGTTCACATCACGTTATTACAACATAATTGTATCTAAACAAATAAAAGTAGCCGGACATAAAAGTTCACATTATTCGGACACAAATCATTGCAAATTAAAATTCACTCCTTCCCCATGAAGACATACATATGTTCCACCAGATCATTGAGTAGTTGGGTGTGCACTACTTCATCTCGAAGTTGTCGATGCATCTCAATGAATTGCATGACATACTCCGCTTCTTGTTCAGGTAGGTGGACATGTTCTCCAGGCTTCTCAAAATCAGTGCGAGCTGCCCCTTCTCACTCATCATCCACATTCATGTTGTGCAAAATTACACAACAAGTCATGACCTGCCATAGAACCTCCGGATCCGACATCATTGCGGCTCCACGGACTATGCCCCAACGAGTTTGCAACACACCAAATGCCCTCTCGACATCTTTCCTAACAGATTCCTGTGCAGCTGCAAAGCCACATTTTTTGGGACCAGTAGGATTACTGATAGTCTTCACAAATGCCGCCCACTGAGGATAGATACCATCTGCAAGATAGTATCCCATGGTGTAGTCGTGTCCGTTGACGGTGTAGTTGCATGGTGGAGCATCCCCATCACAGAGGCTCTTGAACAGGGGAGAGCGCTGAAGCACATTGATGTCGTTGTGAGAACCGGGCATGCCAAATCCACAAGTCTTGAGATGCCACAGCTTCAAGTACAATAGTGGGCTCCTTGCTGTGACCTTGGTACTGCCCACGCAACCCCGTTGGACAGTTTTTCCATTGCCAATGCATGCAATCTACTGAACCTAGCATACCAGGAAATCCTCTTGCTTCTCCTAGGGCCAATAGCCTTGCGGTGTCCTCGGCATTAGGTTCTCTCAGATATTTTGGCCCAAACACCTTCACGACGGCGTATGCAAAGTGCTCCATAGCCTCGATGCATGTACTCTCTCCCATCCGGACATACTCGTCTATGGCATCCGCGACTTTTCCATACGCAAGCATTCTCAAAGCAGCGGTGCATTTCTGCATAGGAGAGAAGGATAGTTTTCCGCAGCAATCATACTTCAACTTGAAATAGTCATCATACTTTGTTACTTTCTCTTGTATGTGCTCGAATAGTCTTGAGCTCATCCGGAACCGACGTCGGAAAACCCCTCATGAAAGACCGGCTTCGGACGCTTGAAGTAATCGTCATACAGATCTCGAGCGCCTTTGAGCCTGTCACGGTCCACGGTGATCCGCCCTTTAATTGATCCCTTGAAGTTGAGAACATGCTCCTCCTTCTCCATTTCCTCTTGAATGCTCATCATGGACATGGTGGCCTCCTCGTCTCCGTCGTCAAACATGTCTTCATCACTGGACCCGTCGATGAACTCCTTGTAAACCAACTCATCCATGGCCGAGTAATCGTAGTCCTCATCGGACGAAGAATCCATTGCTACATGCATGAACACTTAATCAAAATCCGGTGCCGGCATTTACACAAACACTTTGAGAGCGAGGTGGAGGTCGGGCGATGCTAAACGTACCGGGAGCGGAGCGTCCAGATGAGGTTCCTCCGGCGACCGCAGAGGACTTGGCCGCGGACGCTGTGACTTGGGTGCGGCGGCGGTCAGTCGAAGGGGCCGGCGGCGGAGCAGAGTGGTGCGGCCAAACTGGACAGAGCGGAGGAGGATGAGGAAGAAGCAAGGGTTTCCGTCCGATTTAGGGGAAAATTTGGGTAGGCCCGCATTGCCAGGTCCGACGTGGCGGACGCGTCCGGGCGCGTCCGGGCCGCCCCAAACCCGCCCTACATATGGGCTGGCTTTGGGGTGTGCCGGACCGCCCGGACGTTTGGGCTGACCATAGGAGGTGCGGTTGGGTGGCGGTTTTTGGCCCAAAAGCTGTCCGGGCTGTCCGCCCGGCCGTTTGGGGAGGCTTTGGCGGCTCCGCTTGGAGATGCTCTGACAAGACATTATATCTGGCCTACGCAAGAAAACCATTTACATAAATACATGGATCCTGGCTCCAATCCGATCGACCGATCCGGTTTATCACACTTCAAGTTTATAAGAAACTCTAAGAGAAATAAATCACACCAGGACCGATTTGAGGTTTTACGAGAGAAACTGAGCATGAGGCACCATTCAGCAGCATATATATGGAGGTTTCTCTACTGATTTTGTTATCTGTAGTACACTCTTCGATCATAATTAGAAAAAAATGCAAGTCTTGTAAAAAAATAGCGGGCTACCGCACCGCTGCCTCACCTCTGCGATCGATCTTCAATGGAGCCGCAGGCGGCTTCTGGCCACCCTGCTACAGATGCTTCCTGTTTTTATACAGATTTAGATCTGCAGAGCTAAACACTGTGTCGAAGTTACCTGTAGATGGCCAGAGGATTTATGGAGGCTACGTGCAGCGGCCATGTGAGCGCACCTCCATCACATTTACAGCGGCTGCTTCCCGGTCTGCAAGGCCCGCGGCAGGTGGCGTAAATGCCTCCAGAACCTACTCCTCGATCCCTCTGATCTCATCACATTGCTCAGCCAGGCTTTTATATTTACTGGCTTTCGTACGCAAGTCCCCGCTGTAACAAAGAAAAACGCAGAGAGTGTGTTTGGTTGCCAACCAGGCCGACGAGATGCGCAAGACGGGGTTTGTGGAGCGTCGGCCTCTTCTCGAGAAAATCAAGACGATGAAAGAGATAATGCCGAGAAAAACAAGCTTATGATGATGTATCCAAATGGAATGGATCAGTAGACAAAGACCTATTGAGAGATTCGGATGGAGAAGATCTTGTGTTTCGAGGATGGCTTCGGCTAGTGGTGGAGGCAATGGAAGAGATCGCACCGGCGGAGGAGGAATGAAGGAGATGGCAAAGACGTCCATCACAAGCAATTGATCTGAACGGAGGAGATCATACTTTTGGTTGTATTGAATTGCTATGTGTTGTATGATGTCATATGCTTTTGGATAAAAAACTATGATTATGTTTAAAATCTGAATGTATTTTATTCAAAAAATATATTGTCTAATGTTGAGTAGTAAACTATTTGTGTGAAATTATAGATCAATTTGACTATGCATGCATATTTGTATGAAACCGAAATACAAAATGTTTACTGTACAGGATATGCGGGATCTTCTCTAGTGAAAACCCCGCGCCATACCTCAAAATTGGTTTACAGTACATGATTTGCGGGATCTGGACGAGGGGGCACCGCACCATCCTTAACTGTACCTGAATCTAGAAAAAAACTGATGTGTGCAAAGGTTCCTTTGCAGAGTATTCTCAACGTGCCATGTAGCTCCGCGAGGCATCTCCGTGCTCGCCATGTGCCGTAAGAAGAAGAGAAATGGGGAGGGGATTAGAGAGAGGGACACAAGAGGGTGGAAGACTACAGTTTTGCGTCTATTTTGGAAAATAAAAATTCAAAACAAGATATAGCTATCAAATCGATCCTGCAAATTACGAGCGGTTTCGCTATAGGGTTTCTAGCATTGAGATTATGAACGTTATGATAAGAAAAAGTTGGTACTTCAAAATTGGTATATGTGCACTTTAGAATTCACATGTGAAATTGCATGTGTTGCCCCATGCGTGGTTTTGGTAATTAATGATAATCCCTATGGACTAATGTTTGCATTGAGATATCTTTATAGATCTTGTCCATGAAGAAGATTGGATTTCATGTGTTGGACTCTAGAAGATTATATGATGAACCCAATGGGTTCATATGAAGAATGGTCATCTAGAGTTGAGCTTATTGCAAGCATGGCTTGGAAAAGAAGTTTGAGTGAACATTCATATTTATCTCCAAGCCATCATCTATATCAAGAGAATAAGATGAAGTGCAAGTGGATACATGAAGACGGAGCTAAGCGAGACTCTCCCATAATGGTGTATGGGGAAGTATTTGGAGAAGTTTTCATCAAACATGTGCTAGCAAGCACAATCAAGAAAGGTGTTCCAACTTGAGAGAGTCAAGATCGTCATCATCTAGCTCAATGGAATGCGCAAGGCAAAGGTATGATCTTGATAGGGTTTCTATTCTACCGGTCTCGTGGTGTTAGTGCGAGCCCGGGTTATAGGATAGACGGCGTACTATCAAGAGGGGCTCTCAAGTGAGTAACTTGATCGCATCTTTGTGGAGAGCTCAAACCTTTGCATACTTGGCATATCATCTTTCTTAGTTCTTATTTGGCTTTTATCCATGTGAGAATTTAGAGCTTGTGTTCATCTCCATACCAAGCTCTAGTTCACCGAAAACGGATTTCGTATGGAAAACTTGTTGTGTTTTCGGTTTTGGAGGTTTTGCCGGTTCATGTTTTATAGAGAGGTTTTAGCTTTCTACATTTCGATTTCTCCTCACATGATGGACTATGATGTTTCTCTGCATAATCTTGAAGGACTCTTCGTTGCGATTCCAACGAGCCCAAGATTATCGAAATCGGAGTCCGGATGAAAAAGTTATTGCAGTTTTCGTATCGCTGTTTCTGTCAGTTTTCTGCAGACCGGATATTCCGGCCTAAATCAGACCGGAATATCCGGCCCCCAGAAAATTGGCGAAAACTCGATTTTGCGTCGCTTTGTGCGGCTCTCTGTAGTCCCCCGGATATTTGGGCCGGATATTTCGAAAGGGGGGCCGGATATTCCGGTGCTGACTTAAGCCGGAATATCCGGCCTCCAAGTCTGCAATGGCTAGTTTTCGTGGAGGGGTATAAATACCCCTCCCCTTCTGCTTCCTTAAAGCAGGACGTTTTTCCCCTCTCTCTCCTCCATTGTTGACCTTGGAAAAGCTTGCCCCATCTCAATTCCTCCCATGATTCTTGCATATCTTTGAGTGAAAAGTGAGAGGAGATCTAGATCTATATTTCCACCAATCCATCTCTCCTCTAAGTGAGGGAACCTAGTGGATCTAGATCTTGGAGTTTATTTGTTGAGTTCTTCTTTGTTCTTCCTCTCTTCTCCCCCCATAAGCATTAGTTGCTTTTGGTGGGATTTGAGAGTGAAGGATTTGAGCACTTGTGCTCTTGCCATTGCTTTGTGCATCGGTTTGTGCTCTTCACGAGGATTCGTGGAAGTTGAAAGCTTGTGAACTTGTTACTCTTGGGTCTTTGGACCCTAGACGTCTTTGTGGTGGTTGAGACCTTGTGTGGTCACTTGTAGCCATTCGGGAGCCCCCAATCCAATTGTGGGTTGTGCCTCGGGTTGTTGTTGAAAGGCTCCGGATTTCCGCCTCGAAGGATTCCGATAGTGGAAGGTGAACCAAACCTTTGTGGTGCGGTTCATCGGAGAAGAAGGTGAAACCTTTGTGGTTGTTGAACCATTGTATTGATTCACACCTCTCCAACGAGATGTACTCCCCTAAAAAGGAGGAACTCGGGAATACATCCTCGTCTCCGCGTGCCTCGGTTATTTCTATACCCGAGCTCTTTACTTATGCACTTTACTTTGTGATAGCCTTCGTGCTTGAAGTATTCTATTGCTATCACCTTGTTGCTTGTCTTGCTTAGCATAAGTTGTTGGTGCACATAGGTGAACCTAGTTTATTTAGCTTGTTGGCTTGTTAATTTAAACACCTAGTTTTATTCCGCAATTATCAAGCCTAATCCGGAAAAGTTTTAATCGCCTATTCACCCCCCCCCCCCTCTAGGCGACATCCTTGTCCTTTCAATTGGTATCAGAGCCTGGGTTCTCTTTTTGGGCTTTACCGCCTAGAGAGTAAAATATGTGGTTTAGAGAATTAGTGCACGATCCCACTTTCATATTCGATGGCACAAATTATGATGTTTGGAAAATTCGCATGCTTAATCTCTTTAGGTCCATGGGTCCAAATTATATTAAGAGGATTGTAGATGTGGGTTTTTCTCCTCCAAAGGATTCCCAAGAATTATCTTTAGAGGATGAGGAAAACTCTCATCTCGAAACTCTTGTTTCTAATGGCCTTATATGTGTTTTGGGCGATGTAAAATTGAGAGAGAGGATGCTACGAAAAAAGCATCTTTAGAGAATGCTCTTGAGGAAGAACAAGAGCTTCGAGTGTCTCTTGAAGAGAAACTTGAATTCTTGATGAATCAAATAATCTTATTATTGCTAAAATCATTAAGGGAAAAGATCATGCTATTGCTAAATATAAAGTGCTTAAAAAGGAAAAGGTTGAATTTGAAGTTGGCAATGCTAGACTAGTTGAGGATATAGAGAGACTTGACAAAGCTCATAAGGCTTTGGAAAGTAAACACTCTCTCCTTATAAAGTCTCATGATCAACTCCAAACTCAACTATCTAAAAATGACGAGCTTGGCAAGTTGTCTTCCTCCATTTCTAATGTTAATGATGCTTGTGCTACTAACCCCACTTCTTGTGAAGCATCTATTTTGAAGGAGAATGTTGAGCTAAGCGCTCAACTTGAGTTGCTAACTAGCAAGTATAGGAAATTGGAAGAAAGTCATGAAAAGCTATCTAGCTCTAATGATGATCTTCTAGCATCCTATGCTAAGCTAAAGTTAGCTCATGAGGCTATCGCTACAAAGGTAACATCTTGTGAGCCTCATGTGGACAAAGGCACAACTTCTACTCTTAATGCTATATTGTCTTGTGCTAGTCCTAGTGATCCATCCACTCACAATGTTGCTACATCTTGTGATGAATTGCTTTCTTTGCCTTGTTGCTCTAACAATGAAGCCTGTACCTCCTCTAGTGTTTTTTGTTGATACTAACCATGTAGAGGAATTAAATGAGCTCAAGGCCCAGGTCACTTCTTTGAAGAAAGACTTGGAAAAGCGTCATGTTGGGGATTCTACACTTGAAAATATGTTGAGTGTGCAAAGACGCCCCAATGACAATAATGGACTTGGATTCAACTCCAATATCAAGAACAAGTCCAAGATCAACAGGAAGAAAAAGGACCAAGAACAAGTTAAAGATTCGGCCAAGATTGTTTGTTTCAAGTGCAAAGTTGAAGGGTACCATGTTAGATCTTGCCCTTTGAAGAAGAAGCCTCTTAGTGAGAAGCAACAAGGGAAGAAGCATCAAGTTCAAACTCAAGTTCCTCAAGATGAAGAACGGCCTCTTCCCAAGAAGAATCATGATACCCGTCCTCAAGTCGAGATTCCAACTAAGAAGAAAGAAGAAAGCAAATGTTGCTACTTATGCCGTGAGAAGGGTCACTTTGCTTCTTCATGCACTAGTGGTACCTTATCCAACCCTATCATAATTTATAATGTTTATTCTCTTAGGAAGGATAAGGTTGGCAATGTGTTTGCCAAATATGTTGGTACTCAAAGTGGTGTCAAGAAAAGAATCATTTGGGTTGCCAAGCCTATTGTGACTAACCTCTTAGGACCCAACTTGGTTGGGGACCAACAAGATAAAACTTGATCAATAGGTATTGATCGGAGGGCACTGGAGACTTGGCTACTTCATGAAGAATTAAGGGATCTTCATCAATTATATTATCTCAAGTCAAGTAATTTGGATTATATTATTCTATCTCATATCCAATGTTCCTTCTTGCGGTAACTTTTATCTAAATCATATATACATTGAAAGTTGATTGCACCCTTGCATGTGTTAGGTTTTGTACCTTACTAGTGTTTGTATGTGTTGTGCTCTCTACTTACTTATCTTGAGTAATCAAGAATGTGTATGTTGGTTTGCACACCATTTACTTGTGTTGAGCCTTATTGCTTTTGTTTGATATCTTATCTTGTTGGATCTCTTTTGAGAGATTAATGGACTATTCCATTTTGGGGGAGTGATGTGCTCCGTGCACTTCACAATCCTAAAAATGTGTGTACATGAGGAATACCACTTAGTGATGATATATCAATATTATCTATTCTCTATGTGGTATGTCATTCTCATGAGAAATTCAAATTCTATAATGTCCATTAATTATCTCTAGTTGGTTTTATTTACCTCTTGTTAAGAAAATTTGGATTATCACATTATGGGGGAGTAATAAGCTATGTGCATATTACAAACCTAGAAAACGTGAACATGTGAGGTATTGCCACCAGGGACGGATCCACCTTGGTTCAAGGGTGTGCAGATGCACACCCAATTTTTTTTGCAAAAAAAATCATATGTAGTATATGGTGGACATATGCATCATTTGTGGTAATTTCTTAGTATGTATACGTCACGTTTCAAGTCCAAATCGAGGTCAAACCTCGAATTTGTACTTTTATTGGCGTGAAGTAATGAGCCTTTTTCAAATTTTCGCCTATATATTTTGTGTTGGTTGGAATTTGAACACCCAAAATAAAATTCCTGGATCCGTCCCTGATTGCCACCTAGAATTGATTTGTTAATTATCTTATTGCTATGTGGCATGTTGCTCAAACAAGTTCCATATTTGCTTAAATGATTTTATTTACTCTCTCTTTTGGATCTTGTTTGTGATGGACATTCTTGGTACGGTTTTCCCCAAATATGTTCGCATATCCTTTTGGGAAATCGATTGCTTCAAGCTACTCTTTGTAGTGGCTTTGCATGATCGCGTGAATACTTGAAGCTATCAAGAATATCTATCTCTTTAAGCTTTGGCCTTTAAATCTTATCTTTTGACATATGCTTATTTGTTGTGAAGTTGGTCTTCAATATCATTTCTATATACCACCGAGAAATATCTCTATATACTCCTTGTCCATGACAAGTGATTCTCATAATTGTGGAGGAATTTGTAGACCATCTTCATATTGGCTTTTGCTTTGAATTGTCTTATTTTTTATTGCCAAGGACTTATTTTGATCTAACTCTCATTTGTCTTCCTTGCATCTTTTGGATCCTTGTTGCTCTACTCAAAATTTGCTTTGTGCTTTCTTGAGTTAGGAAAAGCAATGATCCCATTCTTGGGGAGGCTATCCTACATTGAGTAGAACATCATTCTTTAAATTGCCTTTGCATCTTATTGCTTTCCTTGAACATGACAAGTGTGTGAATAATATGTATGGAGAGTGATGATCCCATTTGTGTGCATTTTGTATTCAAATGCAAGATCATAAACAATGCACAAATCTTGGGGGAGCAATTCTATATGCTTTTGAACATTAGTTGTCTACATTTGGTGCTTGATCCCGATGATGTGTCTCTTTGGAAGACAAACATTTTTCGTCTTGGTACTTTGTGCCATCATGAAAAGTGTAGAGGGTTTGGTTTATTCATTGATGGTGTTTTCATCAATTGGTATATTGCTTTCATTTGGTATCTTTTCAAAGTGGTATCTCCAATCATGTGTTGATTTGGGTCTTTTGATATAATTTGGACAATTTTCTTTCTTGTCACACTTGTGTGTGATTTCTTGGTTTAATTAGTGTTTTGTCCAATTTGTATCTCGTTTGGTTTTTGGAAGTCTTGTGCATGCATATTTACTATGTATATCTTATGGCATGCTTACTTTCGTTGATCCAATATATAGGATAAAACTCCATCAAATCCTAAATGGCTAAGATGTGCATGAAATTCAATTTCATATCAATATGCACATATTTATGTGGAGTTTGTCCTATGTATTGTAGTTGCTCTAACTACTTTGGACCCAATGAGTTTGGGTACCATTTTGTACTTGAATTTGTTTTAGGTACATTGGAGATGCATTGGAAGCTTGTCTCATTTACAAGGAAGGTGTTATCACCATGTGCTTATTGGAGCCAAGCTCGGATGATCATGAACTCTTATCTTCTACATCACCAATGCTATCTCGGTAACAAGTATCTACCTCATGCATACTTTTCTAGCTTTTAACCTTGTGTAGATTGTTTCATGGCATGAGTCTATTTTATTGCATTTGATGTGTTCTTAAAAAGCCTTTATCAAAACATCTTTATTGCCAATGTGAGTAAGCCGGGATGATTACATATCAAGGGGAATATACATGATCATTTTATTGATTCACCAATCCCAAATATGTTAATCTAGCATTTCTTCTCAAAGTCTCTCATATGCAATATTGATGAATTTGCAAATTCATTTGCCCTTTGTGATACTTGTTATCTTTCTCGGAGCATCCCAACTATCCTTTTTCCCTTGTGGATATTTTTTATGCTATGATGAGATTGTGTTGGATATCATGTTCTTCACCGTAGTATCTATTTTGTGTGTGCATGTTTCTTTGTGGATCTATATCTTCATGATTGATGTCTACTTAGAAACTTATACACATGAGAGTAGTTACATCTTTATTTGGTATTCCATTTTGTTAGTGACCACCTTTTATTGCTTTTGATTCTTTGGTGGTTCCTAAAAGGCACAAGCTTTGTTTTTCACTTGGTATTTCGTTTGCATCTTAATAAGCTTGTGGATCTATTCTTTTGGGTTGTGTTTATGGAAAGTCATGATATGCACTATGTGCCACTTATATTGAAAGACTATGTCGATGCTACGCTCATCTTTGCATTAGTATCCTAAAATGTCTCTCCATGGCACACCCATCTTTTTCGGTTGAGCAAGTCTTTATTTGTCACTTCTTGTTCTTGTTGCTCAACATTCTTCGTTACAAGTTGTTTTGTTTCTTTTCTATCTTTATGCCTTCTTGCACATGTTTGTGTTCAACATCATCTAAGAGGGAGTGAGGATTCCATGTTGTGCACACTATATTGAAATACAAATCCTTATTGTGCACGTACCTTGGGGAGTTCCCTCTTGATTATTAGAACACTTGGTTGATCTTATCATAATATCTTCTTATGTTCTATTGGTTTTTCGGATCCTTTGATTGGTTACTTCTTTTGTCGAAATATCTTTCAATTTGTTTCTCTTTTGCAATCTTTGGATCCTCAATATAGTTTGATCTCCCTTCATCTATTCGTCATTGGATATGTGCATTTGATTTCACTCATATTATGAGAAATGCACACTTTATGGGGGAGCTCTTATTATATTGGCCTTCTAAAATTTTCCTCCCATTTCGGCAATCGATGCCAATGGGGGAGAAATTTAGAGGGTTTAAAGGAATTTGGTTTTATGCTTTAGTTTTGTTCTTAAGCATTTGCCTTTCATCTCTTGCATCCTTGCTCTTTGTTGTGCATGGTTGCTTAAATCATTATATAAACCCTCGTAAAAGGGATTGTCATCAATTACCAAAATGGGGGAGATTGAAAGTGCATGTGTTGCCCCATGCGTGGTTTTGGTAATTAATGACAATTCCTATGGACTAATGTTTGCATTGAGATATCTTTATAGATCTTGTCCATGAAGAAGATTGGAGTTCATGTGTTGGACTCTAGAAGATTATATGATGAACCCAATGGGTTCATATGAAGAATGGTCATCTAGAGTTGAGCTTATTGCAAGCATGGCTTGGAAAAGAAGTTTGAGTGAACATTCATATTTATCTCCAAGACATCATCCATATCAAGAGAATAAGATGAAGTGCAAGTGGATACATGAAGACGGAGCTAAGCGAGGCTCTCCCATAATGGTGTATGGGGGAGCATTTGGAGAAGTCTTCATCAAGCATGTGCTAGCAAGCACAATCAAGAAAGGTGTTCCAAGTAGAGAGAGTCAAGATCGTCATCATCTAGCTCAAGTGGAATGCGCAAGGCAAAGGTATGATCTTGATAGGGTTTCTATTCTGCCGGTCTCGTGGTGTTAGTGGGAGACCGGGTTATATGATAGACGGCGTACTATCAAGAGGGGCTCTCAAGTGAGTAACTTGATCGCATCTTTGTGAAGAGCTCAAACCTTTGCATACTTGGCATATCATCTTTCTTGGTTCTTATTTGGCTTTTATCCATGTGAGAATTTAGAGCTTGTGTTCATCTCCATACCAAGCTCTAGTTCACCGAAAACGGATTTCGTATGGAAAACTTGTTGCGTTTTCGGTTTTGGAGGTTTTGTCGGTTCATCTTTTATAGAGAGGTTTTACCTTTCTACATTTGGATTCCTCCTCACATGATGGACTACGATGTTTCTCTGCATAATCTTGAAGGGCTCTTCGTTGCGATTCCAACGAGCCCAAGATCATTGAAATCAGAGTCCGGATGAAAAAGTTATTGCAGTTTTCGTATCGCTGTTTCTGTCAGCTTTCTGCAGACGGATATTCCGGCCTAAATCAGACCGGAATATCCAACCCCCAGAAAATTGGCGAAAACTCGATTTTGCGTCGCTTTGTGTGGCTCTCTGTAGTCCCCCGGATATTTGGGTCGGATATTTCGAAAGGGGGGCCGGATATTTCGGTAGGCCAGATATTACGGTGCTGACTTAAGCCGGAATATCCGGCTTCCAAGTCTGCAACGGCTAGTCCCCTTCTTCTTCCTTAAAGCAGGACGTTTTTCCCCTCTCTCTACTCCATTGTTGACCTTGGAAAAGCTTGCCCCCTCTCAATTCCTCCCACGATTCTTGCATATCTTTGAGTGAAATGTGAGAGGAGATCTAGATCTATATTTCCATCAATCCATCTCTCCTCTAAGTGAGGGGAACCTAGTGGATCTAGATCATGGAGTTCATTTGTTGAGTTCTTCTTTGTTCTTCCTCTCTTCTCCCCCCATAAGCATTAGTTGTTTTTGGTGGGATTTGAGAGTGAAGGATTTGAGCACTTGTGCTCTTGCCATTGCTTTGTGCATCGGTTTGTGCTCTCCACGAGGATTCGTGGAAGTTGAAAGCTTGTGAACTTGTTACTCTTGGGTCTTTGGACCCTAGACAACTTTGTGGTGGTTGAGACCTTGTGTGGTCACTTGTAGCCATTCGGGAGCCCCCAATCCAATTGTGGGTTGTGCCTTGGGTTGTTGTTGAAAGGCTCCGGATTTCCGCCTCGAAGGATTCCGATAGTGGACGGTGAACCAAACCTTTGTGGTGCGGTTCATCGGAGAAGAAGGTGAAACTTTTGTGGTTGTTGAACCATTGTGTTGGTTCACACCTCTCCAACGAGACGTACTCCCCTAAAAAGGAGGAACTCGGAAATACATCCTCGTCTCCGCTTGCCTCGGTTATTTCTATACCCGAGCTCTTTACTTATGCACTTTACTTTGTGATAGACTTCGTGCTTGAAGTATTCTATTGCTATCAACTTGTTGCTTGTCTTGCTTAGCATAAGTTGTTGGTGCACATAGGTGAACCTAGTTTATTTAGATTGTTGGCTTGTTAATTTAAACACCTAGTTTTATTCCGCAATTATCAAGCCTAATCCGGAAAAGTTTTAATCGTCTATTCACCCCACTCTAGGCGACATCCTTGTCCTTTCAACATGCAACACTTGAAAGTACGTACAATGCACCAATAAATACATGTACGCTTCATTTGGAAGTACATGCGGTGCACTTGGACATACTAGTATCTACATTTGTAAGTACACGCAACGCCTTACAAATATTTGCAAACTGCATTTGAGAGCACACGTAGTGCAACGATAAGTCCACTGTGCACTGAAAATGTATACCTAAAAACAAAAAATACCCACACGAAACAGACCGAAACACACACAAAAAAGTAACGGGTAAAACGATGCTCCACGTGCTAGCATGGGAGCATCCTGCGCTGGATTTCCCTAGTCCTACCCGATTCCACGAGGCTTGGCCCACGCAAACATGGTTCTCAAATTCGTAGACAGGCAAACGACCAAATAAACTTTTCACCTTTTTTGTTTGTGTTTCTCTATTTTATTTTTATTTTACCTCTTATTTTTAGTTTTTAGTGATGATTTCATATATATTTTAAAGTATTCACATTGTTTTAAAACTTGACCGCATAGTTAAAAAATTGTTCATGAAATTTAAAAAAAATGCATGTGTAATTCAAAAGGTGTTCTTGTGAAAATAAAAAAGTTCTCAGGGTTAAAATTGTTTATGTTGATAAATTATTTCTAGGTTATGACGATTAACGTGGTTCAAATAATTATTCATGAAAAATTAAAAATATTCATGTAGTATACAATAAAAAATTAGTATGATTTTAAAAAAACAAAAGGAAATGAAAAAATAAAAATAAAATGAAACAAAAACTCGAAGACCAAAACAGAAAATAAAATAAACAAAAATAAATGTAACAAAAAAATGAAGAAAAAGAGAAAAAGAAACAAATAACAGAAGAAAAATCAAAGGGGAAGCCTTATCTTGGTATTTTTCGTTTTCTTTTTCTTATTATTTTTCGTTCTTTTAGTTTTTTCTATTTCTTTTTTACCATTTTTCAAATTTTGAAACCATTTTTCAAAAAATGAACAATTTTTAATACCTGAACCATTTAAAAAATAAACCATTTTCATTTCAATTTTGGAACAATTTTCAAAATTGGAACCAATTTGAAATTTGGAATTGTTTTCAGTTTTGGAACCATTTTCGTTTCATTTTACTTTTTTTGAAAATGTTCAGATTTTGAATTAGTTCATATTTTGAAAATATTCAGATTAAAAAATATTCGTGTGTTAAAAATAGGTTTGAATTATTTTCGGATTTTCTTTTCAGATTTGGAAAACGACACGTACAGTCACGTAAAAAAAACGCGCAGAGTCACGAACAATGGCCGAAACTTCACGCGCCATCAGTTGGGCCGGCCCACTTACTGATGTGTGTAGGCGGCGCGAGATGAAACCGCCGCTAATGGGCGATACAAAGGAGCTCGCTGGACGCAGTTGCGTCATATACGAAATGGTGCAAATATTGGGCCATGAACAGACCCCCACGATGGCAGTAATGAGGTATATGTAGCCCACAAAGCATGAATTACCATTCAGTCCAGAACTACTAGGCCCATCTGAGCAGCTTCTCCGTTTCATTTCTGGCACCGCCACAAAAGAACAGCCCTCTAGGCTGATTTTAAAAAATAAATCTAGGCTGATTTAAAAAAAAAAACCTCTAGGCTCTCTCAGAATAATAATTAAAAAAACTAGGCTTGCTCAGAAAAACAAAAGAACAGTCTTTTCTTGGGTCAGACAGTGAGAACTGAGAATCACCAGCAAACGATTCACGTGACATGGATGATTAATCTCGGCCAGTCTCCGTAAGCTAAAAAAGAAAAAAGAAGATCTCCGCCACTGTGCTTCGTCGGCGCCGGATGCATCACCGACGGTCTTCCCGTCGGCCCAACCGGCTCTTTGCCGTTCGGTCAGGTATTCAGGTCGCCTTCAAACGGGTCCTTCAAACTCTGCCCACGGCTAGCTGCTAGCGGCCGGCTAGCGCGGGGTACAACCAGAGCAGCACCATGTGCCACACATGGTAGTACGACGAAACGATGCCTGCGTCTTCAGCGCTGCAACAGCAAGCGATGGGAACCCGCCCCTCGCTGCACGTACGGCCGGCGCCTTCACCGGCGGGCCACGTATCCCCCCTCCTAGCCCGGCGATCTCTCTCTGTCGCGCGTTTCGGCATGCCGCGCGGGCACATGGCTGAAACAGTGCGCGATCTTCCCGCTCCTGTGCGCGGCCCCGCCGGCGATCGGTCGAGACGCCGGGAGCACGCCTCCGTGCAACGTGCTCACTCCAGTAGACCACAGGCGCGGGCGCTGCCGCACGACGGCGACACCCCGCGCACGCCGTCGGCCTCGGGCAGGATTTCGCACGAGAGAGCGACGCGGGAGCAGGCGCAGCGTCATCGATTCGGTTGGGCCTCGCGCCATCGGGCCATTAATGAATGGAAGCCACGGTCCTTCACCGCGCGCGCGGCCCACCGCCCACATGCATGCATGGCAGGGCTCCCCGTCGGCTTTCTCCTCTCCTCCTCCGTTTTGTTGTTACTTTCTCCCCTCTCGCCGTCAGCCCGTTGGTCCTTTGCTTTGCGACGTTGCATCAAGATTTCTTTTAGGTGCATAGAAGGTTTGAGAACTAACTATTGGCTCCTTTTCTTTTCTCCTTCTTTAGAAACTTTCAAGCAGCGCGCCTACTGTAGTACTGTTCTTCGATCTGTCATATGATTGATCCCTGGCCTTCCACGGCGGCAACTCTAAGCGATCATAATTCTGCCAGGGAAATCAAAAATCATGAACAACCAACCACCGTCTTGGGCCTGAAATTTTTGAGGAGTAGCGTGAGCTAGTGTGAGTGTGCAACCACCATTGGTGGCGTCCAGGCGGTCGGGAGAAGAAGATACGCCGACGAGGTCCCATGTGGAGTAGGCATGATGGTTCCTTCTTTGAAGATTTACAGAAAATCTCTTTTTGTTCGACCTGATGAGTTCCCGAGCTAGGGTCGCCATCACGGCAAGATTTTGTGATCTGGTTTGGTGTGTGCTCGGTGCTCCCCACATGGCTTCTCTCCAGATCCAGCAGTTATCACGTCTCTTCCACGCATGGCATCAATAGTTCCAAACTGTTTTGTTATCATCCTCCAAAGGAAGAGAAACTATTTGAGCATAACAACTAATCCGTATTAACAGAAAATAAATGTGGCGAAAGTACAAATATATTAATTTGGAACATACCCATTAACAGTAAACCACCAAATAGTCAGTACAATACTTGACACGTCCTGCATATTTCCTACATTGCTGTCGTGAAATCTCGCCACACATTTATTTAAATGAATCATGATTTTGCAATACAACAAGTTATAAGGGTTTATGAGTTCATCAAACTGACACATTACACCGTGCAAACTGTTGAATATATAAGCAATTTAGCAGTAGATTTAATCTACGAAATTGATAAACAGTTTATGACTAGAATAAACAGAATTAAACTAATCATGCGATCTACTATAACAGTAGAAAAACAGAAGGAATCTAGAGCAACTACTACAAGCAGAAACTCTAGCAGCATATCAAACAGGAAGATCAAGAAAACGTACGATGCGGCAGCAGCAGCGGCGAAACCGGCGTCGCCCATGTCGTTGATGAAGAGATTGGCGATGTCGGGGAAGAAGTCGTCATTGGGGAAGAACTCGAAGCCAGTAGTCGCGCGAGTGCGCTCCCCAAAAACCTGATCGCCCCTCTCCCGTACAGGATCACAAGAGGCGGAGTTCCGGAGGCCTACTGTCCCTTCAACCGGTGCACGCCGAAAGACTGGATGGAGAAGACTTGGAATACGGCGACGCAATGTTCTGGAACTAGGGCGGCGAGCGACCATGTGTTGCGTATATGTGCCAAAATTGGCTTGGTTCGGTTTTATATAGTGCAGGTTGGGAGTCAAAGCAGCCCTCATAAACGCGTCCGTTTATGATTTAGAAACTGCCGTATTAAACACGTCCGTTTATGAATTAAAAACGGTCACAATAAACGTGTTTGTGAATCAGAAACGGCTGTATTAACCGTGTCTGTTAATGAATTAGAAACGGCCGTAATAAACGTGACCGTTACTAATTAATCAATGACTCATTAATTTGTGAATCAGAAACGGCTGTATTAACCGTGTCTGTTAATGAATTAGAAACGGCCGTAATAAACGTGACCGTTACTAATTAATCAATGACTCATTAATTTTCCCAATTAACAAAATATAATAATGTGCCAATGAGAATTTCTGAATTTATCTTGGGCTAGTAAATACTAGTAAATTCCAACAATCCCCCACAAAGTCTCATTGGCTCATATCTCATCATTCAGTTCCAAAACATTGTTTTATATACCGGTACTCAGTGGAGACTGTTAAGTTGAACTTCCACTTAGAAACTTATGCTACACTAGATCACAACTTGGATAGTGGACTATGCCTTGAACTACAAGTTTGCTGCGACTTAGTTTCACACAAGCCCTTGACCAATACTGAGCTGCCGCAAGGCTTCCCCGCGGGTGGAGCTTATGCGTCATACTCCAAGACCTTTCATGAGTTTATTAAAGAGCACCCAACTCTCACGGACTGCGACGTTTAACAGTCAGACTCATATAGGTGTATTCCTCAAGAGATGCTCTGCAGGACAACATCTCCGCTTATAAAAGTAAGCCACTTGGAATACATTAAGATAAATATCAACCTGCCATACAGAATAGAAGAGTATTGCATCTTCATGGAGTGGGAAATATAATATAAGGATACTCTCCTCTCAGCTGCCCAACAGCTTGTCTCCCACTTCTAATTCACGGGATCTCCGATCACATAGAGTAGGTTACCACTGTGGACAACTCATACCGTGGGTCTCAAACCCATCTCCCTCGATGCACTATCTATCACATTACGTGATAAACCCTTTGTGAAGGGATCTGCCAAATTCTTAGACGTTTGGATATTTCTTTAATTTTCGGACAGATTTCAATCTCCTCTTCACATGCCTTGATGACTTCATATTATCCTTAGAACTTTTAATCTTGTGTATCACAGTTTGATTATCACAGTTCATAAGGATAGCGGGTATTGGTTTTTCAACCACAGGTAAGTCCATCAAAAGCTCTCGAAGCCACTCTGCTTCAACAGTGGCTGTGTCCAACGCTGTGAGTTCTGCTTCCATAGTTGACCTCGTTAAGATGGTCTGCTTGCAAGACTTCCAGGAAACAGCTCCACCACCGAGTGTAAACACATAACCACTCGTGGCCTTAATCTCATCAGCATCAGATATCCAATTTGAATCACTATAACCCTCCAGTACCCTCGGGTATCCAGAGTAGTGAATTCCATAGCTCGCAGTGCCTTTTAAATAACGCATAACTCTCTCGAGCGCATGCCAATGATCATCTCCCGGATTAGAAACAAACCGGCTCAACTTGCTCACAGCAAAAGAGATGTCAGGCCTCGTGGCACAAGCCAAATACATAAGCGAGCCAATAATCTGAGAATATCTCAGTTGATCTCTAGCAGTCTGTTGATTCTTTCGAAGCAACACACTAGGATCATATGGTGTCGGAGAAGGCTTACAGTCGTCATACCCGAATCGACTCAAGACCTTTTCCACATAGTGAGACTGAAGCAGTGTAATCCCACCATCACCATCTCTCAGCAGCTTGATGTTCAAGATAACATCGGCTACTCCTAGATCCTTCATCTCAAAGCAACGAGATAAGAAATCCTTAACCTCCTTGATTAATCAAGGTTGGTTCCAAAGATCAGTATGTCATCGACATACAGACAGAGAATAACTCCCTCGCCCCCACCATAGCGATAGTACACACATTTGTCAGATTCGTTTATAATGAAACCTGCAGCAGTTAAAGTTCTTTCAAACTTTTCATGCCATTGCTTAGGAGCTTGCTTAAGGCCATATAAGGACTTCAACAACTTGCACACCTTTGCTTCCTGACCAGGTACTACAAAACCATCGGGCTGATCCATGTAAATTTCCTCGTCTAACTCTCCATTTAGGAAAGCTGTCTTCACGTCCATTTGATGAACGAGAAGCCCATGCGAGGCAGCCAATGAAAGTAGCACTCGAATCGTGGTCAGTCTAGCCACAGGTGAGTAAGTATCAAAGAAGTCTTCACCTTCTTTCTGGGTATAACCCTTGGCCACAAGCCGCGCCTTGTACTTCTCAATAGTACCATCAGGCCTAAGCTTTTTCTTGAACACCCACTTACATCCTACAGGTTTACACCCATAAGGACGATCAGTGACTTCCCAGGTTCCGTTAGCCAAGATGGAATCCATCTCGCTACGACAGCTTCCTTCCAGTAGTCAGCATCAAGAGATGCATAGGCTTCTGAAATGGTACTGGGTGTCATCACAAGGTACACAATGAAATCATCACCAAAGGACTTTGCAGTCCTCTGTCTCTTGCTCCTAACAGGAACTTCATTGTCATCCTCCACAGGATTATCAGTGTGTTCTATCGAAATGGTAGGATCAGGAATATCAACCAATTCCTGACTAGATGTATTAGGTATCTCCTGATTTGATGAGCTAGGCATATCCTTCATGGAAAGATTCCTCAAAGAAAGTCGCATCCTTCGACTCCATAATCGTACCAACGAACGTCGGATACCTCAGATTTTACTACCAAAAATCTATAACCAACGCTATGAAAAGCGTAGCCCAGAAGAACACAATCCACGGTTTTTGGTCCAAGCTTGCGCTTCTTGGGAATTGGTATATTGACTTTCGCCAAACAACCCCAAGTACGAAAGTAAGAGAGTCTCGTATTTTTCCTTTCCCATTCCTCAAATGGAGAAACAGTTTCTTTTATGGGAACTCGGTTTAGGACATGACAAGCTGTCAATAGAGCCTCCCCCCACCATGCCTTGGAGAGACCCGAAGTGTCTAACATGGCGTTAACCAAATCAGTTAGAGTTCGGTTCTTTCTTTCAGCCACTCCATTTGACTGAGGCGAGTAGGGAGGCGTCCTCTCATGGATTATACCATGTTCCGCACAAAACGAATCAAACTCATTGGAAAAATACTCTCCACCACGATCAGACCTTAATCGTTTAATTTTCGATCAAGTTGGTTCTCTGCTTCAGCTTTATAGATTTTAAAGAAGTTTAAAGCCTCATCTTTTGATTTCAGAAGATACACATAACAATATCTAGTGGAGTCATCAATAAGCGTCATGAAATATTTCTTTCCGCCTTTTGTCAACACGCCATTCATCTCACAAGATCTGAATGTATAAGTTCCAGCGGTGCCAAGTCTCTTGCCTCGCAGCCGTATGAGACTTGCGAGGTTGCTTAGCTTGCACACATACTTGACACTTGGAACCTTTGACAGTAGTGAATTTCGGAATTAAATCCAAACTAGCTAGCCGCGTCATGCAACCAAAGTTAATATGACAAAGTCGTGAATGCCAGACATTATACTCAATTTCATGGCAAATATGATTAATAACTTTAGTGCAAAAGTCTGACAAGATAGGCGGAACAAGCCTCCGCACTCATAGCCTTTACCAACAAATTGTCCATACTTAGATATTACAACTTTATTGGACTCGAAAACCAACTTATAACCATCTCGACATAGTAGCGAACCGCTGACGAGATTTTATTGATGGAGGGCACATGATGAACGTTCTTCAGCGCACGGTCTTTCCCGAAGTAAACTTCAGATCGACCGTGCCAACACCACGAACAAAGCATGTGAGTTCCCCATCAGCACGGGGAAGTCCCTGTGACCTGGTAAGAAGAAAACATGAGCATCAGCACAAACATGTACATTGGCACCAGTGTCAATCAACCATTCAGGAGAATGACAAACTGAAAGAATGGTAGGAAATATACCGTACCCAGATTCCTTCATCACGGTGTCGCAATGACAACATTGGCAGTCTTGCCGCTGTTCTCAGATGTGCGAGCTCATGGCGGTTGGGACAGCGAGGTGCCCAATGCTCGGATCACCACAAACATGGCATGATCCCTTCCTCGGCTTCTTATTGTTGCTCTTCTTAAAGTTGGTAGGCTGTGAAGGCTTGAACCTTCCATCAGACTTGCCTTTACCCCCGAGTTGCTCTTGTTAAATTTGGACTTGTGGGGCGGCTGGTAATTCTTTTTCTGTACCATATTGGCACTAGAACCAGCCTCAGCAACTCGAGCACGTGTATCCTTCGCTCTCGCCTTCTCTTCCACATCAAGCGACCCAATGAGATCCGAAACGGAAAACTCTTGTCTCTTGTGTTTCAGAGAAGTAGCAAAGTTGCTCCACGAAGGTGGAAGCTTGGCGATAATGCCACCGGCAACAAACTTGTCCGGTAAATTACACTTGAAGTGCTCAAGTTCTTTAGCGAGTGACTGTATCTCATGAGCCTGTTGTACAACAGAACGCTCATCAGTCATCTTGTAGTCATAGAATTGCTCCATGACGTACAACTCGCTGCCAGCGTCCGAGGCCCCAAATTTGGCCTCGAGCGCATCCCACATGTCTTTGCCAGTGTCAAAAGACATATACGAATCCACAATGGAATCGTCAAGAATACTCAGAAGGGCACTCTTAAACAGAGTATCGAGCTTCTCAAAAGCTTCCTGTTGTTCAGATTAAGCTCGCCCTCAGGTTTGCCTTTGGTGGCAGCATAGCAGTTACTGTTCTGAAACCAGTAAACTGCTCTCATGCGCCACCGTTTGTACAACACCCCTTTAAAGGGAAATGGCTTCGTTGACGCGAGAAAGCCAGGCGATACAAATTGCCTATAATCAGGTTTTTGGATTGTTGAATATATAAGCAATTTAGCAGTAGATTTAATCCACGAAATTGATAAACAGTTTATGACTAGAATAAAAGAATTAAACTAATCATGCGATCTACTATAACAGTAGAAAAACAGAACGAATCTAGAGCAACTACTACAAGCAGAAACTCTAGCAGCATATCAAACAGAAGATCAAGAAAACGTACGATGCGGCAGCAACAGCGGCGGAACCGGCGTCGCCCATGTCGTTGATGAAGAGATTGGCGATGTCGGGGAAGAAGTCGTCGTTGGGGAAGAACTCGAAGCCAGTAGTCGCGCGAGTGCGCTCCCCAAAAACCTGATCGCCCCTCTCCCGTACAGGATCACAAGAGGCGGGGTTCCGGAGGCCTACTGTCCCTTCAACCGGTGCACGCCGGAAGACGGGATGGAGAAGACTTGGAATACGGCGACGCAATGTTCTGGAACTAGGGCGGCGAGCGACCATGTGTTGCGTCTATGCATGTGCCAAAATTGGCTTGGTTCGGTTTTATATAGTGCAGGTTGGGAGTCAAAGCAGCCCTCATAAACGCGTCCGTTTATGATTTAGAAACTGCCGTATTAAACACGTCCGTTTATGAATTAAAAACGGTCACAATAAACATGTTTGTGAATCAGAAACGGCTGTATTAACCGTGTCTGTTAATGAATTAGAAACGGCCATAATAAACGTGACCGTTACTAATTAATCAATGACTCATTAATTTGTGAATCAGAAACGGCTGTATTAACCGTGTCTGTTAATGAATTAGAAACAGCCGTAATAAACGTGACCGTTACTAATTAATCAATGACTCATTAATTTTCCTAATTAACAAAATATAATAATGTGCCAATGAGAATTTCTGAATTTATCTTGGGCTAGTAAATACTAGTAAATTCCAACACAAACCACACTGTTGGTTAGTTTTGTAGTGAACAATGTTTGTTAGTTTCGGCTGGTGCAACAAAAACAGAGAAGTTTGAATGGCAAACGAGGAACAGGTAGATCATCGTAGCAATGGGCCCTTGCTACAAAGTAAGACATATCCCAAAATCGATTCAAATTTCAGTCTAGTCGTGACCTCAACTAGGTGAAGGTACATACTCCATCTTCCTCGGATCTTCCATCTGAGACAAAATTCGCATTACCAGTGGTTGCGATGTACTCACGGCGGGTCACTAGCCGGTCGCCAACATCAGTCGGAGTAGGACATCGTAAAAGTGGCGATGGTCAGCCGCAAGGGGCTACAGTCGTACATGCTTGTCTCCGAGTGAAGGTGAAAGGATCGAGTACTAGAGGGAGGGGGGGGGGGGATGAATAGGCAAGTACAAATTTTCTTTTTCTTTAATCAAATTAATTTAGGCTTTGCTAAAATATAAACTCTCTAGATATGCAACTACGTGAACAACCTTATATGATGAGCAAGATACAAGCTAACAAGATGATCTAAGCAAGATAAGCTAGCAATACAAGTAAAGGAAGGTTAAGAGATAACCATACGGTGACGCAGAGAGTTTATCCCGAAGTTCCCTTCACAATGAAGGTAGTCTCCGTTGGAGCGGTGTGGAGTCACTAGGTGATCTCAGAATAGCCGTTATATGGCACACCGTATCTCCTTCGTTCTTCTTCTCGATGAAGACCGGCACGAGTCACTATATGATGCCCTTGAGGTCGGCAACCAAACCTTTAAAAGGATGAGGCACACTCCACAACCGAAATGGAGGCTCTCACCGGAATCCCGTAGCTCCCAAAGCCACAAGACTCAACAAGGCCGGGGCACGTCTCCACAACTCAATTAGAGGCTCTCGGCTAGTCCCCGCAGCTTACAAAGCCACAAGAACGACCAACGACCGTCTAGGGTTTCAAAGAACCCAAAAGTACGTAACAAGTTACTCAATGGAATGGATGGGGAAATCAAATCGATATGGTGAAAGTGTAGATCTAGGTCGACTCCCCAAGTCCTATAAGGACAAGGTGTTTGAGTAGGGAGAGAAATCTAGGAGATTTGACCTTTCAACAAGGGTGGGCAAAGATATTCTGGTCGGGTGACCCAGTACAAGGTAGAAGAATGGTATTTATAGGTGTCTCCAAAAACTAGCCGTTGCAGGAAAATTAACCCCAGAGACTCCGGTCAGGGTAGGCCGGTCCGGTCTGAGCGGTATCTCTGGCCCTGGAGGGGGTGCGGAGATTCTGGCCATACCGAAAACTCTGAAGTTTCCGGGGGTCTTCTGGTCCACTTCCGGACCGAGCATCCGCAAGTGCCATCGCCTGGGCAACTCGCGGAAAACTGGCAGGCCGGAAACTCTGGTTCCCCTGAGTCCGGAAACTCCGGTGTGAGCACACTGGAATCTCCGGCCATGGGGGAACGAAATCTCTGGCCTGGATTTCCCGCAGCCACTATCTTTTGGAAACCCTCTTCACCATTGTTTTGAGGAAGTGTTTGGGTGCATACATGTCTGTGTGTAGAAATAAGATTTCCCCAAAACATCCACTGAGCAACCCCTCTTGATAGTACGGTAGCCCTACTAATTGAATATAAAATAAGGAATCTACGGGCCACCGTCTTCGGTCTTTTCTCCTTTTTGAGGGTCAACCACCGTCTTGTGCATTTCAGCATTGGTACCTATATTACTTTAGCACACGGTAAGATCATACTTATGTTGACAAACACACAACACTGATTAGCAGAGACATGCCCATTCAGAAGGGCAGTCAATGGAGCGCTCTGAGTGGCCTCCAATTTGGTTACACCACTAAATCTATTCCAAAGGCCTGTTGACTAAGATGTGTTCCAAACCAACTCTGGAGTGTCCATATGTTGGGCACCCTCTAGCTCCATCCACTCGGACAACGAGACACAATTATGAGTTCCGTTGGAACTTTACATGCCACTAGTTGGGCTCTAACGGATTGGACACAACTGGATATCACCGATCAACCCTCATATTGGCTCAAACATCGATGATCTCATTACATTTAACGGAGGGGCTCACTCGACACATACACCAGAACAACCACTCTTGGTACCAATTCGGACCGGATCTTGGTAGCTGGTTAGGGTTTTTCCCTTTATCCTTCTACACGCAAACCAACTCAACACATGTAGAACTAAAACCTGGCCATGTATATAAGGTGGGGTAGGGCCCTACCGAGTCGTACTCATTCTAACTTCAACCTCATTCATCATCGTACACCACCACGTTATCGGAATCGAGACCACTTTTCAAGAATACATCTAAGCATAAGGACATAATCGATATTAGCCACAAATAGGAGTAGGGGTTTTACCGGTTTTCTAGGACCTAAATCTATATAAGTTCTTACCTCTGAGTGCTACTATAAAAAATGCGTAGCGCATGACCCCTCTAAGTATTGTAAGAAAAATATCATGGCATAATCCATGAGAGACAATCAAGTCCGAAACTTAGTTTTCCCACCTGATGATGTTAAAACCATCAGATGCAAATGGATCTATAAAGGAAAGATTGATACTGAAGAAAATGTTCATGTCTATAAATCTCGAGTTGCCGCAGAAGTTCTTCTACATTTCAAGAAGTTAACTTCGACAAGAACTTCTCGCTTGCAACGATGCTTAAATCTGTATGGATCACTCTAGATGTTGATGCATATTTTGATTACGAGATAAAGATGTTTTTCAAAACAAAAACTTAACCGACGGCGTGTTTATGTTGTTGATTGACCTTTTTTATTAAAAAATGCTAGTAAGATGTGCAAACTTAAAAAATCAATTATATGTTGATACAAACCTTTTAGAGTTTGAACATTCATTTTTATGAAGTTTTCAAAGGGTTTGGCTCCATCAAGAATCAAGAAGAACCTTGGAGTTTACAGGATGGTAACGGAGCGCACATATATGATATTCCTATTCTCTAGTCCATTAAGACTTCACTAAAAAATGTTTTATGAAGAACTTACGGGAAGTGTCATATATTTTGGAATTTAAAATCTATAGAGATCGTCAATCAAAGGGATGTCAAGATATGCAAAATACAACAACGAAATAGATTGATGCAACTCCTTTGACGAAGCCTCTCGCTCAACCTAAGAATTTCGTTTTCAACCTTATCCGAAAGAAACCACCCACTCACATATAGCTCACTCGCCCAAAATCTTAACCCCTCTCCGCCCACCGAGACAGGCCCCGCCATCTAGCATCGTGCACATCTCTTCCACACCCGAGCGCACAATCGAGGACCGAGATGTGCACCTCTCCACCACCCCCTACTAAGGAGTGCACTTTCAGAACCATTCTCTCTCATTCTCTGTTCCAACATAACATTCCTATATGTCGCTAACTGTTAAGCGTGTGATCCAACAGGTTCAAACATGCATGGGTATGTCCAGAACACCTTCCAGACAATGATTGTTAGCGGGGATGATCAACATTTGATCACTATAATTAGTTATCCTTATATCGATTTGTACTCCTTTAATCGTTACCATGTTTCGGTATCTCCGTGACTATCACTCAGTCACAATATCTGGCCATACATTGTTGGACACCATAATAGTTAATACTCAGAGGGGACAAAGTGTACCTCTCCATGCTGGAGGGGCAATTCTCAATCTTGACATTGTAGGGATATATTTCCAACAGACATATCTAGCACCATGTCATACTTTCCGGTGCACGCGTAAACCTCCTTTATTATTTCCCAATTACATAGTAACGTTTGACGATCAAAAGTAACCATCCAGTATCCAGGTCTACGGCAGTCTCATGGTCTAAGGAGACATGTAAACATCAACATATGATGAGGAAGTATTGAAAATATATTGACGAAGTATCTCATGGCATAACATAGGGTCTATCAGGCACCAATGCTGCACTAACAATGTCCTCTCATTACGGCAACCTCGTAACACTATTATACCCATAATTAGGAGAATTAGATCATCAACAATATATGAACTAGTCGTCCAGGCGCAGCCAATAACACATTGAGAGGGTTATGGGGCCGCGACTGGGGATACTCTCAGTATTATTGCTTAATACACATTTTAAAATCATGAAGCTGCTGATGACGCCGCGAATTATAGAATGCTTCCAAGATAAGGCGAATCTGCAAATTAATGACAGGAGATTGGCCATAATGCCCGGCGGGCATGCATGTGCGAGTAACATGGCATTGTGGGGCCACGAAATAGATGGTTAATTTTAGTCGCTGCCGCCGGGAGACGGTTTGCTTTTGTGAAAGCGTGGAGCTTGGCGCGCATGTTATGTCTGAAAGCCACAGATTGTGACAGGAAAGCTAACCTCAATCCTGTTATCCTGTCCTAATATGTGATGATGAGACATCGACGGCTCTGAATTGTCTACCTCTTCTGTTCTCGTCTGTTTAGCCTATGCAGGATTTATACTGAATCGTTTCTTCAGGAGTACCTACAGCTACAGGTCAAGATGGACTGTTGTAAGCGAAAAGATTACTTGGTGCTTTAACGACCTTTATATATCCTGCGTTCCTGCGTATAAAGCAAGATCGAGGCACTACACTGTGTTCGGACTTCGGAGTCAAGAAAAAGATACCTAAGAATAACTAAAGAAGCTACAAAAGTCCGTCGCAGAACGTGCAAAGCATGAGTAGCAAGTCAACCGGTGCAACGTACAAAAGTCTCTTTCCCATTAGATGAGCCACTAACCAACGTTTCCTGCACATCGATCCTTACATGAAGGTCAGCAGCTTAATGTTAATCTATTACATTAATTGACATATTGACAGAACTGAACCGCAGTAAGGTTTCGAGCAAGTTCAGATGCTGCGTAATTGCAGCACCCTGTCCCTTTGACACAAGGAGCAGGACGCCGCGGAGGCCTGACAAATAAAATGAGGATCTTGTACATACTCTCTGCAGCACGCTGCAGTTCTGTCTACACAAGTTTGTTCGCATACGTACGTGGCCATGTTGAAGCATGTGATGTCGAGAACCTTATCGACCAACTACGCCTTATAAAACTCTGAACTGATCATTTGAGCATGGACCAATGTTGGGCATCCATGCATGCTTAACCTCACCGGAAGTTGCTGATTAATTTGCGTTCGTCTGGTCCGACGTTTCTTCCCTAGTTCTCTCACTCGACAGGCAGATCTCAGGGTTTACTTTATAGGAACGGTTAAGCCACCGACTCCGCTTGCTCGGGCCGAGCGAGGATCGATTACCAACGAAAAGTTAGCCATTTAACTGCTAACTGAAGAATGCAAGTTTCGAATCTCTGAAGGAGCTCTCGCCACCGGTGGAAAGGAAAGACATCCGGGAACATGCTTCACACTCGGGGACGATCGGTTGTCATTCATTCCCCCTCTTTTTTCGCTTCTCATATTACTCTACGTGCAACTTGATCGACCATCACTGAACAAGTGGGCTGCTTTCGAATTCCGTGGCATCAAATCAACTGTCACGCGCGCCATTGACATCTTTCCTCTGTGATCTTCTGCCCTGCGTGCAACCGTATCTGCAAATAATTCATTAGCAGCCGCATCCTGGTTGATTCGTGATACACGCCCATCCATCAGGTTCACACCTTCACATGGTTAATTTATGGTTGCCAATCAAGAAGGCCTATAATTTTTTCCTTCCAGTCGAGAAATTCGTGGCCTAGAGCTCGTCAGAGCCATGTGGGCAGGCAATAAGGCAAAGCTTAGGGCATCTCCTCTCGTCCCTAGCGGCCCCCATGAGACTAAATAGCGCCGTCTGACCTAAATAGCGCCGGTTTTCTCCCACTCGCCCCCCTCCCCCCGAGCCCAAATAGCGTCGTTTGGTCCGTTTTTAGCGCCGGTGCACCCAGACCGTTGGGGGGGGCAGTTGGGGCGCTGGCGCAAAGCGAAAACGCGCGAAACTGGGGCGGGCCCGTCCTGTCAGCCTCTAACCGAAAACGCGCGAACAAAATGGAAAAAAAACCCGCCGTCCTTCTTCATCTCCTCGGCTCCCGCGCCGGTCAGGCGGGCGGCGACGCGTCCAATCGCACGGCACGCGACGCAGTAATGGCGCGCCACCGCCCCCGCCTACTCACCTTGCTCGCCGCTATAAAAGCCCCCTCGCCGTGGAACAGAGCACACGCTAGCCCTCGCCCTCTCTCTCCCCGACGATGGCGCGGCGGCCAACGGCTTCAGCCGCTGCTACCTCCACGAGGAAGAGGCGTGGATGATGTACGAGGAATACTACCCGGCGCCGCCCGACATGCGCGTCCCCGGGGATTGGCGGCTGAGCGCGGGCGGCGTTCTGGTGCCTCCGCCGCCGGAAGGCGCGGATCGCGTCGACGAGATCCAGCAGGTGCTCGCCGGCCTCACCGACGAGCAGGTGGCGGACCCGCGCTGGTACCACGCCAAACATGCCTTTTGGACATAGTACTTCGCCGAGCGCCATCGACGGCAGCTGGCGGACACCGGCAACAATGGCGCCGTCTCTAGCCGGAACAACGGCGGAGGACGGAGGCAATGGTGGGGCGCCCCAGGGCGTACCCTCGCCTACGTGCTGGGTTCACTGACTGGGTTTCACGACTGGGAAACGGCCAAACCCAGACGGCGACATAGCGCCGTTACCCCCGGCCCAAAATAGCGCCGAAAAACGGTCTGGGGCGAAATGGAGAAGCCCTTAATCCGTGGATTAACTGGACCCTGTTATGTATACACACAGGCGCACGCACACGGCCGGTTGCTGTCTCTCACAGTGATCCGACGAGCACCTGCATGTGCGCCCGATTCGTATGTGCTAACAGCCGTCGTGGCTCGTCGTGGTCGGCGGTGGGTCGGGGCCGGGGATGGATACGCAGTCCCCACATTGCTTCTCCCACCTTTGTCCCTTTTCTCTCTGCCCTTCCACAAAGTTACTAACGATTTCCAACGGCCAGGAGCGCTGACGCCTCGCCTATAAGTAGCTCGCCGGGAACACAACTCTCTTCACAGCCAAGCGACCATCGGTTCCTCTACTGAACAGAGCAAGTCGGTTGCTTTTAGCTAAGCTAGAACGACACACCGCAGCAGCTAGCTTCGCTCTTTGCAATGGCCTCCTCCAATGCTCTGCTCCTGCTCTTCTCGACCCTCTGCTTCCTTGCCACGCGGGCCGCCGGCGACTACGGCTCGTGGCAGAGTGCCCACGCCACGTTCTACGGCGGTGGCGACGCGTCCGGCACAATGGGTGAGTTCGTTGTTATTACACTGTCCAAAGCAAACCTGCCTACCAGCTGCTGTACTGTATGTTTCTGGACATACTATGCGCGGCAGGACAATATCTAATCTGAAGTGTACGTCTGCAGGCGGCGCGTGCGGCTACGGCAACCTGTACAGCACGGGCTACGGCACCAACACGGCGGCGCTGAGCACGGCGCTGTTCAACGAGGGCGCGGCGTGCGGGTCCTGCTACGAGCTCAAGTGCGAGGGGAGCTACTGCGTGCCGGGCAGCATCATCATCACCGCCACCAACCTCTGCCCGCCCAACTACGCGCTGCCCAACGACGCCGGCGGCTGGTGCAACCCGCCGCGCGCCCACTTCGACATGGCCGAGCCGGCGTACCTCCAGATTGGCGTGTACCGCGCCGGCATCGTGCCAGTCAACTACAGGAGGTGAGCCACTAGTTACTTGTCACCATTCTCACATGCTTGAACCGGACTAACACGGTCGATGGATCGTCTCAGTCCATGCTGGTTTTGTTGGGTCTCCATATGTTTATGCACTGATTATGGCTGAAAGGAACTCGAACGCCTTGCTATTTCGGAATGGTTTAGGTGTCACGCTCACTTGACAATGATGCTACAAGTGGCATGATCAATCCACTATGGTGCCATGTGCCTGAACTTTCCCTCCGTTTTACTGACGAACTTTGCTATTCGGCTGATGGTATTGCAGGGTACCCTGTGTGAAGAAGGGCGGCATCAGGTTCACCATCAACGGCCACTCCTACTTCAACCTGGTGCTGGTCACCAACGTCGCCGGCGCCGGGGACGTGCAGTCCGTCTCCATCAAGGGCTCCAGCACCGGGTGGCAGGCCATGTCCCGCAACTGGGGCCAGAACTGGCAGAGCAACGCGGACCTCGACGGCCAGAGCCTCTCCTTCAAGGTCACCCTCAGCGACGGCCGCACAATCGTCAGCAACAACGCCGCCCCAGCAGGCTGGACGTTCGGCCAGACCTTCGAAGGAGGCCAGTTCTAGCCTGATGAGTTCGTCGAATCGAGTGTGGATGGATGGATTGCATTGATTTGGAGCTTGAGCGAGAGAAGGAAACCTCTTCGTTATAGTAAAGAAGAGGCCTTCGGCTATTCCGAGGCTGCTGATCAGCACCCGCTTAGGCCTTCCCTTCTCTCATAGGTTATTTAATATGGAGTTCAGCATTTTTCATCATTCTTAGTGTTGCCTGCAAATATACTCTGTACGCGAAATCTTCAGTTCAGTTGGTAATTTTGGTGCAGCAAAAACGCATCTAACCAATCGTCTGTTCCAAGTAGTGGCTGCACCCAGCCACCCACTAGTAATGGTTGCTGATCGGAGAAAGGAATTCGTTTTTTTTTTTTTTTTGAAACTGAGAAAGGAATTCGTTGCACACAGACCCTCGTCCAGAACAACGAGAATAAACGGGCCAGGCCCATAGCACCGATGGGGTGCGCGGAGCGAGCGTCTGACGCCGCAAAAGGCGGCAAATAGGGTTAGCCACATTCCATGGGAAGTTTCATTTCTGGTGCCACAAAAGAACAAGTCATAACCAAATGATTCACCAAAGAGCGAAATGTTTTGTTCAAAAAAAGAAAGAGCGAAATGCAAGAGTTTGGTGTGCAGTACTAGAACGCCATCAGCAAACCCCAACGGCCCACCTAAGAGCATCTCCAACCATGGTTGGCAAACCCTCCCTAAACGTCCGGGCTGTCCGGCAAGCCCCAAAGCCAGCCCATATGTGGGGCGAGTTTGGGGCGGCCCGGACGCGTCCGCCACGTCAGATCTGACAACGCGGGTCCACGAAATTTGAACCAAAAAAAGGGCGCCGGCCACTTTCATTTACCCCTCCGCCTTCACTTCCGCCCGCCAATTTCATTTCTCCCGCCGCGTCCACCCCACAAATCCCCATCCGTAGCCGGCGCCGCCGTAAGAAGAGAGAATGGAGGTGGAAGGAGCCCTCGATTCGACGGAGAAGGGTGCATCCTCCGAGTCCGTTGAGCAGAGGCAGGGCTCGGAGCTGAAGCCAGAGACGGTCGCGCGAAGGATGCGGCGCCTGAAGCAGCGGGAGCGCGAGCAGGCGGATAAGGAGAAGAGGGAGAAGGCGGTGGAGGCCGAGAGGATTGCGAATGCGGAGACGCAGGAGGAGCCCGATGGTATGAGCACGCCCGCACCCAAGGTCAGGCGCCCTACTCCGACCACGTCCGTTGCGGCAAGGAGGTCCACGTCCTCGACCACGAACCAGCAGGAGGAGCCGTACCACATCGAGGACGATTACCCGTTGCAGGTCGGCCCAACGCAGGACGATGAGGTGGTGGTCGACTCTCCGCCGCTCCAGCAGACGTGGGCAAGTTCCGGCCTCACCGACAGCAACCACGTCCACAACCAGTTCGACGGAAGTCAAGGCGACCTTGGGGTACGGATTTTATCTCAAATGCATAGTTTGTGGTCAATTTTAGGATGGTAGTTTAATTGTTAGCATTCTTAGTACGAGTTGATGATGGATTTGATCCGTAATGGGGGCAATCCGTCAACACAGGATCCGCCGGCATCCACACTTCCCTCTTTTTACAGTGTGGGGTGAGGAGGAGCCGCCCGACGCTCCGACGAAGAAGAAGGGGAAGGACAAGAGAGTGTACAAGCCTAGAGGCATTTCTTATTCAACTTTTGAACATGTTTTGCTTTGCCGGGCTTGGTTGGCCACTAGCATGGATGCTATATGTGGAAATGAAAAAAGGGTTCGAAGTTGTGGGAGAAGATACATACCCACTTTAATCATCAAAAACACTATGTCCAACCACATGGTATTGTGTCCGATCGCAACGCCGGCTCTCTCCAACATAGGTGGGCATCGATCCAAAAATGTATGAACAAGTATTGTGGTTTCCATGCACAAGTGGTCAATAGAAATCAAAGTGGTGTCAACGTTGATTCCCATGTAAGTAATTCCGGCAACATTTTATCACATGCCATGCTTCTCTCCAAACCATTTGTGTAATTGGTTCAACTTGTTTGCTTGCTAGAGCAGTTTGGCCTCCACTTTGTACCATCAAACGGAGGGCAAACCCTTCACCATGGCACATTGTTGGCTTGAATTGACCGGGAAGCCGAAGTGGATCTCCCAATATGATGATCATAAGAATCCGGCTAAGAAATTCAAGAACAATGATGGATCAAGCTCATCCATTCCAGTTGATGAATAAGATGGGCTTTTCGAAGCTGGAACCGGCAGCCTCCGGAAGAGGATGATGGGGAGGAGATGGGAGAAGGACCACTTGGCTCGTGACTGCGCCGCAACGAAGATGTCCGCCACCTGGATGGACATCTTCTCAAACAAAGATGAAACCATGAAGAAGTTGGAGAAAGAAAGGGAGGACAAGAAGGCCGAGAGGTACGAAGCCTTCTTGGCTTTGCAAAGGGAATGAATGGACTTTGATCGCCTCTGGCTCAAGGAGAGGATGGATGTGGTCAAGGAGGAGGCTTGGAACCAGATCCAATTGGAGCAAAAGAAGTTGCAAACCAGCCTTGCGGTGGAGCAAGAGAAAGTTCTTCTCGCAAGAATCACCAAGAAACATAGGATCATGTTCCAAGATGCTAGCCTCCTGGATGAGCCAATTGCAAAGTGGATCCTCATGATGAAGAAGAGGATCTCCGACCGTGACCTCGGCCTAGATGGATCCGGTGCAACCGCCCCTTGAATTTGGACCATTTTCTTTGTAATTTGGATCCGGTATGTATCGGACAACTAGTTAAACTTCTTTACTTTCATGTTGAATTCGGACCATTTTGTGTTGTAATTTGGATCCGGTATGTATCGGATCGACGTTGCATGTCATTGCATGAGTTTGGGGAGAAGATTTGGGGGACATGGTTGTAGGAGACCACTTTTGGGGGATGTCCGGTCGGGGCCGATTTTCGGTGCTCCGACTGGAGATGTGTATTTTTATCCAAGGGGATTGGGGGAAGGGAGGGGCCAAATCCTCCTAAATCTTCACAAATACCCTTCCCCAAAAATACACTAGCATTGCCTAGAGTTTTTAATCTAGCGATTACCCCTTACAAAACCGGAGTAGTAAACAGACTATTGGGGATTTTTTGGGGATCCGGGATAATCCCCTCTAATCTCCTAAAATACACTACAAGTAAACAAGGCCTAAGGGATTTCGCTCAATGGCCTAAGGTATTTCGCTCGGCCATCACCCTTATTGTGTGGAACTTTTGGAAAGAGCGAAATGCGAGAGTTTTGAACAACAATTTATCCATGCCATCGGCTCTAATGCAGCGGATTAGGAACAAAGGAAAAGAGTGGATTCTAGCATGTGCGAGTCATCTGGCGGAAATAACTTCTTAGGTTTCTTGGGGGGGGGGAGCGTCACTTGTTTGCAATTTCCCTCTTTTTCCATCCCTTTTTTATCTTTTAGGTCTTGTCCTTCATGTTTGCTCCTAATATATCAATATAAGGGGCAAAGCTTTTGTGTTGTTTCAAAAAAGAAAAAGAAAAGCTAACTGTGCTATATCTTCCTGTCGGCCCAACAGGCGGAAAGTGTGTCGTATTCTTTGTCGTTCGGTCAGGTACTCAGGGAACCCTCCAACCCCCCCCCCCCCCCCAACAAACGGACATCCCGTGTCCGTTCGTGTTCGCGTGATTAGAAGGCACATGCCAACGACCCTCCACAAACGAATAAGGGTCCACAGACATGTTCGTTTCACCCAAAATTGGATCAAGTTTGATACGAGTTTGGGATGAAAGGGATAGTGTTCGCATTCATCCCTTGTTCTCCCTTGTCCTCTCCTAGCACAACCCCGAGCAACCCCTCCTCCTTGTTATTCTCACTGTCGTCCCCTCTCGACCTGCCACGGCTGCCACTAGCCTCCACGTCGGCGTCCCGGATCTGTTGTCGGCCCTCGGTTGGACGCAGTTGGTGGTCCCAGAGAAGCTCTAGCCCTGCTGCCTCCAGGAGTAGCTCCTCGCCGACTCACGCGTCGCCACCGCCCAGTAGCCCACGCTGACGCAACGGGAAGGTGGGTTTCATGTCTGCCCTCCCGAATCAGGCCAAGATAGCTGCAAATAGGCAGCCGTTGGCTTGGCCACGCCGATGAACTATTACGCCCGCAAGTTGTTTGGCGTTTTACCCAGCCATGGCCAGGTATGGGATTCTTTTTGTTGTTGTTGTTGTTGTTGCGTAGGCCGCTAGTCCCATTTCATCGATACTTCCATAGCCACAGCGAGAATGCACTTCTAATGCATAGAGAGTTGGTTGTTGGTCGTGCGCCGGCGTTGAACCGTGACAGAGAAGGCGACTATGAACAACTTTGGAAGGATTACTTCCATCCAGTCAAGCCAACATTTCCTGCATCTGTTTGTTGGCGCCTCTTTCGGATGGGAAAACATGTGTTCATGCATATTCTAAAACGAGTAAGGGAGTACGATTATTACTTTAAGGCGAAGCCCCATGCCACCGGTAAGTTTGGCTTCTCTTCTTACCAAAAATGCCTTGAGCTATCCGGATGCTTGGATATGGAGTTGTCGGTGATCTCATTGATGAGTATTTACGCATGAGAGAATCCATTTATCTTGATGCGATTATAGGTTCTACAAAGTTGTGGTTCATGTGTTTGGCTTGGAGTTTTTGAGAGAACCAACTCTTCCCGACATTGTCCGTTTATTCTCGATCAACAAGATTAGAGGCTTTCCTGGGATGCTTGGGTACATAGATTGCATGCACTGGGAGTAGAAGAACTGTCCTTTTGCTGGCACTCTTTTTTGGCATGACAGGTTCTCTCAATGATATCAACGGTAAAGCACATGTCGAGTATTCTCTAGGCTTGTGATACGTGCATTTTATATCATCATTTATATAAATTTTAGTATCATACTAGAATGTTATTTGCATGATTATATGATTGTTTCTACATGTTTTAGATGATTTTGGGGACTTTCATACAAAGTCCCTATTTTTGGTATTTAATTTCTGGGAGGCAGCAAACCTCCTTTTTCTTGTCTTTAATGTTTCAGGAGCTACAGGAACTCAAATAATAAAAGGAAAAATACTGCGTCAGTTTTTCATCGGGAGAAAGGCAGAGGGAAGAAGACCGAAGAGAGGAGAGCCACGAGGGCCAAATGGGGGTGGCCCACGCGGCCCATGTACCTGGCCGCGTGGGACCCACCAAAAGGTGCCTCGGGCACCTCCTCGCCTAGGGCTTTTTATCGACGCCTTCGTCTCGCCCGAAAAGTAACGCCCTAATTTTTCCAAGTCCATCCGAGGTCGCGGCGGCGGCGAAACTCCTGATCCCTTCCGAGGGGGGTCAGATCCTGCTGCTCCAGAACTCCGGAGATGGGGAAATCATCGTCATCGTCATCACCTCTCCTCCTTGGCGTGGGAGGAGGCCTCTACATCATCACCCCCATCAAGACCAGCACCATCACCATCATCATCACCATGATCCACTCCGTTCCCCTCGCAGTTTGAGAGTTGCTATACCCTAGATACTTGTCTTGTGCTACTATTCATGTTTGTGATTGAGTACTTGTCATTATTTGGTGGTGAAGTTATAATTTCAGATTGTGTTGTACCACTTATGCCACTGATTTTAATCATGTTCGCACGTTGTGAGTAGTTCCCGTATGTTCCTGAGGGCATAGAATGAATTGGCATTGATTTATATATGACATGTGTTGGTATTTTGTCAGGAGTTTATCTTTTTATGTGATTCTATGATGGTGTTGTGCGAACGTCGACTGCACAACACTTCACCTTTATGGGCTCATAGGAGAACACCGTAGTGTAATGAATTGATGGAGACTTGGGAGGACACGTAAACCTGAGACCGAGTCATGAAGTTATATTATGAGGGTATTAGTATCGGGGACCTTAGAGTGTAATGCTATGGTGGGACTTTAGGTCTTAATAATTCTTGTGCAGTCATTTGCTTGGCCACATGATCCATCATAAGGGGTTGTAGTTTATTTATTTAACTATACCTAATTATGGCTCTGTCCAAAGAGGATTAAAACTTGACAAGATATTCAACGTGTTGTTTAATAAATCTCTATGCCTAGCACCATCCATGCCGCCCTCGGGAACGTTTGCCACATATAAGTTACACATCACTTGAGCTTGTCCTTTTGCCACATAAGAGGATTGGGCTTTCTCTCTTTGAGAGCTTTCACTTGCTACTATCTGTTATCTGCTCGCAATTATACAACTGAAAATACCAAAAACATCTGCATCTTTTATTGTTTTATTTATCAATCTTACTAACCAATACCTTCAGCTCCTCGTGGGTTCGACAACCTTTTCTAATTGAAAGGTACTACAATTGATCTCCTGCACTTGGGAGCCATCAGCTTGCCGAGGGCAATTCTCCAGTGGTCAACTTTCAGTTCAATGGCCACTCATAAAACAAGGGGTACTATTTAGCCGATTTTATCTACCCTCTGTGGTTTACATTTGTGAAAATAATTCGCAATCCTGAAGAGGAGAAAAAAAAGTATGTTTGCGCAACAATAAGATGTTGTTAGGAAGGATGTGGAGCGAGCATTTGGTGTGCTCCAATCTCGTTGGGCTATTCGTCAACCTTCAAGAACATGGAGCAATGAGACGACGTGGGAGGTGATAACCACTTATGTGATCATACACAACATGATAGTAGAGGATGAGCGTGATGGCAACATCTATGACCAAGGGTGGAAATTTCAGGAGGAACTAATTGAGCCCGCGCCTGGACCGTCAACGTTTCAGCAGTATCCACGTGCATTACACTAGTAGGAAATAGCCTTGCAGTGGCACGTCGATTTCCCTCTTAGTGGCGCGTTTTCCATACACCACTCATTATGCGCCACTGCTAACTGGTACCAGTGGCGCGCGACACAGACGCCAATGTTAATCGTTAGGTCAGTGGCGTGCAGGAGGACGGACCATTGGTAAGTTCTATTTAGTAGCGTACAGGTGCATGATTAACATGCCTCCACAGGTCGAACTATTTCAACCTAGGCCACTAGCGACTAAAAATAACGTTCAAACAAACCCAGAAATTAAACAAACGCCAAAGATTTTCATTCATTTCTTAAATTATCTTACAAATCTAAATGCCATCTTAATCTAAACTCTAATCTACAGCTCCGGCCTTGAGGAACGACATGTCGTAGGTGACGGCGACGATTGGCACTACAGGGGCGACGACTGAGGCTTTCGAGGAACTTGCATGCAGACTCTAGGTCGGCGCCCTAGCCGGTGTCGGAGCCGATGATAATGACCGGCGCAACAGCTTGTGGACTACATTGTGTCGGCGCTGGAGGAGGCAGTGACGATGGATTCCGTGTCGGCGCAAGAGATTTTGTCGGAATGTCGCTCGTCTTCGAACGTGACCCATTCGGCGGACGCGACAAGTTCAACAACGCTTGCTTCCCGGGCCACGTGCTCCGCCATCACCATGCGGTCCCAATAGGCGACGACATGGAGTACTTGGGCTGGATCCGCTGCTCCCAGGGCATGCCCTTCCACACGCGCTTGATGAAGTTAATCCACTCTTGCCCTTCGAGCGGCAGCGCCACCGGGACTTGCACGACGTTCATCGTCTAGCCTTCCGACAGCCTCTGCACCCTTTGATCCGGGCGTCAACGGAGCGTTGTGGTGGACGAAGGCGCGTGCCTCCTGGGTCGTGAGCATAAGTCGAGGTTCAGGCACGGCGGCCTCGAGCTCGACCCCTTGCCGCACTGGCGAGATCAGAGCGGCTCATGACGCCAACGGGAGTGACACATCTGGTGGGAGAAAGAAGAGAGGAGAGGGGTGTGTGGCGAAAGCTGTGTGAGCAGAGAGTGGTGAGGATAGGGGTTTTAACGCCGACCGGCCCTTGGGTGTGGCATTTACGCCGGGGAGGGTGTGTGCGTGGTCTGTGGCAATAAAGGGTGTATGTGAATCTGTGCCGTCGCGGCGCATGTGTAGAGGCTCTATCCACGTGATGCCGCTTCGATTGCGGTGGAATCTGGATAGGACCGCGCGCCACCAATTGCCACCTGCTTGTGGCGTGTCAGCTGGACACGCCACCGACACAAAGATTACAGTGGCGTGTTGCTGACAGCAGTGGCGCGCCCAAATTCAGCGCGCCATTGCCAATATCTGTGGTACGCGAAAACAAAAACGTCGCTGATACTAGGACAACTCTAAGGGTTTTCCTTCTAGTTATGAGATCCGTGATCAAGGTACCCACGATCAACATCAGAATAATTTGGTTGAGCATATGTTGATTCACCTAGGAAATTAGTAGTCACTCCACTCTTTTTTTATTTGTTATTGTGCGAACTAGGTTGGTTATTTTATTTATTTTTATTTGATAGTGCGTAACTATGTTGTTGTATAATTAATTATGAACTATGGTGTAAAATTCTAGTTTTATTCTAATTTTATTTGTTATTTTATACTGTCATTTATTTTGCAAATTAGACTCAAATTGGAAGAGGTAAAAAAAAATGGCCAGTGCGCCCTCACCCAAAATTAACCAGGGCGCACATAGGCCTTTTTGGTGTCCGCGGACCGTTCCGAACATTTTTTTTTACAACTGTGGGGGGCGTTGGAGTTGCCTTCAGGTAACCTCCGAAGTTTGGCCACAGCTCGTTTGATGCCGGCTAGCGCGCGGTACAACCAGAGCAGCACCATGTGGCAAACATGGTAATACGACGAAGCCTTCGTCTTCAGCGCTGCAACAGCAAGCGATGGAAACCCCTCGCTGCACGTACGGCCGGCGCCTTGACCGGCCACGTATCCCCCCTCGTCGGCGACTCCTTACCCGACGATCTCAGGCTTGACACAAGCCGCTTGTGTCATTGTCGCGCGCTTCGGCACGCCGCGCGGGCACATGGCTGCAACAGTTCATGATCTCCCTGCTCCTGTGCGCGGCCCCGCCGGCGATCGGTCGAGAGGCCGGGAGCACGCCTCCGTGCAGCTCGGCGCAACTTGCTCGGCGCTCCAGTAGACCACAGGCGCGGGAGCTGGCGTACGACGGGGACACCGCGTGCACGCCGTCGGTCTCGGCAAGGCAAGTTTTCTAGCGACGAGGAGAGCGACGCGGGAGCAGGCGAGCGGGCGATTCGGTTGGGCCTCGCAACACGCCTACTGTTCTTCGATCTGTCATATGATTGATTCCTGGTGTCTCACGGCAACTCTAAGCGATCATAATTATGCCAGGGAAATCATGAACAACCACTGTCTTGGGCCTGAAACATTTCAGAAGAAGCAATGAGCTAGTGTTTGTGTGCAACAACCGTTGATGGCCTCCAGATGGTCGGGAGGAGGAGATACGCATAGGTACTACGACGAGGTCCCAGCCCGTTCTTTCAAGATTTACAGAATCATTTTGTTCGACCTGATGAGCTCCCGAGCTAAGGTCGCCATCACGGCAAGATTTTGCGATCTGGTTTGGTTGTGCGCTCGATCGGTGCTCCCACCACATGGCTTCTCTCCAGACCCCACGCCGGCCCCTTCCAGCAGTTAGTTATCACGTCTCTTCGACAAATGGCTTCCAAACTGTTTTGTTATCATCCTCGAAAGGAAGAGAAACAGTTTGCGTATAAGAACTAATCCGCATAAACAGAAAAAAAAAATATGGCCAAAGTACAAAGATATCAATTTGGAACATACACACACACAGTAAACCAAAACAGTCGATAGGATACTTGGTGCGTCCCACATACTTCCTACATTGTTGTCATGAGTTCTTGCCACACATTTATTGAAGGAAAGCCCTTCTAATCATCCGGGGGATCGTGCGCTCGCGTCCAGGTGACCTCCCAATCCTATCTCTTCACGGAAGTCTTCTCCTCCACTCGTCAAATTTCTCCATCTTCCGTTTATCTCCGCCGCCAGCCACGCACCTCCTTCTCCCCTCTCCCACGTGCGACCTGCAGCTCCTCCATCCTCTCCTGCCGGTGACCTGCATCTCCTCCATCCTCTCCCGCCGGTGGGTGCGACTTCTCCGTTCTCCTCTCTCCGCCGCCGGTCGCCGATCTCGACCTCTGGATCGCACCGTCCTTCCCCGGCGTCCTCGCCGCCGACCTGCACGCATCCACGGCACAGCCGCCGACCCACGCGCCTCCCCGGCCTGGCCGCCGCCTCGTGCCTCCTCGTCGAAGTCGCCTCTCCCGCGAGCCTCCACGGCAACGGTAAGGCCGCCGCCCCTACCCGCGCCTCCTACCGGCCAACGGCGCCACTCTCCCGAAGCCTACCTCCATCACCGGTCAACGGCGGCGCCCTCCCTCCCACTGCATCCGTTCCTGGGCCGGAGAGGAGCCCATGCCCACCTTGGCGAGCTCGCCATGCTTCTCACGTGGATGCAGTCAAGGAGGACAGGGGAGATGTACAACGTGCCGTGGGAGCATCTCCCCGGTGCCCCCTCGTGCTGTCGGCGAGGGGAGGAGCAACTTGTCGTGGATGTACAACAAGGGGAGGTGGCGACACGGAGGTGCTGTGAATCCAGGTCCCTGGTGCTGCCATTGCAGCACCGGGTTGCTGCCGACAGCGTCAGGAGGTGCTCCAACCGGCTATGGTGGGTGCTACGATCCAGCAGCGGTGGTGCTGTTCCCGATAGGATACCCACACACAGTAAACGTTGTTGTCATGAGTTCTTGCCACACATTTATTGAAGGAAAACCCTTCTAATCATCCGGGGGATCACACGCTTATGTCCCCCGGGTCGAGCGCATGCCACGCGTCCAGGTGACCTCCCAATCCTATCTCTTCACGGAAGTCTTCTCCTCCACTCGTCAAATTTCCCCATCGACCATGCATCTCCGCCCCCGGCCACGCACCTCCTTCTCCTCTCTCCCACCAGCGACCTGCAGCTCCTCCATCCTCTCCCGCCAGTGACCTGCAACTCCTCCATCCTCTCCCACCGGCGGGCGCGACTTCTCTGTTCTCCTCTCTGCGACGCCGGCCTCCGATCTCGACCTCGGGATTGCACCGTCCTTCCCCGGCGTCCTCGCCACCGACCCGCACGCATCCACGACACGGTCGCCAACCCGCTCGCCTCCCCGGCCTGGCCACCGGCGCGCGCCTCCTCATCGAAGTCGTCTCTCCCGTGAGCCTCCACAACAACGGCAAGGCCGCTGCCCCTATCCGCGCCTCCTTCCGGCCAATGGCGCCGCTCTCTCGAAGCCTACCTCCATCACTGGTCAACGGCGGCGCCCTCCCTCCCACCGCATCCGTTACTGAGCCGGAGAGGAGCCCATGCCCACCTTGGCGAGCTCGCCATGCTTCTCTCGTCGATGCAGTCAAGGAGGACAAGGGAGATGTACAACGTGTCGTGGGAGCATCTCCCCGGTACCCCCTGTGTGCTGTCGGCGAGGGGAGGAGCAACTTGTCGTGGATGCACAACAAGGGGAGGTGGCGACACGGAGGTGCTGTGAAACCAGGTCCCTGGTGCTGCCATTGCTGCACCGGGTTGCTGCCGACAGCGTTAGGAGGTGCTCCAACCGGCTATGGTGGTTGCTACGATCCAGCAGCGGCGGTGCTGCTCCCGATAGGATACCCACACACAGTAAACCACACACAGTAAACATTGTTGTCATGAGTTCTTGCCACACATTTATTGAAGGAAAACCCTTCTATTGATTCGGGCGATCGCTCGCTTGCGTCCCCCGGGTCGAGCGCATGCCACGCGTCCAGGTGACCTCCCAATCCTATCTCTTCACGGAAGTCTTCTCCTCCACTCGTCAAATTTCCCCATCGCCCATGCATCTCCGCCCCCCACCACGCACCTCCTTCTCCTCTCTCCCACCTACGACCTGCAGCTCCTCCATCCTCTCCGCCGGCGGGCACGACTTCTCTGTTCTCCTCTCTGCGCCGTCGGCCGCCGATCTCCTCCTCGGGATCGCACTGTCCTTCCCCGGTGTCGTCGCCACCGACCGGTGCGCCTCCCCGGCCTGGCCGCCGCCGCGCGCCTCCTCGTCGAAGTTACCTCTCCCGCGAACCTCCACAGCAATGGCAAGGCCGCCGCCCCGACCTGCGCCTCCTTTCGGCAACGGCGCCGCTCTCCCGAAGCCTACCTCCATCACCGGTCAACGGCGGCGCCCTCCCTCCCACCGCATCCGTTCCTGAGCCGGAGAGGAGCCCATGCCCACCTTGGCGAGCTCGCCATGCTTCCCCCGTCGATGCAGTCACGGAGGGCAGGGGAGATGTACAACGTGCCATGTAAGAATCTCCCCGGTGCCCCTGCATGCTATCGGCGAGGGGAGGAGCAACTTGTCGTGGATGTACAACAAGGGAAGGTCGCGACACGGAGGTGCTGTGAAGCCAGGTCCCTGGTGCTGGCATTGCTGCATCGGGTTGCCGCCGATAGCGTCAGGAGGTGCTCCAACCGGCTATGGCGGGTGCTACGATCTAGCAGCGACGGTGCTGCTCACCGCCTGCGGCGGTGCAGATATGCTCCCCGGCTTTTTGCTCCTCCGCCGACGCTGATGCTACAATAAGACAAATTATTTGCACTGTACATTGTGTGGATTTGCATCAGAAGAAGAATTTTTTTTGATACACTTGTTCTCCTGTTTTGCACTGTACAAGTAATTACTTTGGCCAAAGCATACACAAGCATCGGAGAGCATGCAAGATCATAAATAAAACATACCATAGATAAACTGAACCATAATGTCAAGACTCCATAATTCATCGGATCCTGCAAACACAACACATAGCATTACATAAAGATGATCTTAATCATGTAGGCAGCTCATAAGATCTAAACAATGGAGCACAAAGGAGAAGAGACAACCATCTGGCTACTGCCATGGACCCGTAGTCCCGTGGTGGACTACTCACGCATCACTCCAGAGGCAGTCATGGTGTGTAGATGCCTCCGGTGAAGATCTCCCCTCTGGCAGGGTGCGGGAAGAGCAGCAGAACCCTCCCGATCTAGGGTTGGCGACGACGGCGGCTACGGAACTTTTCGTGGATTTCTAATCGGGTACCGAAGGTTTTCGAAAGGAAGACAATTTATAGGTGAAATGGCAACTCGAGGAGGTCTCGGAGTCGCCCAGGTGGGCCCCAGGCGCGGCCAAGGCTGGGCCGCGCCTGCGGGTCGTCTGGGGGCTGTGGGGCCCCCTTGCAGGCGCCCTCCTGGCTCCGTCTTTGTTTCTTCGTAAAAATAAATCATGTAAATTGGCAGCTTATTCCGAGAAAATTTCCCGACTAGCTTTTCTGAAACAAAAAGACAGCAAAAACAGGAACTGGCACTGGGCATCTTGTTAATAGGTTAGTTCCATAAAACTGTGCCAAAATAATATAAAAGCATGTGGCAATGATATATAATATGCATGGAACAACCAAAAATTATAGATACTTTTGAGACGTATCACGCGCGCCGTTGCTACAGACGAGCGGACGATGCTACCGACGGTATCCGGCAATGCTACGAGCGGATGCTACCGACGAGCCGGCGATGCTACCGATGGCGCATGGCATTGCTACTGTCACGATGTTGCTACCGACGAGCCGGCGATGCCACCGACGGCGCATGACATTGCTACCGAGGAGATGGCGATGCTACCGGGGGCGCGTGACGTTGCTACTGATGGCACGTAGAGAGGTTTACCGATGGCACGTGTTTTGCTCCGTAAAAGCATCTATGATGGTGCGAGCGGGGCGATGCCTCGCCGGAGCTCTGGAGGAAGATGCTACCACAGACCATCCACATTGCTGCAAGCGCCTATCATGGTGCTTCTGCATCGGTGACGCCACGTTGGGGTGTTCTCTAATGTTGCCAGCAATGTCTCGTCGAATTTGCTACAATATGAAAAAAATTGCTACACATAGAACTTTTTTCTCCATAGTAGCATTTGCTACGAGCAGCACAAAAAATTTGCTACGAATGAAACTTTTTGCTACGTAGAAGCATTTTGTGGGATTTGAGAGGAAATTGGACTTTTGCCACAATAGTACAAAATTCTTATTACAAACAAACCGTTTTGCTTCATAGAAGCATTTGGGGGATTTCGGTGGGAATTGGACATTTTGCTGCAATAGCACAAAATTCTTATTACGAGCGAACCGTTTTTGCTTCTTGGAAGCAAAAGCGGGATTGGTGGAATTTGGAGCAGGGAGCAGGCCACGTGTCAGCAGGGGGACCCGTGGGATTCCCCCCCCCCCCCCCCAGATGGCCCGAGGGACGCCTAGTGATGTCATTTATTGAAATGAATCATAATTTCCCAATACTTGTTGAAGTTTTATGGCTTTCTTTTTTCGATAAAGGGTATATATTAATACCAAGCAGATCTGACCCGCCCCCTCCCCCCCCCATGTCGCCCTCCTCTGGCGACACGGGGGAACCCTAGTCGCCTCCAGTAAAATCCTCCCCTGCCCCTCTCCCGCATCGCCGCCGCCAGAGGGGCGCCGGCAAAGCCGTGCGCTCCCCGGGGAAGGTGGCAGCGGGGTGGTTTCTCTCAAAGCGCGGGCTACCGATGGTTGTGTGGGTGTTGTGCAGGCGGCTCGTGGACGGTGAAGCGACGGGCCGGAGACGGCACGGAGGTTCGGCCACGGTGCTGAGGTTGGAGGAGGGTGTGGTGGCGTGCCTCGCCGCGGAGTCGAGCGGCAGCGGGGGTGCTTCCCGGGTCCGATCTGGGCCTAGAGCGGGCTGCATGGTCCGCGGCCGACGCGTCGCCGCCTCTGGTGCCGTGTGCTTCCCGTGGAGCTCGGCGAGGATGCGGCTGGGTGGTTTGGTTGCGGTGGTTCCGGCCGGCTATGTGCCGATGCGGGCATCAGGATCGATCCGTCTTCGGTGGCGCCGACGCTCGAGGTGAGCGACTGCGTCTGCGGGAGGCCTCTGCCCTGGCAAGGACGCTTGCTGTGGTTGGGCTCGAGGATGGTGAAGTCTCGCGCTCTTGGGTTAGCCGGACCCGACGGTCAGTGCTTGCTGCGGGGAGGTCGTGGCTGCGATGCTTCAGGCGAAAGCCTACTTCGATGATGGCGACGCCTTCGGGCGACGTTTTCCTTCCTGAAGGCATCATTGTGAAACTTTCGTAGCCCGCTCCATGGTGCGCTCCAGGCGAAAGCCTTAGATCCTTCTCGGATTGGACAACGATGGCCTCTCTGATGTCGTTTCCCCGTTGGAGGCATTGTCACCGAGCCATTGATCCGCTGTTGGTTGCTTGGTGTCTCGGCTGGAGTGTCCTTGGGTTGTTGGCTTGTTTGGTGGTGGCGGTGGAGGTGATCTGTTGCAACGGTCTTTGCCTTGGTCATCTTGGTGAGGATGGTCAACCCTCTCTTGGATACTCGTGGCGGCGGTGAGGTCTTGGAGTTTGGCGCCCCTCGACGATGCTAGAGGTTTCACTGCCTTGCATAGTGCTTTGGTTCTCTCTATTTTGGATGGAGGCCCTGGGTGGCCAAGAGGAGGTGCAGGGCTGTCTCGGTGGATCATTGCCCTTCGTCACGGTATGCAGCTCTCTTTGTTGCGACGTGGCTCGGCAGTAGGAAGCCCTTCGACGGTGGCTGCGACTCTCCTAGCTCTTCAACGTGCTGAGTGATCGCAAAGCAAGCTGTTGATTTCTTCTCTTCGTCTTTTGGCGGTGGATCTCCCTTCGACTAATCCAACAAAGCTAGTTCCAGCTCTTCTCGGTCTGCTGCTCGTGATGGATGCTAAGTTCTTGGTGTTGGCTGCTTGCCGTAGCTCCTTTCTGGTTCTCTTTCTATTCTCCCCGGTACCTTCTTGTGTGTTGTTGGTGTGTGTTCTTTTCTTTTATTTCTCTTCTCTTGTATTCCCCTGTGAACTCTGGTTCATTTCAACCTATCTTGTAGAGGCTGCAAAGCTTCATAGGCAACATTTTGAGTAATAAAGTTCAGGCTGGCTCTAAGAGCCCGCCATAGTCATGCTAAAAAAATACCAAGCAGATACCAATTACACCCAGCCTCTGCAACAACATAATGTTAAGAGCTAGTCGAGACATCAAGGATGCACACAGCAAAAAAAATAAAGAAAAAAATTCCCCGCCGAACTAATCAGCGAAACAGAAGGAACTAACACCATCAATGGCCACACCCGGACTGCAACCTACAAGAAGGGTAGTGGACAAACACTATTGTTGCCTAATCATCATCATAGGTTTTCACCCTGAAGGAAGTTCAAATATACTCCAGACAATGCCTTCAACAAGGAGATCCGCCATTGCCAGGTATAACCAGTAAAGGCCAGACCTAGAGTTTTCACCCCGGAAATCGAAACTTGGTGCTCAAAGAGCACCACCAAGAATGAGTCCCCCTGTGCTGCCGCCCCCGCTTGCTGAGACTGCTGCAAAACACTGATCATCAGGCTCACATTCGTCACACACGCGATTTCGAAATGGACCTTGGCATGCAAGCGAAACCGCATTCCCAGAACAAGTAGTGAAGCATCGTCTTCTCCCCATCTGTTGGTATGATTTCTCCTCCAAGCCTTACCGATCTCTTCGGTCCAATGGATCTCGCTTAGGTCTGCAGCCGTCGAAGGCATCGCAGGCACGGAGCCACGACGATGTGGATCGGGAAGGTGAGGCGAGGCGGCGGCCATGACCTCAGCCATGTGTGGCATCCTAGATGCCACACCACCACCATAACCTTGGTTGGATGAAAATCTTGATGGCACAGGCGATGAGACACCACCGTGCCGATGAAGGCGCAAGTCCCATCGAACTCAGACGACGACGACGAGTCCCACACGCCAAGATGAAGGCGCAAGTCGCCAGAGGAGGCACCAAGGGGCACGGTTTAGCGCTAGAGACGGAGATGCAACGAAGAGAGCGCGACCGCCCTCTCTAGACTCGCCGGCGCCCGTCGCGCCAAAAAAGCCAGCCATGTCGGCCACGAATGATATCGCTGCAAGATCCCGATTTATTCGGTCTGCCAAGCGAAAGGAGAGAAAAAGGGGTGCCCCACCGCAACCGTCCGCCCTCGTACGGCCTCCTCCAACGGCGACGCGGGGAAGGGAGGGCATGGAGGGTGTCTGGCGGTGCAGGGCAGGTAGGGTTCCCCCGTGCCACCTCACGAGTGGGACGCGGGGGCAGTTTTTCCTGATGCGCGTCGATCTTAAGTGATCAAAAAAATCTTATGGAAATTCATCAAATTGAACACATTACACCGTGCAAACCACACTGTTTGTTAGTTTATGTACTTAACACTAGTTGTTTGTTTTTGTAGTGAAAACTATTTGTTGGTTTCGACTGGTGCGGCCAAAACAGAGGAGTTTGAATGACAAACGAGGAACACGACGGCTTGGATCTTCGTAGCAATGGGCTCTGCCCTACAAAGTAAGACATACAAAATGATTCAAATTCCTAGGATCCGTCATTTGAGACAAAATCAGAAAAAATTAAAATCTGAGATACTAAATCCGTTCCAAAAGCCCGCTGACTAGGATTGGTTCTAAACCAATTCTAAAAGTGTTCCAGATGCTGGGCACCACTAGGTCCATTCACTCAGACGACCAGACATGGAATTTTCATATGCCACTAGCGGGTCTCTAGATGGTAGGACACAACCGGGTATCACCAATGCCCATCGTTATTGTCTCAAACGTCGATGATCTTATTGCATTTTGCGATGCGGGTCACTGAACACAAACGGCCCACCCCCGGACTGGGCCTGTCACCCCTGGCAGCTCTCTAGTATCTCTAGACTGGCCCCACAGATCAACATTAGTTTTTTCTGCGCACTTTGTCCTCACTCGTGAGTACCCGGGAAGAACCGGTCGGTCACCCTTCCTCAAATCGCTCCGGGCCAAGAATGCTTAACCTTGGAGTTCTTTACAGATGAGTTTCCGGAAAAGAAGTTGCAACTTGTTGTTATGAGTATCCTATTAATCCTATTAAGCCCTAGGCCGGGATCTCACATCCTTCCCCCCTTAAAAGACTGATGCCCTCGTCAGTCAACCCCTAGTCCAGGAACTTCCCCTCTTGGCACCTGCCTGTGCGCCCAGTGCCGACACATGTATCACATGTCCACGCCCCTGACCCGCACATGCCGGAGTTACCGCGAGGGTCGGCGCTGATACCAAATGTAACACCCCAGCCCACCCCGGGCCGGGCCTGTCGCCCCTGGCAGCTCTCTGGTATCTCTAGACTGGCCCACAAATCAACAATAGTCTTTTCTGCGCACTTTGTCCTCACTCATGCGCACCCGGGAAGGCTTCCCGGTCGGTCACTCATCCACAAATCGCTCCGGCGAAGCACGCTTAACCTTTGAGTTCTTTTAAGATGATTTTCCGAAAAAGAAGCTGCAACTTGTTGTTATGAGTATCCTATTAAGTCCTAGGTCAGGTTCTCACATCTGAGGTAGTAAATCGGTTAAGACACAACCCAATTTGCAACCATTTCGGCAGCATCGATCCGCAAAAACTAAATCCGAAATAAGAAATCGGTTAAGTCGCAAATCAAATCATGAACATTTGTGCGGCCCCGATTCCCCCAAAGAAAATTGGTGCGATCTTGCCTTTAGGCTTTCGTAACGCAATTAAAACTAAGTCTAAGATACCGATTGGATAAACTGAAACCTAATTCAAAGCTAGTTGGGTGGCCTCGGTTCATACCAGGAGTTGAGACAATCTTGCCCAATGGTGTTCATGACTTAGCTCCAAAACTTCACTCTACAAGAGAAGAAATCTTGAAGAAGTCCTACAAGACGGAAGCACACATGTGTATATCACTCGGCTGTCCTGCCTATAGGGAACATCATCTTCACTTGATGACGCCGGCTTGCGCTCCACGACATCAAGCTTTGGCACGATCAAGAACTCGGGTACCCCCACAAAGGAATAATGCGGCCCACTACGTATTGGGCGGCTCAGCCCGATAAGTCAACGCACACCCGAAGAGTAGGATACCACATAATCTTGCCATATAAGACAAGTCAAAACACTTCCACGTAATCCCCAAGATTTATTGTAACCAATAATCGAAGAGATTGAAATTTATAATTATTGAATGGAAGAGTTGAACAACAGAGTTTACAATTATTGAACAAAACGGGTTCACGACATCAAAGTTTGCGCATTGTTCTTACAAATAGGAGAATAGCCAAGCAAGGTTGTTTACAATTATTGAACAAAAAGGGTTCACGACATAAAAGTTTGCGCATTGTTCTTACAAATAGGAGAATAGCAAAGCAAGGCTCGGTTGAGTTCAGTGAGGGATATATTTTATTCCTAATAGCATTTTCCTCATCTTCCATTGCATAAAGAGCCATCCCTCTCTCTCTCTCTCTCTCTCTCTCTCTCTCTCTCTCTCTCTCTTCCTCAGCGGGTCGACCTCACGCGAAGATCCTTCATTTGGTGTCCATTTTCCTGTTTCTGCCGATGTTGCTCCACTTTGCAATGGTTCCACTTCTCTGCCTCCTCTTCCAAAATACTCAAAACATTTCATCTCCCACAATCATAGTCTCTAAAGGGTGTGGCTCCACCACATGATACAATTGCCATATAGCATCTTAACGCGACTTGTTTGGCATCTCATGCCTTCCCTTACTTTGCTTATTTGATCCTGGCCTACTACCTTCAAGAAAGTTTCATCTTGTTTTACCATCAACCAATCCTTCTCAGCGTTCATCTAGGCCATCACCCTCCGAATATGAGGCATAAGCTCACTGATAAGAGATATCGAGGTCCATGCCCTCTTATGCATATTGTGCCTCAACGTAACCAAGATCATTCTCGTGAAGCTCCTCCAAGTCGGATGCATCAGCTTACTGGAAATGGTGGTTACCCTTGTGCATAGAGTCAACGAGATTATTCATGTCAAATTCTATTAGTTGTCTCACAGTCGGTTCTCACATGGTTGTATCATACATCCGATTGTACCATTAAGAAGATTAAGTAGGCGAGAGATAAGGGGGAGTCACATTACTTCTTATCGGGAGGAAGAAAACAGCAACTTGGGTTCCAAGAATTGTAGCGTTGAACTAAGGCAACTCATCACCATGAACTGGGGTGTTAAGGATATGCACGTCAAACCCTAGTGTGCGACGTTGAACTTATCCATGCCAGCAGGTCATAGGTACTATTGCTAGGTTGGCACAAGATTCCTCAATATGTTGTCGACACTAATGTGGAGGAGCATAACCGTGTGGGATTGAGCCGATGAGTTAGATTTGGTTAAAGTGTCCACAGAAGATTATTTGTGCTGACGTTTCTCACAAGGTGGGACGCTGTCAATTTTCACTAATGAACATCTCGGCTGGGGCGGAGTTCCCAGTTGGGCAAGGTAGGCAAGCCGCTCTACCTTGTTTTTTAGCAAAACAATTCACATGCACATTTTTCTACAAATGGATTCAGATGCATATGTTTTTCTGATCAATTTGAGTGGTCGTACATCTAAAACGACGTATGTGAAAGTTAAGCTTTTTTTGTTTTTTAGAGTTCGCCCTATCTCACATTATTTCCATCCTCCGCCGCTGCATCTGGGCATGGGCTTACTCGATCCGTATTATTACTTAAAACACATTTTAAAATCATGAAGCTGCTGTTGATGCTTCGAATTATAGAATGCTACCAAGATAAGGCGAATCCTCTAGCTAATGACAGGAGATTGGCCATAATGCCCGGGCGGGCATGAATGTGCGAGTAACATGGCGTTGTGGGGCCACGAAATAGATGGTTAATTTCAGTCGCTGCCGCCGGGAGACGGTTGCTTTTGTGAAAGCGTGGAGCTTGGCGCGCATGTTAGCTCTGAAAGGCACAGATTGTGACAGGAAAGCTAACCGCAATCCTGTTATCCTGTACTAATACGTGATGATGAGACATCGACGGCTCTGAATTGTTTACCTCTTGTGTTCTTGGACTCGTGTTCTTGTGTTCTGTCTGGAAAAGAAATCACCAGCTAGCTAGCCTGCAGATTTGCAGTTCTCGGCTGCTTAGCCTATGCAGGATGTATACTGAATAGTTTCTTCAGGTTAGTTATCCTGCTGCAGGTCAAGATGGACTTTGTAGTTTGTTGTAAGCGAAAAGATTACTTGGTGCTCCTGCGTATAAAGCAGGAGGCACTACACTGTGTGTTGGGAGTCCGAAGAAAAAATACCTGAAAAAAACTAAAAGAAGCTACAAAAGTCCTACGGGAAACGTACGAGACGCCGACGGCCGGACTGTACGCCGACGGCCAAATGTCGGGGCCGTCGGCGTACAAGCCGAGCTAGGGCAGCCGTTCCACCGTCCGTCGGCGTACAAAGGGCCGTCGGCGTAGCCATCTAGGGCCCGACGGCCGCCGTCGGCGTACCGGAGGCCGTTGGCGTACCCACGCCCGCCGTGACGGAGTGGGACGGACGTTTCGCCGCGTTGATACGTCGTCCCCACTCCGTCACGGCGGGCGTACGTGTGTACTGTTCCTTTTTTATTTATTTCTCTATGTAATATTTATTTATTTATTTCTCTATATAATATTTAATGTAGGTATAATTTATATATAAATTGGATCTATAATTTCCCTCACAATTTCGGTATCTCACCCGCATAAAATAACGGTTTGAATTTTCCGGAACCCGACCCTACAACATATACATGTGGATCTATCTTGGCATGTAACCACATGTGTGTGCATAGCAAGTCAATTAAATTGGAACGGATGGAGTAAACATCAACTCCATCACACCTCACAAGACGAAAACGTTAGGGTTTTTCCACCGGATTCAGGGTTTCGCCGAAGCGGGTCCCCGGAGCGTCGGAACCCCACCAAAACCTAGGTTGTGCCATACCATATGTATACAAGTTTGTTGTTTGTTTTAAATGTCCATTATACTACTCCGGGGTGTGACCGTTTCTGCACTTAGAGGTGAAAACTCCCCCTTCGGGCGAACCGGATGGAATATTTTGTTTATTTTGGGGTAAAATTTGGTTTCCCACCTTCCTATGGCCTAACCTAACACAACCAAGCCAAAAAGTTCACTGGCCTACCCCTTTCGACGGCGTTCAAGGGGGTAGACGAAAACGTTAGGGTTTTTCCAGCGGATTCATGGTTTCGCCGAAGCGGGTCCCCGGAGCGTAGGAACCCCACCAAAACCTAGGTTGTGCCATACCATATGTATACAAGTGTGTTGTTTGTTTTAAATGTCCATTATCCTACTCCGGGGTGTGACCGTCTTCACTGGCTTCACTTTCTCTCTAGTGAGTTTCTGCACTTAGAGGTGAAAACTCCCCTTCGGGCGAACCGGATGGAATATTGTGTTTATTTGGGGTAGAATTTGGTTTCCCACCTTCCTATGGCCTAACCTAACACAACCAAGCCAAAAAGTCCACTGGCCTACCCCCTTTCGACGGCGTTCAAAGGGGTAGACGAAAACATTAGGGTTTTTCCACCGGATCCAGGGTTTCGCCGAAGCGGGTCCCCGGAGCGTCGGAACCCCACCAAAACCTAGGTTGTGCCATACCATATGTATACAAGTGTGTTGTTTGTTTTAAATGTCCATTATCCTACTCCGGGGTGTGACCGTCTTCACCAGCTTCACTTTCTCTCTAGTGAGTTTCTGCACTTAGAGGTGAAAACTCCCCTTCGGGCGAACCGGATGGAATATTGTGTTTATTTTGGGGTAAAATTTGGTTTCCCACATTCCTATGGCCTAACCTAACACAACCAAGCCAAAAAGTTCACTGGCCTACCCCCTTTCGACGGCGTTCAAGGGGGTAGACGAAAACGTTAGGGTTTTTCCACCGGATTCAGGGTTTGGCCGAAGCGGGTCCCCGGAGCGCCGGAACCCCACCAAAACCTAGGTTGTGCCATACCATATGTATACAAGTTTGTTGTTTGATTTAAATGTCCATTATACTACTCCGGGGTGTGACCGTCCTCACCGGCTTCACTTTCTCTCTAGTGAGTTTCTGCACTTAGAGGTGAAAATTCCCCCTTCGGGCGAACCGGATGGAATATTGTGTTTATTTTGGGGTAGAATTTTTTTCCCACCTTCCTATGGCCTAACCTAACACAACCAAGCCAAAAAGTCCACTGGCCTACCCCCTTTCGACGGCGTTCATGGGGGTAGACGAAAACCTTAGGGTTTTTCCAGTGGATTCAGGGTTTCGCCGAAGCGGGTCCCCAGACCGTCGGAACCCCACCAAAACCTAGGTTGTGCCATACCATATGTATACAAGTGTGTTGTTTGTTTTAAATGTCCATTATCCTACTCCGGGGTGTGACCGTCTTCACCGGCTTCACTTTCTCTCTAGTGAGTTTCTGCACTTAGAGGTGAAAACTCCCCCTTCGGGCGAACCGGATGGAATATGTGTTTATTTGGGGTAGAATTTTGTTTCCCACCTTCCTATGGCCTAACCTAACACAACGAAGAAAAAAAGTCCACTGGCCTACCCCCTTTCGACGACGTTCAAGGGGGTAGACGAAAACGTTAAGTTTTTTCCACCGGATTCAGGGTTTCGCCGAAGCGGGTCCCCAGACCGTCGGAACCCCACCAAAACCTAGGTTGTGCCATACCATATGTATACAAGTGTGTTGTTTGTTTTAAATGTCCATTATCCTACTCCGCGGTGTGACCGTCTTCACCGGCATCACTTTCTCTCTAGTGAGTTTCTGCACTTAGAGGTGAAAACTCCCCCTTCGGGCGAACCGGATGGAATATTGTGTTTATTTGGGGTAGAATTTGGTTTCCCACCTTCCTATGGCCTAACTTAACACAACCAAGCCAAAACGTCCACTGGCCTACCCCCTTTCGATGGCGTTCAAGGGGGTAGACGAAAACGTTAGGGTTTTTTCCAGCGGATTCAGGGTTTCGCCGAAGCGGGTCCACGGAGCGTCGGAACCCCACCAAAACCTAGGTTGTGCCATACCATATGTATACAAGTGTGTTGTTTGTTTTAAATGTCCATTATCCTACTCCGGGGTGTGACCGTCTTCACCAGTTTCACTTTCTCTCTAGTGAGTTTCTGCACTTAGAGGTGAAAACTCCCCCTTCGGGCGAACCGGATGGAATATTGTGTTTATTTTGGGGTAAAATTTGGTTTCCCACATTCCTATGGCCTAACCTAACACAACCAAGCCCAAAAGTTCACTGGCCTACCCCCTTTCGACGGCGTTCAAGGGGGTAGACGAAAACGTTAGGGTTTTTCCACCGGATTCAGGGTTTGGCCGAAGCGGGTCCCCGGAGCGCCGGAACCCCACCAAAACCTAGGTTGTGCCATACCATATGTATACAAGTTTGTTGTTTGTTTTAAATGTCCATTATACTACTCCGGGGTGTGACCGTCCTCACCGGCTTCACTTTCTCTCTAGTGAGTTTCTGCACTTAGAGGTGAAAATTCCCCCTTCGGGCGAACCGGATGGAATATTGTGTTTATTTTGGGGTAGAATTTTTTTTCCCACCTTCCTATGGCCTAACCTAACACAACCAAGCCAAAAAGTCCACTGGCCTACCCCCTTTCGACGGCGTTCATGGGGGTAGACGAAAACCTTAGGGTTTTTCCAGTGGATTCAGGGTTTCGCCGAAGCGGGTCCCCAGACCGTCGGAACCCCACCAAAACCTAGGTTGTGCCATACCATATGTATACAAGTGTGTTGTTTGTTTTAAATGTCCATTATCCTACTCCGGGGTGTGACCGTCTTCACCGGCTTAACTTTCTCTCTAGTGAGTTTCTGCACTTAGAGGTGAAAACTCCCCCTTCGGCGAACCGGATGGAATATTGTGTTTATTTGGGGTAGAATTTGGTTTCCCACCTTCCTATGGCCTAACCTAACACAACGAAGAAAAAAAGTCCACTGGCCTACCCCCTTTCGACGACGTTCAAGGGGGTAGACGAAAATGTTAAGTTTTTTCCACCGGATTCAGGGTTTCGCCGAAGCGGGTCCCCGGAGCGTCGGAACCCCAATAAAACCTAGGTTGTACCATACCATATGTATACAAGTGTGTTGTTTGTTTTAAATGTCCATTATACTACTCCGGGGTGCAACCGTCTTCACCGGTTTCACTTTCTCTCTAGTGAGTTTCTGCACTTAGAGGTGAAAACTCCCCCTTCGGGCGAACCGGATGGAATATTGTGTTTATTTTGGGGTAGAATTTGGTTTCCCACCTTCCTATGGCCTAACCTAACACAACCAAGCCAAAAAGTCCACTGGCCTACCCCCTTTCGACGGCGTTCAAGGGGGTAGACGAAAACGTTAGGGTTTTTTCAGCGGATTCAGGGTTTCGCCGAAGCGGGTCCCCGGAGCGTAGGAACCCCACCAAAACCTAGGTTGTGCCATACCATATGTATACAAGTGTGTTGTTTGTTTTAAATGTCCATTATCCTACTCCGGGGTGTGACCGTCTTCACCGGCTTCACTTTCTCTCTAGTGAGGTTCTGCACTTAGAGGTGAAAACTCCCCTTCGGGCGAACCGGATGGAATATTGTGTTTATTTGGGGGTAGAATTTGGTTTCCCACCTTCCTATGGCCTAACCTAACACAACCAAGCCAAAAAGTCCACTGGCCTGTCCCCTTTCGACGACGTTCAAGGGGGTAGACGAAAACGTTAGGGTTTTTCCACCGGATTCAGGGTTTCGCCGAAGCGGGTCCCCGGAGCGTCGGAACCCCACCAAAACCTAGGTTGTGCCATACCATATGTATACAAGTGTGTTGTTTGTTTTAAATGTCCATTATCCTACTCCGGGGTGTGACCGTCTTCACCGGCTTCACTGTCTCTCTAGTGAGTTTCTCCAGTTAGTGGTGAAAACTCCCCTTCGGGCGAACCGGATGGAATATTGTGTTTATTTGGGGTAGAATTTGGTTTCCCACCTACCTATGGCCTAACATAACACAACCAAGGCAAAAAGTCCACTGGCCTAACCCCTTTCGACGGCGTTCAAGGGGGTAGACGAAAACGTTAAGGTTTTTCCACCGGATTCAGGGTTTCGCCGAAGCGGGTCCCCGGAGCGTCGGAACCCCACCAAAACCTAGGTTGTGCCATACCATATGTGTACAAGTGTTTTGTTTGTTTTAAATGTCCATTATCATACTCCGGGGTGTGACCGTCTTCACCGGCATCACTTTCTCTCTAGTGAGTTTTTGCACTTAGAGGTGAAAACTCCCCCTTCGGGCGAACCGGATGGAATATTGTGTTTATTTTGGGGTAGAATTTGGTTTCCCACCTTCCTATGGCCTAACCTAACACAACCAAGCCAAAAAGTCCACTGGCCTACCCCTTTCGACGGCGTTCAAGGGGGTAGACGAAAACGTTAGGGTTTTTCCAGCGGATTCAGGGTTTCGCCGAAGCGGGTCCCCGGAGCGTAGGAACCCCACCAAAACCTAGGTTGTGCCATACCATATGTATACAAGTGTGTTGTTTGTTTTAAATGTCCATTATCCTACTCCGGGGTGTGACCGTCTTCACCGGCTTCACTTTCTCTCTAGTGAGTTTCTGCCCTTAGAGGTGAAAACTCCCCCTTCGGGCGAACCGGATGGAATATTGTGTTTATTTGGGTAGAATTTGGTTTCCCACCTTCCTACAGCCTAACCTAACACAACCAACCAAAAAGTCCACTGGCCTACCCCCTTTCGACGGCGTTCAAGGGGGTAGACGAAAACATTAGGGTTTTTCCACCGGATTCAGGGTTTCGCCGAAGCGGGTCCCCGAAGCGTCGGAACCCCACCAAAACCTAGGTTGTGCCATACCATATGTATACAAGTGTGTTGTTTGTTTTAAATGTCCATTATCCTACTCTGGGGTGTGACCGTCTTCACCGGCTTCACTTTCTCTCTAGTGAGTTTCTGCACTTAGAGGTGAAAACTCCCCCTTCGGGCGAACCAGATGGAATATTTTGTTTATTTTGGGGTAAAATTTGGTTTCCCACCTTCCTATGGCCTAACCTAACACAACCAAGCCAAAAAGTTCACTGGCCTATCCCCTTTCGACGGCGTTCAAGGGGGTAGACGAAAACGTTAGGGTTTTTCCACCGGATTCAGGGTTTCGCCGAAGCGGGTCCCCGGAGCGTCGGAACCCCACCAAAACCTAGGTTGTGCCATACCATATGTATACAAGTGTGTTGTTTGTTTTAAATGTCCATTATCCTACTCCGGGGTGTGACCGTCTTCACCGGCTTCACTTTCTCTCTAGTGAGGTTCTGCACTTAGAGGTGAAAACTCCCCCTTCGGGCGAACCGGATGGAATATTGTGTTTATTTGGGGGTAGAATTTGGTTTCCCACCTTCCTATGGCCTAACCTAACACAACCAAGCCAAAAAGTCCACTGGCCTGCCCCCTTTCGACGACGTTCAAGGGGGTAGACGAAAACGTTAGGGTTTTTCCACCGGATTCAGGGTTTCGCCGAAGCGGGTCCCCGGAGCGTCGGAACCCCACCAAAACCTAGGTTGTGCCATACCATATGTATACAAGTGTGTTGTTTGTTTTAAATGTCCATTATCCTACTCCGGGGTGTGACCGTCTTCACCGGCTTCACTGTCTCTCTAGTGAGTTTCTGCAGTTAGTGGTGAAAACTCCCCCTTCGGGCGAACCGGATGGAATATTGTGTTTATTTGGGGTAGAATTTGGTTTCCCACATTCCTATGGCCTAACCTAACACAACGAAGCCTAAAAGTCCACTGGCCTACCCCCTTTCGACGGTGTTCAAGGGGGTAGACGAAAACGTTAGGGTTTTTCCACCGGATTCAGGGTTTCGCCGAAGCGGGTCCCCGGAGCGTCGTAACCCCACCAAAACCTAGGTTGTGCCATAACATATGTATACAAGTGTGTTGTTTGTTTTAAATGTCCATTATACTACTCCGGGGTGTGACCGTCTTCACCGGCTTCACTTTCTCTCTAGTGAGGTTCTGCACTTAGAGGCGAAAACTCCCTCTTCGGGCGAACCGGATGGAATATTGTGTTTATTTGGGGTAGAATTTGGTTTCCCACCTTCCTATGGCCTAACCTAACACAACCAAGCCAAAAAGTCCACTGGCCTACCCCCTTTCGACGGCGTTCAAGGGGGTAGACGAAAACGTTAGCGTTTTTCCACCGGATTCAGGGTTTCGCCGAAGCGGCTCCCCGGAGCGTCGGAACCCCACCAAAACCTAGGTTGTGCCATACCATATGTATACAAGTGTGTTGTTTGTTTTAAATGTCCATTATCCTACTCTGGGGTGTGACCGTCTTCACCGGCTTCACTTTCTCTCTAGTGAGTTTCTGCACTTAGAGGTGAAAACTCCCCCTTCGGGCGAACCAGATGGAATATTGTGTTTATTTTGGGGTATAATTAGGTTTCCCACCTTCCTATGGCCTAACCTAACACAACCAAGCCAAAAAGTCCACTGGCCTACCCCTTTCGACGGCGTTCAAGGGGGTAGACGAAAACGTTAGGGTTTTTCCACCGGATTCAGGGTTTCGCCGAAGCGGGTCCCCGGAGCGTCGGAACCCCACCAAAACCAAGGTTGTGCCATACCATATGTGTACAAGTGTGTTGTTTGTTTTAAATGTCCATTATACTACTCCGGGGGTGTGACCGTCTTCACCTGCTTCACTTTCTCTCTAGTGAGTTTCTGCACTTAGAGGTGAAAACTCCCCTTCGTGCGAACCGGATGGAATATTGTGTTTATTCTGGGGTAGAATTTGGTTTCCCACCTTCCTATGGCCTAACCTAACACAACCAAGCCAAAAAGTCCACTGGCCTACCCTTTCGACGGCGTTCAAGGGGGTAGACGAAAACGTTAGGGTTTTTCCACCGGATTTAGGGTTTCGCCGAAGCGGGTCCCCGGAGCGTCGGAACCCCACCAAAACCTAGGTTGTGCCATACCATATGTGTACAAGTGTGTTGTTTGTTTTAAATGTCCATTATCCTACTCCGGGGTGTGACCGTCTTCACCGGCATCACTTTCTCTCTAGTGAGTTTCTGCACTTAGAGGTGAAAACTCCCCCTTCGGGCGAACCGGATGGAATATTGTGTTTATTTGGGGTAGAATTTGGTTTCCCACCTTCCTATGGCCTAACTTAACACAACCAAGCCAAAAAGTCCACTGGCCTACCCCCTTTCGATGGCGTTCAAGGGGGTAGACGAAAACGTTAGGGTTTTTCCAGCGGATTCAGGGTTTCGCCGAAGCGGGTCCCCGGAGCGTCGGAACCCCACCAAAACCTAGGTTGTGCCATACCATATGTGTACAAGTGTGTTGGGTGCTGTGGATGTCCAAGTTTCACTTTGCTACCCCCTTTCGACGCACGTCTATGGGGTAGACGAGAAAAACTAGTCTTTTCTCCAGCTGGTCTGGGGTTTCGCCGGAGAGGGGCTCCGGAGAGTCGAAATCCCAGCGGGGCCTATTTATACAATTATAAGAAAAATCTATAAATTTATAATGAAATGAATTATAATTGTCTAGAAATATTAACAACAATAGAAAATAATAAAAAATTTGAAAAAAATGAGCTATGCCGACGGCTTTTCCCTCGGCGTAGCTCCCTACCTATCTCATCCCGGCCTCGAGCCTTCCCAGCCACACAACACACACATCCCACGCACGCACGCCCACCCACGCACGCGCTCCGCCGCCGCCGCACCCTCCCACCCTCGCCGCCCGACGCCGGCCACCGCCTCACCCTCCCGCCCTCGCCCGCGTCCCCCTCCCCTCCAAATCCCCACAGCGCCACCCCACCCCCGACCCCGCCGCCGGCCGCCCCACCCCGTACGCCACCCGCCGCGCCGCCCCACCTCGTGATTGCAGCCGCTGCCGCTCCTCTGCTCTCCCTCACCACCTGCTCCCCACCATCCTCTGCGCTCCTCTGAAACCCTAGCCCTGCGTGCCGCCGCCGGAGCCAGTAGCCGACGCCCCCGCCGCCGTCCGGGCGCTGCAGCTGTGGGAGCAGCACGCTGCGGTCATCAGCCTCCCGCGGTACGACTACCGCGCGTCGGGCTCCCTCCTCCTCCGCCCCCACTCCGGCTTCCTCAGCCTCCCGCGGTAAGAATTACAGTTTCTTGTGACCGATGAATTATGAACACCTTTAAGACAAACTCTGCATACCTATTTAAGTCGATGGCAATTGTATGTATGCTTGTGAAAGCTGTACCTTCTAATGTTTATAGATTAATCAGCTGCGGGTACAGAAATAAAGCTACTGAATTCACACTAATCCACAATTACAGAGAAATATACAATAGGCATGGCGTCAAGATATTGGTGTTCACAATAGTAAGCTAGAGAAAACAAACGCAGTGGAAATTAATACTTACTTTCTGCTCAAGTCTGTGCCTCGAAACATTTCCTGCAAATCGAAGAACATTTGTTGTTACATGTGTGTGTACAACATGGATGAGAACTAATGTATGTCCTATTGAATATGATAAATATCACTCTATATCAGATCTCCCAGAGTAAACTGAAATCTGAGTGGCTCTGAACCTAAGCTACTCTGTGTATGTCATGTGAACATTTTTCAACATGCTTATTAATTGTTTACCCTTTCTCAATGGAGGTGATTGACCAAGATGAGCCAAGGCAAGGAATCATCGGCCTCCTTGCTGAATAAATTGCGCTAGAAGAAAGTTACTAAAAGTGGAAGAGAAACTGTTCCGAACCCGCGTTACCTGTCTGACAATGGTGAGAGTGGAGGTGATGCAATTCTTAATTGGATCATGTCTTTATGCTTAATTGTTTACCCTTTGTCAATGCAGGTGAGAGTGGAGGTGCTGGACGAGGGGGAGGTGCCGATGCACTTCCTCCGAGCGGACGAGGTGCAGGACGAGGGCGAGGTGGAGGACGAGCACGAGGTGAGGGAGGACGAGGGCGAGCTACAGGACTCGCACGAGGTGGGGGCGACGTGTCTTCGGACATACCCTCTGCTTCTGTCGACGTGGGTTCGGAGGAGACGCCGTCGGCCGACGAGGGGACGGAGTCTCGAGACGTGGGGACGGGGCCCTCCACGGACGTGGGGACGGGGCCCTCCGCGCCGCTGAAGAAGCCAAGGATTCGGGGGGAATCCCAGGTCCCTGATGAGTCAAAGGAACCTGCTACCGAGGAGGAGAAGATTCTCATTACGCCTAATGGGATTAAGTAAGTGACTATATATACTAATTTTGAACATGGTAATTTCATTGTGGTCAGGACAATTTGACATGTACTCATGTTTAATTATTGTGCAGCAATTGGACATATCCTGAGGGAGCCCGTGCGCCTAACACCTTGGTTGGAGCTTTGATTAGGAAGTATTGGCCGGGCTTGTACAGTACCGTCCCCAACGGCGCGACGAAGCTAGCCACCCATTGGGTAGACTATCAGGCCGCCCATCACGCGAGCAGCGGGTCATGTTCTGACGCCGTGATCACCAAGTTTTGGGTAAGTTGAACTTTTCGAATTTCGTTCATACTTGACGTCCCCACTATGCTCTCACAATTTGTTTTTTGTGCATGATTAAAGAAATTCTATAGGGTACTTCCTGAGGAGCGGGCCAAGGCGGACGTGACTTTGGAGGGGGCTTGTAAGAAGTTGACACGACAGCAGTTCTACAATGTAAAGCATACCTCCGTCAATCATTTCAGTTCTCAGACGTTAGGCAAGACGGCGACGAAGCATGGTAATGTGGAGAGACCACTTGAGTTGACCATGGATGATTACATGACGGTAAGTAGATTGTTAATGAGATTACATGTTGCTGCTGGGTTGCAATTGCATTATCTGTTCTTCACATGAGTATTGTTTTTTCAGTTTAAGCCCCAATGGGCCTATGGTAAGGATGACGCGTGGGAGGCGTTGGCGTCGAGGTGGCTTGGGCAGAACGCCGAGTTCAGTGCCTTGAGCGAGCGGAACAGGGCAAACCACGGGAGCGGGGGGACACATCGTGCGGGAGCCCGCAACCATGATCGCTTCAAGGCAAAGCTGGTATATATATACATGAAACAACCTTCATTTATTTCCCCTCATGTTCCTACTTGATACGCATGACACTTCTTTGGCACTGCAGGAGGCCGATATCGGGGAGCCTGTGTCGGACATGCAAACATGGGAGAGGATGAAGATGAAGAAGATCGATCTATCCGAGCCTCAGCCCTCGCTTCCCTATTACTACGGCAATGCCAAGGAGAACATAAATAGGTACGTCTCGACGTTCAAGGGTTTAAATCCGGAGGTGGACAACCCTCTTGAGCACGACACCGACGAGAGAGCGATGGTCATGGCCGGGCACGGTTGGGAGCATGGCCGTTCTCTTTGTCTTAGTGCGGTAATGCCGCGTACTCCTGCTTTGAGCCTCACGCGTGTCAAGGCTACCCTCACCGCCGACGACCCTCCTGTCCTGCCTCCTCGTCGGCCTTCCCGAGCTCGTCCCGATGTAAGTTTTTCTCAATTTCATTCTCTTTCCGACATTCGTTCCTAGCTAAGTGGCTAAGTTGACGAGATTCGTTCTATTTTGAAACTGTAGCCTGATTTCGAAGCGGCCTTCGATGCCGCTTACGCGGACTATGAGAGAGAGTATCACTTGTGGCTGCAGAAGAGCGCGGACTATGACGAGTGGCAAGAGTTGCGCGATGCTGTAAGTTTCAACCTTTATATTTGCAAAATATGACAAGTCCCATTTCCTCTAGTTTGAACCTTCTTTTTCTACAACTCCTGACATCTAAACTATCTTGTAGGCTCAAGAGAAGTTCTTTGCCACTGGAGAGCGGGAGCCGCTCCCTCCGCGTCCACCTAGGCCGGGGATGCCGCCCATCGGCCCAACGAGGGAGTCGGTCGCTCGCACATACAAGCCAACGACTCCGGTAAGTTATTTGCCAAACAAGTTGTTACCGCCATACTGTGCTTTCCAAGTTGCTAACTTGGACTCAAACATGTAGGGATCGGGATGCTCCAGGAATGCACCCTTTGGTCGTGCTTCTGCCTCGCCGACTTCAACGCGCGCGCTCGTGGAGCATGGCACTGGTGGTGCCTCGCCGAGTTCGTCGCGTGAGACCACACCGTCCCGCGCCTCGCCGGATTCCATGTGTGGTTCGACGGCGGCTGCCACACGCGGTCGGTCGCCTATTCTCACGCGGTCAGACATGGGTGGCTCGAGCTCTCAGCAGATGTAGGATGTGTTCGGCTGTTCCGTGTGTGTTTGTATGAATTCGAACTATGTTTATGTCATTTGGAGTTTGTATGAATGCTTTGATGAATTCGAATCATGTTTGTGTCATTTGGAGATCAATGTGATGTTTCTGTGATGTCTCTGTGATGTTTTTAAATTTGTGCAATTTTAATTGTATTTAAAATGTGCTACAAACCAGCAGCAACAATCTGCTAAAAGAAATTATGGTCATTCATACGCCGACGGCGCGTAGACTTACCCCAGGACGCACAGGATGACGCCACGTCGACCTGAAAAGGACCAAATGGTCATCCCTACGCCGACGGCAATGCCGTCAGCGTAGGACTCCTCCCAGGCGCACAGGAGCGTCACACGTGGCGTCCATACGCCGACGGCACTGCCGTCGGTGTATGGAGGGCTGACGGAACGGACGGGATGCCGTCTTGTGGGACCCACCACAACGTACGCCGACGGGGGTTGCATACGCCGACGGCACTTTGGATACGCCGACAATCCGGTACGCCGACGGCGATGGGTACGCCGACGGCAGACGGGCATACGCCGACGGCGCCCGGCCGTCGGCGTTTTGAGCGATTCCTGTAGTGTCCATTGCACAACGTGCAGAGCATGAGTAGCAAGTCAACCGGTGCAACGTACAAAAGTCTCTTTCCCATTAGATGAGCCACTAACCAACGTTTCCTGCACATCGATCCTTACATGAAGGTCAGCACTCCGCAGCTTAATCTATAACATTGACATTGCTCAGTAGGTTTGGAGCAAGATCAGATGCTGCGTAATTTCCTCCACCTGTCCCTTTGACACCGACGTCTCTTCCCTAGTTCTCACACCCGACAGGCAGATCTCAGGGTTTACTTTACTGGAGCGGTTAAGCGACCGACTCCGCTTACTCGGGCCTAGCGAGGATCGATTACCAACGAGAAAAGTTGGTCATTTCGGAAAAGTTAACTGCTTAACTGAAGAATGCAAGCTTCGAATCTCTGGAGAACCAGAAGCTCTCGCCACCGGTGGAAAGGGAAAGGCATCCGGGAAGGAACATGCTTCACACTCTGGGACGATCGGTTGTCATTCATTCCCGAGTTAAACGCATGGGAAGTCACCAAGTTGCCACGGATGAGCGTTTTGGTCACGAACTGGGAAAATGTGAAGTTCTGGTCACCAAGTTGTGTGGTAGAGCCACGTTAGTCATTCCGGCAGTTTGTCCGTTAACGTGCTGACGTGTCGCCGTTTGGGCCCACATACTTGACACGGTGGCATTTTTTTCTTGCAGAAACCCCCTTGTGGCCACTCCCGGGGATGGGCCGCACCAGCGGGCTGAGGCAGAAGGCCAGCCCTGACACCATGCCATTGGTCTGGCTCTGGCGGCGCCGGCATGGGGTCTTCCGCATCGGCGAAGGGGACGGCCGCCACGGGGGGTCGGCGGGCGAGCTGCTCTCGTCGCCACTGCCTTCTTGACTGCCCCTCTCCGGCGACAGCCCCCGGTTGCTGACCACGCGGCGGCAGGAGCGCCTGGGCGGCGGGGACGGGGGCAACGCCTCTGCCTGCTTCTTGCGGCGGCGCGGGCCTGCGGCGTCCGGAAGAAGAGCAGGGTCGGGTGGTTCCTGAGCGCGCCGCCCGAGGAGTCGGACTTCCTGCGGGACACGTACGGCGACATGGACCTCGGGAACGCCGGGGCCGGCTCCGCGCGGGAGGAGGGGCCGCGGATGGATGATGAGGCGCCGGCGGCGAGGACGCGTCGTTCTGCGCGGCGGCGAGCACGAGGAGGCGGTCCCGCAGGCACGTGGCGCAGACGCCGCCGCCGGCCTGGAACGCGTGCACCCAGCGGCGCCCGGCGGAGAATCCCGGAGGCTCGGCGGCGCCCGGCCTCCCCTGCTCAGCCCGAGCTCCCCCGCAGCTCCTTTGCCCGCTCGTGCATCCGACGCATCCGCGCCCGTCCTCCTCTCCTCCGTTCCGACGCATCCGCGCCCGTGGGCCCAGCCGGAGCCCGCCTCGGCCTCGACCTCTCCCCGCCTTGGCCGCGCCTCGCCCGTGGGCCCAGCCGGCGCCCGCCTCGGCCTCGACCTCTCCCCGCCTCGTCGCTGCTCCTCCGCTCGACGCCCGCGCCCGCGTACACCCGTGTGCGGCGCCCCCCGGCTGCTCCTTCCCACGCCGCCGCGCCGGCTACGCCCGGCGCGCTCTCCTCCTTCGCCCCGCACGCCGGCTGCCCCCGTCGGCACCCTGGCCGGTTCCTGCGAGAGACAGAACGGAGAAAGAAAAGAAAAGAGAAAAGAAAAGAAGAGAAAAAAGGAAGGAAAAAGAAAAGGAAATCCAAAAGGACTAAAAAATTAGAAGAAGAAAAATTATAGGGTGTTTTTTGTAAAATAACAAACTGCCACGTCACCAACTTAACGTCTGTTTTGACGGAGTGACCAATTCGCTCATCCATGCAACTTGGTGACCAGAACTTCACATTTTCCCAGTTCGTGACCAAAACGCTCATCCGTGGCAACTTGGTGACTTCCCATGCGTTTAACTCTTCATTCCCCCTCTTTTTTCGTTTCTCATATTACTCTACGTGCAACGTGATATACGCCCATCCATCAGGTTCACACCCTCACATGGTTAATTTATGGTTGCCAATCAAGAAGAGGCCTATAATTTTTTGCGAAATTCGTGGCCTATAGCTCGCGAGAGCCATGTGGGCAGGCAAGGCAAGCTTAATCCGTGGATTAACTCAACCCTGTTCTGTACACACAGGCGCACGCTGTCTCTCACAGTGATCCGACGAGCACCTGCATGTGCGCCGGATTCGTATGTGCTAACAGCCGTCGTGGCTCGTCGTGGTCGGCGGCGGTGGGTCGGATACGCGGCCCCCACATTGCTTCTCCCACTTTTGTCCCACTGCCCTTCCACAATTGTCGGGAGGTCCAGATAAATTTGAATGAAAACTTATGAAGAATGACAAATTCTCGGTTGATTCTATGTATAGAGCACTAATTCTATTCGAAGTGTCAGTCGATATTAAGAATCATAACAAAATTTGGAAGATGAAGATCCCGCTTAAAACTAAAGTGTTTGCGTGGTATCTTTGTCCGAGTGTAATTCTTACAAAAGACAACCTTGCCAAGCGTAATTGGCACGGAAGTAAAAAGTGTGTTTTCTGTCAACATGACGAGACCATTAAACACTTATTCTTCCAATGCGAATTCGTCAGGTCTATATGGTCAGCCATCCAGATAGATTCTACCTTACATCCACCGCGTACTGTTGCAAACATTTTTGGCAACTGGTTAAATGGCGTGGATCCTAGGTTTAAACTCTTCTGTAGGATGGGCGCGATTGCCATTATTTGGTCGCTGTGGCTATGTAGAAATGACAAGATTTTTAACGATAAAAATGTTTCTGTTATGCAGGTTATCTATCGGTGTACAGCTACGCTACGAGCATGGTCGGCCCTGCAGCGTGTGGTGCACCGAGACTTATTTTTGGAGGTGGCGTCGAGGCTGAAGGCTGCGGCCAGAGAGTTATTCTCCCGGCATGGATGGCAACATAGACTCCGGATAGACCTACCAGTTTCTTAGGCGGATCTACAATTTCTCATTATGATATGTAATTCGCCTTTTTACTTTTTGTTCTGATGTGGTTACTGGTGAACTGGTGGCTGTGTGCATCTTAGCTATGCAGAGACCGGATGTAATGCTTAAAACTCTTAAATAATAAAATCCCTTTATTAAAAAAAAAAAAGGAGCACTGACGCCTCGCCTATAAGTAGCTCGCCGGGAACACAACTCTTCGCAGCCAAACAACCATCGGTTCCTCTCCTCAGCAAAGCAAGTCGGTGGCTTTTACTAGCTAGAGCTAGAGACACGACAAGGCAGCTAGCTTCGCACTTTGCAACAATGGCCTCCTCCAATGTTCTGTTCATGCTCTTCGCAGCCCTCTGCTTCCTTGCCCGGCGGGCCGCCGGCGACTACGGCTCGTGGCAGAGCGCCCACGCCACGTTCTACGGCGGCGACGACGCGTCCGGCACAATGGGTGAGTTCGTTATTGCACTGTCCAAAGCAAAACGTATGTTTCTGGACATATACAGACATGGACAGTATCTAACTTGAAGTGTCTGCTGAAGGCGGCGCGTGCGGCTACGGGAACCTGTACAGCACGGGCTACGGCACCAACACGGCGGCGCTGAGTACGGCGCTGTTCAACGAGGGCGCGGCGTGCGGGTCCTGCTACGAGCTCAAGTGTGAGGGGAGCTACTGCGTGCCGGGCAGCATCATCATCACCGCCACCAACCTCTGCCCGCCCAGCTACGCGCTGCCCAACGACGACGGCGGCTGGTGCAACCCGCCGCGCGCCCACTTCGACATGGCCGAGCCGGCCTACCTCCAGATCGGCGTCTACCGCGCCGGCATCGTGCCCGTCAACTACAGGAGGTGAGACGCCAGTTACTTGTCAGTTGTCACCATTCTCGACAAACTGTTCCTAGTTATTGCCGGACTTACATGGTCGATGCATCGTCTCAGTCCATTTTGGTTTAGTACTTTAGTTGGCTCTCCGTATGTTTACGCTGTAGGGAGAGAGCCATTACGCACTGATTATGGCTATTTCGGAATAGTTTAGGTGTCACGCTCACTTGACAATGAAGTTTTCTCCGTTTCACTGAACTTTGCTGGTATTGCAGGGTACCCTGCGTGAAGAAGGGCGGCATCAGGTTCACCATCAACGGCCACTCCTACTTCAACCTGGTGCTGGTCACCAACGTCGCCGGCGCCGGGGACGTGCAGTCCGTCTCGATCAAGGGCTCTAGCACCGGCTGGCAGGCCATGTCACGCAACTGGGGCCAGAACTGGCAGAGCAACTCCGACCTCGACGGCCAGAGCCTCTCCTTCAAGGTCACCCTCAGCGACGGCCGAACCATCGTCAGCAACAACGCCGCCCCGGCAGGCTGGACGTTCGGCCAGACCTTCGAAGGAGGCCAGTTCTAGCCTGATGAGTTCGTCGAATCGAGTGTGGATGGATGGATTGCATTGATTTGGAGCTTGAGCGAGAGAAGGAAACCTCTTCGCTATAGTAAAGAAGAGACCTTATTCGGCTATTCTGAGGCTGCTGATCAGCACCCGCTTAGGCCTTCCCTTCTCTCATAGGTTATTTATGGAGTCGAGCATTTTTCACCATTCTTAGTGTTGCCTTGCAAATATACACTGCAAGGTGATTATTAAGGGTATTTTAGAGTTAGTACATGGAGTGCTGTGTATCAGTGTCTTGTAACTTTTGTTGTTACGTTGTAACCCCCGAATCCTGCCACATGGGTGGGAGATGTTTGTGGGGGGTATACTTGTTATTTTTGGGACCATGAACAATGCTAGTTTATGGTTTATAAGAATATGTTATGCTGTCAACCGAAAATCGCCTGTCCTTTGTCCTCTGTCGCCTGAACAACTCATTGCATACTTCGATTTTTTTTGGACCGTGAACAATGCTAGTTTTCAGAGCTGATAGCACAAATTTAAGCAATCATTTCACCGATTTGCAATTCTTTATCAGAACCGAGGCAACTTTATTACATCCTACATATAATATCAAATTACAACGAAAATACTCTAAACTGTAGTACGAACACACCAGCTGAGCTCCAAATTCAAAGATTTCATTCGATTTCCCCAATTTTCTCCAGGCTCGCCGGTGTAAACAGGCTGAGATATTATGGACTTCAGCTCTCCATGAGGCTTGCAATCCTTAATGAGCTAGGCGGCCCATATATATTTTAATAAGGCGGCCCATAGTTTATGGTTTAATACTATGTTATGCTGTCAACCGACGCAGATAATCACCTGTCCTACCCTAAAAAAAAAAGATAATCACCTGTCCTTTGTCATTTGTCCTGAACCACTCATTCGACACTTCGATATTCTGGGACCATGAACATTGCCAGTTTTCAGAGCACAAAGTTTATAGTAATCATTTCCCCAGTTTGCTATTTTTTATCAGAATGCGATGCAATTAATCTATTACATGAAAGCCTATAAGATCAAATTACAACGAAAGAAAACTCTAAACAGCAGTACCAGAACACACCAGCTGAACTCCAAATTCAAATATTTCCTTCAATTACCCCAATTATCTCAAGGCTCCATCGATGTAAACAGGCCGGGAGCCCGGGACATTATGGACACCCTCCACGAGGTTTGAAATGCTTAACCAGCAAGGGGGAGGCAGCCCATATATATTTCGAACAATAGTTTCGTCTCCTTTTGGGCTTTTTTTTTTTGCGAATAACAAGTCCAACAGGTGTTGTCTAAGAGAGTCTCTAGAAAAAGTCTAAGGGAGTCCAGAAAAAAACGGAAAAGAAATTATGCCAGCAGGAGCCCAAATTCCATTACTACTACTTGACATGAAAAATTCTGAGTATTTTTAGTCAAAATTAAAAGACACCAAGAGTAAAAATCTTCGATGGTACTTACACTTGCGAGCCATGTTTAAAACAGTCCTAGTAATCAGAAGTTATCCTCTAATCTCGCTAAAGTGCTCTCTATGGCAAGTACAAAATGGTCTCTCAGTGGTTCTAATCTCGTCCACACACCCCCCCCCCCCCCCCCCCCTTCTCCATTAAGCTCGATGGGCGTAAACAATCCACAACCCTCAACTTTGTTCCATATCCTCATGTAACCAAATCTCCCCCCCTCCATCCTACTACGCGGTGGCACGTCCATCAATAGCGCGAGTTCACCATGTTCCTCACCCCCCCCCCCCCTTCCATGAATCCCCGCCTCGTAACTGCTTGCATCCCCTCCCCTAGCCTATTGCATCTCTCTCTCTCTCTCTCTCTCCAGAGTTTTAGAGGGAGAAGTATTTATTTCTAATGCGCAAGAACATTTCATGATGTTATTCCTTAAGTGCACGAATCATTGAGTTAGGTACTCTCTGCTTATCTCGATTGAAATAGTTGACTCCTTTTTGTCCATATTTCTATCGTAATTAAACTAATGGTTTCATTCCTTCTTGTCAATCCATATGATGGAGCGTGTGATAGCTAGAAATATGTTGGTGTGTACGAGGAGTACGTGCAGAACAATTGAAACAAAACTAAAAAGGAAAAAATGACTCGCCATACTAATCAATCATTCGCAGAAAACGGACCCAAACTACCAATACAACATTCAGAACTACATAAGAGGTTCTCCAAAAGAGACGATTCCATAAAGGGAACTGTGCACACACACCGTCGTCACCCTATTCAAGATTGTAGATTTTCACCCACGAGAAAATTCAAACTCTGCAGACAATGCCTTCAACAAGGAAAATCAACCTGGATATCGAGACATGGCACTCAAAGAACACCACCAAAATTTAAATCCCCGAGTGCAGCAGGCCCCACCAAAGCCGTCGTTGCAAAGCAACAAAACTAGTCTCACATGAGCATGTGCAGTTCTGATAGGAATTTCGTAATGCAGCCATGTCCGTGCAATAGCCTGTGAAACATCCCAGACTCCACACCTGCCAATATAGTTCTTCCAATCATAGCCGTCTTTACATTACCCATCTCAGTCCAGCACCATGGAAATCACAAGCGTCGACATATCCCATGGTATCAACGGAAATCGGAGCTTTGCGACCAGCCCCCTTCAAACCCCAACAGAAATTGTAATGCAGCCATGTTCGTGCAATATTTAGACACGCATAACCGGATCCCATCCAAATAAGAGATTTAGCTGCACACACACACACACACACACACACACACACACGCACGCACGCACGCACGCACGCACGCACGCACGCACGCACGCACGCACGCACGCACGCACGCACCCACCGATCCGTGAAGAAAGCGAGCAGAGACATCCAAAAGTTTTAGACGGTCAGATCAAGAATGACTGCCAGCAGGTAGAACGGCGCATTGGATAAAAGAAACTCACTAGGGCCATCGCCGAACCTCTTTCTATTTGACCCAGACCTATATGACTTCAAATGTGACGAAGGGACACACTAAATGTGTCTTTGCTTCCACTCACGAGATCCACAACGTGGACCGTCGATCGTCGATAGAACGGCGTGGATGCAATCCGGCTACCTGCCACCACATATATAGGGCTACGCGTGGGGTATATGCCCCGCCATAATATCTAATGTCAATTGTTATTTGTAACTTAGATTGTTTAACTTTACTTTTATTTTACTTTACCTATATATATTCAGTTTTCCATGTTATCGCCTGTCACGTCAGTATTTACACTATATGCAATATTACTTGACTAGAAAACCTTTTCGATTTCCCATATAGAGGTTAGTTTTTGTAGATTTAGTTTTTATTTTTTGCAAAAATTAAATTTAAATGTGGTATTGGCAACAAAAATCTTAATCTATGTACAAGGTCTCGTAACAATGTATTACACATTCTATCTGCGTGTGGAGGGAGTATGAGGAATAGTATTTATAAGATTTTTTTAGAATTAATATTTGTGAGACTTGGTTGGCCCATTTCCTCGAATTTCTAATGAACTGTTGAGCTGCGATTTAGTCCTCGTAATGGAATACAATGTTTTCCATTCAGAAAAAAATGAAGAATACGGTTCTTCTTTTCTTTCACACATGGACAGAGTTTCGGCCTGTTTTTTCTTCTCAAATTATCCCAGTTTCCATCTATGGCGAAGCGGAGGCACAATAAATGTGCCTTTGCTTCCACTCACGAGCTCCACAATATGGACCATCGATCAAGGAACGAGCAGTGTGGATGCAATCCGGCTACCTGCAACCGCATATATACGGGCCAAGCATGGGGGGGGCAACCCTACAAAAGGACCTGGAGACTTTGAAATATTTTTTGGTTGCCAGGACAAATGTTAAGTGTGATCTACCTAGTTTTGAGCATCGGTTATGAACAAAGGGACGAATGCAAGGGATACAAAGAATGTACTAGTCTCGTTCTTCTGTACAAAGCCGGTTCAATAAAAAATTGGGCCTGGGGCAAATAACAATGAATATAATTTATATCGAACTTTTATATTTCGAGGGGTCTTATTTTTAGCATGTTATAGTATCACAACTATAATTTTCAGGTTTTCGCATAGATTAACCACATAACTGGTAATATAACTAAATGTTAATTGGTGTTTTTCTATTTGTAGTGATTCACTGAAAGATATAAAGTCTTATACAAAAATTGTCCTAAAACTATGTTTCTACAATGCATATCTATATAATTAATAAATATTTATGTTAAAGATCCGTAAAGAGTACGATCTAACAAATGTCTCAATAACAGTTTCTAGTGTATGATTAAGTCAACATCTTCATAGAAACTTGTAGAGTATAAACTGAATTAGTGATACTACTTTTTATGGTCAAAATTGTATTACAAGTCAAAATTTAGCAAAGTGTGCATGATTTGTGTTTGGTATTGAAACAATATTCCTTAGAGTAATCACCATCGAAAAACTATTGTGGAGTATGTTCGTGTATATAATTTTTGTTATTTGAAATTCTCTTACACACTATTCTTGTTATCATCTGGTGTGCACGAGTCCCCCACCATTTTATGGAATGAAAATTTGTTGCATGTAATTATACATGGAAATATAGTTATGTAGTTTCGATAAAACCTGTAGGACTCAATGGAAAGAGAATATCATGGCAACTAAACCCTATTATCGTCGTTACATTGGTTTGTTCTTATGTTCCAAGAGACTCGTTGTGTGTATTTTTTCGCGAAATAACCATTTTATTTTGTTAAGATACTGAAGACACACAATATCTTTCACCACCTTTAATTAGCCTTACTAATAATGCCAAAGTACGTTTTTTTAAGAACTACCAAAGTATGTACTGGCTTGTACAAATGGCATCGTTGCATTTGTCTTGTGAATTATATTTTTCATATGTACTTGTCATTTTGTGGACATATTATAAGTGAAAAGTATAGTCAAAGTTATTTGTTTGGACCCAAAAAACATTCATGCTTTAAAAATTTCACGGAGGAGTAATGAATAATAACATATTGATTACTAGGAGGGAAACCGCAATCAAGTCTTGAGTCCGAGCCGCCGCCGCAGGTTGCAGACCTCCAAGTCCAGGCATCAGCACCGCCGCCGGGAAGCAAGCCACTTGGAGCAGTGCCGATGATGGATCCCAAACTGAGATCAGGAAAGATCCTCTGAAGTACGAAGAGAGGCCGAGGAAGAACACCGCTTCCCGGCGAGGAGTGGCTCCGGTTGCCTTGAATAACTCCGGCGCAAAGCTGTAGGCGTTGAGAAACTCCTCCAGGTGCTGCAACCTCCATGGCGCGCATCGAGATGCACGCATGTTCCCGGTGCCGAACTTTGAAGCCAAGAAACCGCCAGGCCCCTTCCTTCTCCTGTCCATCACCACGACCACAAGGAAAAAGTAGGGGAACCAACAGATCTCGAGACCACCAAACCCAACGAACGAGCTTTACTGTAAGGTTTGCCGAGGAAGCGTCGCCGCCTGCCATCTCAAGCCTCTGGAGATTGACAAACCACACCACCACCTCCGCCGTGCGCCAAGAGCAGCTCGGGAGCTCCGGCGACTGAAACTCTAACGACATATAGCCAAGATGGCACATAGGCACGAAACTGAAAGCAAAACTAAACCTAAAAACTATAGAGAGGGCCCGGCATCCCCTCTCCCACCATCTCCGGCCGGCGAGGCCACCGGATTTGGGGGAGAGAGGAGTCGAAGAACCACAGTGGACTCTCAACGAGAACGGGGAGGATAGAGAGAGCGAGGGGGAAATGAGCGCTCCCTTGTTTTCTAATACAGATAACCTACTCCTTCCTCCTCAAAGGGAGACGGCAGAAAAGGGATTTAAATGTGGTGCTTTTAAATCCAAAATTTACTCAATCTTTTCGACCTGTGAAAGTTTCAGTCTTGTTTAACTTGTCTCGTTTCTGAAAAAAAAAAACTTTAAGCTGACTCGTTTCCGAAAACAACAACTCGCTCTCCCAAAAGTCGTCGGTCGTCGTCGTGCTGTCTCCACTTTCCCACCACTTCTCCCCCCACGATTCGAAAACGCGGCCGCCATCGGGACGTCGGTGCGACCCATCGGACGGCAGCGATTAGGCCACGACCCCTTCCCGTCCCCACCCTCTCTTTAAACCCACGCAAGCTCCACCAGCCTGGACGATCAAGCAGCACCACCTTCCACCGGATCACCGGCCGGCGCCACCATGACGGCGACGTCCTCGTCGAGGGCCCCACGGCGCCCCCGCATCCGCACCCGCGCGCCACCGCCGACGCCGATCCGGACCGGCCGCGGCGCACGCTCCGCGGCCGCCGACGAGCTCGTCCTCGCCCAGTTCCTCGAGGCCTCCCAGCGCGTCCCCGACCTCACCCTGCCCCTGAAGCAGAAGCGCTTCCACTTCCCGGCACCTCCGCCGGCACCAGAAATCCCCGCGCATGACCTTCTTTCCGGCGAGACGGCCGCCGTGCGGACGGCGGTCGGCGCCGCCTCGGAGGCCGGCGCGTTCCGCGTCGGCGGGGCGATTGGGGCCGCCGAGGTGCGCGCGGCCGTGGAGGCTGCGGAGGCGGTGTTCGGGGCGCCGGAGGAGGTGAAGAGGGATATGGGCAGGTTGTTTCGGAGGAGGGATCGGGTGGTCGGGGAGGAGCTGTACTTGCCCTGGCCGGTGAGCTCCGGCGTGGATCGGATGCTTGAGGCGGCCCTGCCCGGTTCGATGTACCGTGCGTTCAGGTGATTCTTAATGCTGCCACCTTGTAGTAAGTTTTGTCTCTTTGCTGCCTCCTCGCATTTGGTGCTACCCTTGTAGACAGGCTAGCAGTCTAGCAGGTTGCAACTGAATGTGAGTTGATCTAGACCTCTTTTGCAAGCGGAATTTGAACGGAAAATAACCAAAATAGAAATAGAGCTATACCTGGTTGATCAAATATGAAGTTGATAACTGACCGTGATAGATTGTTAGCGTGATAGCATGTCTGTATTCATGTAGACATAGAGCAAAAAACGAAGCTGAAATGCTGAATATACCTTTGCTTCTACAGAAATGAACTTTTGTCTGCAAGTCGTTGAACTATACATGGCACGTAACTGCCTGTGATCCCTTTGGCCTTTGCCGAAGATCAATTTACTCAGGAAAATCTTCTACAAGTAGCTGGTAATCTTCAAATGCAGATGACACAAATATGGTTTTATAATGCAAAAGCTACCAGGGTCGATATTTAAGATGCATACATTCCTATGTTTTCCCACAACTCAATCAAGGCAAAAACATCAAATAAATAACTTGATAAGCGCGTTAGGAAAAGGATGTGATTTCAAGATTGATCTCCTATGGGCTAACATGAGATCTTCCACTACTGCTAGGGAGAAGATAGATGTTGTCGCATCTAAAATGGAGGACCTCGCAAGATGTGTGGTCAGAGTCCTCTCTGATAATGTCAAGAATCCGAGCGATGTTTCTCTGCCTAGAGAAGCTCCATCGGTTCTGTGTCTAACATTGTATAACTGTAACAAGTTGAAAACATCTTGGGGAGATTTCGGCAGCACCAATCGTCCAAACTCTTACGCTTTGAGCGCCCACCTCTCTGGACGCGATCAGGAAATTTGCCTCCGGAACCAGGGCGGCTCAACCTTTTTCAATTTGCCGGCCAGCTCTGTGCTAGTTACCGTTGGCAAACAGATTCAGGTATCAAGTTAAATTATGGCATACTTTTCCATTAACTGAACTAGTTAATAGGCTCAGTTTTTTAATAAAAAACTGTTCATAATAAGTACTACAAAGTTCGGCCCATTTGTCATAATGTTCTGTATCTGTTAAGTATAGGCTGTGCTTGCTCTGAACTCTGTTTGGCCCATGTATATTCTGTCCCAACTTCCAAGTGTGGAGTATGACTGTGTTTGCTCTGAACTCAGGAATGGTCCAATGGGGAATTCAAGAGCGCTGTTGGCGAGATACTATTTGAGCTGACCGATGAACCAAACCCGTTCATGTCTCTGGAACTCTTGTACTCTCCAGGAGACTTGCATCTTGGTGATGTTGGCCTGCACGCTAGCCGCATTGACCGTCCCAAGACTGTTCCTCTCAGAGACCAGATTTTGATAGCCCTGGTTCTGCTAATTTTGTTCTACATCTTCTGGAGATAAGCTTGTCGTGTGCCTATATTTTCCCATGGCGTGAGCTTAGATGTCCAAGACTGTTTTACAGCTTTCTTGGACCCAAAGTATCTAATTTTCTGCCCTACTCCGGTAATTGATCATGGAGAAACACCGCCGTGGATGGTAGTGATAACGGGTGGTTCGAGTCTGGTTTGATTGAGATTGATTTGTTTCTTGGATGAAAGAAAAAAAACACAGAATAAAGTGAGGTACATTGCCTCTGCTGTTAGCTCATCCCAGTTGAGGAAAATGGGATGGATTGGAGTGGATTTTGATTGATTTTTTAGAAAGGGATTTTGGTCGACTTTTTATTTATAAAGGTCGATTGGTTTGTAGATTGAGGATTTGATTTACGGGGTCTCTTTCGAGATTGACGTGTTTATACTAAAAATGAGAATCATTTTCTTGTACATTATTTCTCCATTATGTAATGATCAGTCATGTATTCTAGCCATTTTTATGTGGCACGAGTTGAACAAACTGTCTTTTTTCTTTCGAAATGGGGAATAGCCCCGGCCTCTACATCAAAGTTATGCACACAATCTTTTATTGTGAAGTTTCAGATTTAAAGTTTACAATTCATGGATCACACAGGGTGGCAACAAACACCAGCCAACGAAATACAAAGGAGATGACACACTTAGAGCATCTCCACCGGCGGCCCCCAAAGCACCCCAAAGGCCCATTGGGGTGCCGGACACGAAAATCTTCCCCACCGGCACCCCCCAAATGGTTCAGCCTGACCCAATTTCTATCTGGCACCCCCGACCAGTCCCCCAACTTTGGAGACCCTCTCGGTGGTGCCGGACAGGCGCTTCGATAGGTGGAGCCCGCCTGCCAGTGACACATAACCGCGCAGGGCAGGAGGCCGTTCCGGCTAAATGGCGCCTGCTGCACCGGGAGGTTCCCCAGGCGACGCGACGGGACGCGGCACGACGGGATGGCGTTGCGGCTTCTCCACACGTCGCATTTACGCCGGTGCCATTCCCACGCGCCGGCGTTGCACCTTCTCCACGCGTAGCATTTACGTTGTCGCATCGCCCCTCGGACATTCCCGGTGTATAAAGCCCGCCTTCGTCGCCGCAGCCCTCCCACGCACTGCTAGTATTTCTCCAGTCTCCTCTCTCTCGCTGGCGTAGCTTTCCTCCACCGCCCAGCCACCATGTCGCACAACGCCGAGGCCAGCAGCTCGAGGGGAGGCCGCAGCCTCACCTAGGAGCAAGCGCGCCACTTCCACCGCTACGGTCGGCTTGTTCCCGCCGACTTCCGCCTACCCAAGGGGTGGGCGGTCAGCGTCGGCGGCCTCGCCGTGCCGCCTCTCCCAACCACACCCGAGGCCTTCAACCTCGCCGTCCTCATACGACGGAACGAGATGACGGAGGCGCAGCGACTGCTTCCCGAGAAAGCCGTCGACAACTGGGCGGCCTGTACCGAGCGGTTCAGAAAAGATTGCAACGCCGAGCTCGCTCTGTACAACGGCGCGCTGACGCCGATGTGGTACAACGCCGCCGGCCGGCACTTCTGGTGGGATGCCACGCAACACACGGTGCCCAGTGCCATTGCGGCTGCTCGGGCGCATGCCGCAATTGGGAGCAACATCCCCTTTCGGCTGCTACCACCGGTGCGGCGTGTCGTTCCCAGGGCGCGGGCAGACGCCTGCCACCGGGTCAAGGAAGAGCTCCGCTCCCCGCCACACGGAGGAGGTGGATGCGGCGTCGTCATCTGCGACGAGCGACGAGGAGGCCCGGTGATCCGCGACAACGGTCCGCCGAGGCGTCACTGCTAGGCCTCCTCCCCACGGCCGCATGTACGTACGCCGTCCTGATCCACTACCGGTGGAGGTGGTGCATGTGGGGTACCATGTGCCATCGCCATTGTGCGACGAATCGCACGACGGTGATTGCCCTGGCTTATACTAGACGCTGGTTGCGTCGGCGAGAGAGCTCGAGGAGGAGTAGCCGAGCTTCATGAAGACCATCGAGCTGACGGCGCAACGGGCTTTCTCCGGCAGTGGCAGCTGCGGGGCATCCACTTTTCGCACCAGACCTCTGGACGCCGCCTCCACCTTCCATGCAACCTCCTCCTCCTCCACGCTTGTGTAAGTTACGACAGCGACGACAACGATACCGTCGACTGGGAGTAGGGTTGAGTTGGGACGTGGACAAGGCCGGCTTTGTTTAAATTCATTCAAAACTTGTAAAATATAACGAAGATTGAGAAAATTTAAACACTTCCATATCGTTTTTTTGTCCCATTGGGGGGGGGGGGGGGGGGGGGGGGGGTGGTGACGGTGGAGGAGGCGAACTTAAAATGGCCGGACACCTGTCAGGCACCACCAAAGTGTGTCCGCTTTGATTGGTGGTGGACCATATATGGGAGCCGCCGGTGGAGATGCTCTTATGCATCATTCATGAGGAAACTGTCTGCCTCCATGGCAGTGTAATATTATTCACCCTACGCCGAACGGAACACTGTATTCAAGCTACAGCTTCTTGTTCCTATTGCCCTGTTGATTTCTCACTTATGATCACCTGAAAGGATCATGCGATAGATTGTGTAGTGGATTCGATCTCTGTCTATATTTTCTCAATGTGTCGGTCCAGAAATCCAGCACGTGATGTTTTGCCTACTTGGAATTTTGAACAGAAAACGGAAATGACAATCCGCAACTAGTTGCACCCGCAACTAGTTTTCGGATACCCCACTTCCGAGCGTCCATGTCTGGACGCTCGGAAGTGGGGTATCCGAAAACTAGTTGCGGGTGCAACTAGTTGTGGATAATTCCCTCTCAACAGAAAATCGTAGTTTTAGACTGTTGTTTTCGGTTTGGTGCCTAAACATAAAACATCATCGAACCAACACATCTGAACTGCCGCCGCCGCGTGACAATGGGATTCGAATCGGAATCGGCGAAGAACTCGATCGGATCTTGGTTCCTCTACGATTCAACCTAGATATCGCTTTATATTTGTAACGCTCGTTCAATCAAACAAACGAAAAGGAGAGCGTGCTTTATAGCCTAACACGGTACGCCGCCGGATTGCGGGCCACTCGATTCCACCTCCGGCGACCTTCTCTTCGTCCCACAGGGCGGCGTGTCGCTGCCCCAAACCCGACGACGGAAGCTTTGTCAGTTTCCGTGTTGAAAAAACTCACTTTTTTTTTAGTGAAGAAAGGCTTGGATTGTTTGGAGTGAAAAGAGTTCAAATCCTGGAGTGTGCAGGTAAATTATTTGAGTAAAGTACGAATCTCCTAATTGGAAGTTCTTCCGTCTGTATCTCAAGTTTTTTCCTATTGTAGTTTAATTGAAGAAAAAGCAAGTCCTTCTCAGGCGGTTGCCTATGGATCTACCGTCTGATCACAATGAAAGTCAATTTGAAGAAGAAGATAGGCTCAGTGCGCTACCTGATGACATACTTCTCAACATCCTTGAACGTTTGTATGTGCGCAATGCCATCCAGACCAGCACCCTGTCAAGGCGGTGGAAACACCTCCCGCTCACACTCTCACGCCTAGTTTTCCATGTTAATGAGTTCTTGCATTGCTCCGAGACTCGCGCAATGGGTAAAGTGATGTCTTCGTACTGTGAAGCAACGAAAAAGTTGCTGGCATCGACAAGTGCCATCAAGGATCTCCGCCTCATCTTCTACCTTGCAGACCCATGTCACCTGCACTCCATTGGGCAGGCTGTTGGCAATGCTGTTCAGAGTAGGAACATAGAGTTTCTGGAGTTCAACATATGGCCCGAGATCAGAGGTAAAAGATGCACTGAGCATCATGTGATGTTATTTGGCCGACGCTTCATGTCTTTCTTAGATGGCTGCCCCAACACATTTAGATAGCTTACAAGCATCACTCTGCGTAAACTGCAATTTGGTGAAACAGACATGCAAACCATCTTGAACGCATGCGACAAGCTGCAGTCCCTTTGCCTGCACTCGTGTAAACTAAGCGAGCTACATTCTGTACTGAAGATAGATGCACCTGGCTCCCAGCTTGTGGCGCTGGAATTGATCAGATGTTACTTGTCACAAGTTGAGTTGGTCTGTCTCCCGCTCTTGGCTCGTCTGTTCTACGATACCTGGTTATCCACTAAATCTCCACTAGTATTTGGCTATGTCCCCCGGCTTCATAACTAAGAGTTGCCTCCGCCCTATTGTCTTGGCAGATCCCATTCCCGTTGAGTGGGTTTCTGTCTAACACCAGTAGCCTAACAACTCTTTATCTGGATTTCCGTGATGAAATGGTTTGGTTTCAACCTGAAGATCCCCGAAAGCTACTCCCGGTATTCAGAAATCTGGAAGTTGCACATCTGTATGATATTTTCGCTGACTGTGACCTTAAGTGGACTTTATTATTTCTCGAAGCCGCGCCTTCCCTCCATAGCTTTTATCTCAGTATATCACGTCATATATGTGGACGGTACAAGCTTTCATGCGCTGATAATGCTCAAAAGACCAATGTGCTGTGGGATGCATCAGATTTCAAGCATTACAATTTAAATTTATTGGACATCAAAGGATTTCAGAATGAAGAGAAGATGATAAGTTATATAAAGCTTGTGATGGAGCGAGCAGTGTATTTGAGGAACATCCATCTGCATTATAAGGAGCGATGCGAACGCTGTGACTGTATAAATAAGCAGGCTGCATTGCCTGTCATGTCCAAGTTTCAAAATACTGAAGGAGAGAATGATCTAGTACGGAAGCAAGTCACCAATGGATCATCATCATCATCTATAAAGATCATCATAGGATGAACTTGCTAATAAGTCAACCGTGCAAAGGTTTGTAAGACAGCGCTACACGCTTTCTAGGCTGTGGACTGTAGCTGCACTTGTTCCTATAGTGTTCCACGTTTAGTGTTAGAAAAAACACACATCTGAAATGTGCTTGAAATTTTGCATCTTCCAGATACAGTGGCATCAGGCAAAGTGGAGTAGATATTTAGTACGTACGTGGTATTGTGGTAATGTCATCGCCGAACATATACAGAAGAAGTAGGCGTCCGTCCGGTGCCGACGGTACGGCAACCACCAGCTGACCAGCCTACGTCTGTAACGGGATTGTGACAAAACGTCGGAGGTCTGAGGGAATTGAACGCTCACCTGCAGGCTGCAGTACTGCCCCGCCTCGAACTGTAGACAAATAGTCCTCACTAGCAGCATCCCACCTGCTTGTACGTACTCGTGATCTCCGCGAGAATACAAAACGGCGAGCCCAAAAACCCTCGCGTCCTCCGGGTCCCTCTCGATCGGCCTTGGCTAAACTGCGGATCCACCACGCGTTTCCCTTCAGAGTTTGCGCGGCCTCATATGCGTTTGCTACAGGCCCGGAGAGAGATCACCTGAATGAACGACGTGCGAGTGCGACCACCCCCTCCGTCTCATGTCCGGTAGTGAGATATACCTGGGCTGGGACCTTGTCTCGAAAATCTGGCAGCGAGCGATCCGCCGGGACCAAGGGAGGGACGTCCCCACCCACCTGATGCCAATCTCTCAACCCCTACCTTCTGTTCACGCATGATGATGATGATGAGTATTGTGTGTACTAGCACTAGTAGTTATAGAAATAGTCCCTCGTTAATCATTGCAATCATCAGCGCCATCTTTGCTACTACTGCTTCCGGTCCTGTTGTTCGGTTCTTTGTTTTGCCTACCCCACATAATTCTCACTAGGCTACCCGAAAAATCTAGATGTTGATAATGATGTACTTACCAACAAGCAAATTTCAATTCGAAAAACATTATATTTTGAGACACACAAAAAAGACAAATCTGACAAATTTTGGAAGGTTCAAAATTTGGCACTGTTCACTACTCAAGATCTTCATTTTGTCATTTTTACAGTCTAGAATACAACGTATTTCTGGTCGAAACTTTGCAACTTGATAAAATATATCATTGCCTACCTCTAGGACCTTTTTCAGATTTTTCTGAAACTTTAAATATCGATTTCCAAATTTTCGAAATAAAGCGCTACATGTAGGCCAGGCTACAAAACTCCACTCTCCTCGACTACCCTTGTTTTCTTTTTGTCATGTCAGTTGTGCTCCCTGATTATTTATTGTTAAAGCATCTTCACCGGAACACCCAAAGCACTCCCAAATGTCCATGGGTTAGGTCCCAAAAAAATGCCCCCAGCAGGACCCCATAGGTGGCCCGGACACGAAAAATGTCAAGCGACACCGAGCCACCCCAAGCTTGGGGACTCTCTAGGGGTGCCGGACACGACCCTGCGACGGACTGACACACATGTCACCCACTCTAATGCGCGGCTAGTGGTGTGAGCTATCCACTGAGAGTATTCTTTAGGCACACCATCAGTGGATCTAGCCCGTTCTGAAGCGGTCCACTCACGGGATTTTCTGTGGTTAGTCACACCTCGTGTGTCTTATTTTTAGTGTTATATGACAGAAGATCCACTTAGTGTGTCGAGTGGCCTACCAACTCTCAAGAGATCCATTCACAAGATTTTCGGTGTCAAGGTGTGCTCGTGTGTCATGTTTTTTCATCGGCTATAAAAAATAAACTTCATAGAACATACCGTAATCCAGTATTTTCCGTTCTGTTTGGGTGTTGTTGGGAACACCAACACCTATTGTGTCAGACATGTATCTGTCACTTCAAAGGGAACACTTTTTAGGGGTGGCGGACAGATTTCTCGAGGTGCTGGTGGAGATGCTCCTAGTGGAGAGATGTCGTAATGATTGTAATTTGGATGTTTGAGTAATATAAGTTCTTTCGCAAAACAAAAAAAAAGCAACGAGCAAAGGAGCAACGCTTTTGGGCAAATGCAGTAATGCACACTTGGCTCGGTACACATCACACGCCATCATGGTAACAAGACCGGGCGATGTACTGGCCGTGGTACGTGCTCTGTGATGAACAAACTCTGATGTCCCTGTCAATCTGGTACAGTCGATTTTCATGGAATTCATTTCAGATTCCATACCCAAACGTGTTTGGCTGTCATGGAATTGGAATGTCATTTCAATTGGAATTTCAAAGAATGCCTATGCTATGTTAAATCAATTCATGTCCCTAATGCTGTCATTTCTCTAGAATTCATTTCATTTCATTTTGGCCAAATGAAATAAAATGATGGGTGCCAAACGAGTCTTTAGTGATATGTCCACCGTGCTCCCTTTGCAGTGAAAGCACCACGGCCTTATTACTTTCGCACCGTCGTGTTGTGTTGATCGATGTGGCTTGTCCCCCTCTCTCTCTCTGCAACTTGGGTGGTACTCACATAGTAAGTATTAAGTCGGTACAAAAAAGGACACCATTGAATTTCTTTCCGGGGAAGGGCCCGAGTGATACTCCGTAGCTCTAAGTAAATCCTTGTTTTCTGAAAACGGAGGCAAAAGAATTGCCTCATCCATTAATTAAGAAGAGAGTTGCCCAATGAGTAAATCCTTTCAAGGGCACTAGTCATTCAACTATGCCATGGAGCCTGCTTGAGTTTCATGCTTTCTCAATCGTCTCTTAGCTCATTTCTGCTGCAAATTTTACTGTCTAACTATCTTGTTCCTGCTCTGTTCTCTTCTCTGGGACGTGATGCCTCAAAGTTAAAGCGCGCTCACTGACTAATCACTGGGCCGGCACTGCACCATCCAAAGACCTCTCCGATCGATGTAGAAGAGCCGTCGTAAATGCCCGATATGTGTAGCTGCATCTCAGTGCCTTTTGTCAGGGTTTGCATAGATGCATGTAGTAGGAAGCTGCTGTGGTCTGCGGCTTCTTGAATAAAAATTTCACACTGGATATAATGCTGCAGCGCAGTGCTGGTCGCATGCCATGCCATTGCCCTGTTGAATCTTATCTCGATCCAGCCGAGCGAAACTACTACTACTGCTTCTGTCTTCTGATGGTTGGCAGGCACGAGCTGCAGACGAGCTTAAATCCGCTCGGTAGATCGATCTTGGCAAATGGCGAGAAAGCGCCTCAGGAATCGCAGGGCATACTACCACCAAGCTTTGAAGCTTCATGGAACAAACGGCCATATGGTAAGTTCATTATTATCATCTGTGGCGCGTTGAAGCTCTGAATCGGGAGACAGATCGCCATCAACGTTCTGTCGGTTCTGACTAGGGTGCAAGGGTAGAGACGAAGCTTCTTGCAACAGTAACCCAGGATCTCATGTGCGCAACAGCGCAAGTTAGGCTGAGGCGATCGATCGGTGCAGGAAGCTTGCACTGTTCGCCCACCCTGTGCGAGCACATACATGTTGACCTGAGAGCCGCTCGTACTGAAGAATCGGGCGTGAGCTGTGCTTGTTGGCGTCCAGATTCAGGTGGTGCAGTAGGACCAAAGGACCGTCAAGATGGCCCAACACTACACCGCTGTTTCTGGGTATTTTGTGGAACCAAAGACCCTGTTCAAAATGTTGGGATCGTCCGTGTGGGATTAACATCTTCAGTAGCTTAAGCTTTACACCATTTTTTTACTTCTCCTTCAAAGCTCACGTACACTTTCAGCTGAATTACGGTCCAATTGGTTAGTTGTTTGAGTTAATGCTGTAATGCTGGCTGAGAGATAGAACAGACATTCGGGCATTGTGACCTGAGCCATCATCGGCCTCCCCCACACCAGATGCTGCGAATTCAACGGCTGTTCGCGTGATGTGAAGGCGGTGGTTGATTGCAATCATGCTGTGTTGTTGTTATCCCACAACATTTGCAGACGAGATAGCGAGCTAACTAATGTCGATGCATGCAAATGCATGGGACCCTCCGCAGCATGCACGCACACAAATGGACAAATGTAGTGGCGCTACATCCTTCTCATAGAACAATTTGGGGGTATCCCATGTTTTCAAGTGGACGGAGGGAAGACGAAATTCAGTCGAATGATGGCCCCATCATAATATGTTCCGCTAATGGCTCCTCTATCCCCTTAAGGCCCAGATTGGTTAGGTCCTTTTTTTGCCCGACAGATTCCGGAGCAAATCCGGTGAACCAAGCGGGGCCTAACGGAAATTATGAACCGAAGAAGTTCTCAATGTAAGCTAATCTTTAGGAAGAAAAAAACAAGGCCTATCAGGACTAGCCCTTGGTGACATTTTTCATAGAAGAAGCTAATTTGTGAGAATTCTTGGAAATTCGGCTCCAGACGGGAGTCGAACCCAGGTCGCCATGAGCGAGCAGCGCACACCTAACCACCGGGCCGCAGCCCCGTTCTCAATCTTTAGGACGACATGTTCAAATCAAATTACTAGGGTCGCGCATAAGAGTAGACATTCCTTGCACCCGAGCTCCCATACTCCCGCTACTTTAAAATTTTGAAAAATATGTTTAAAAGTTCCAAACAAAATCTGAAAAAAGTCGTGCATGTTCTTGATGATCTATCATATAGAGTATTTTTTGGACAAATCTGGCCCTTTTGAGCAACTAAATACATGTATGGCCTCTTTTCAAAACTATTTTCAAATCTGACCTCTTGAGGTCGACGTCAAAGATGATGGAGCTGAACTTGTTCAGTTCGGCGCCATCTAGATTTGGAAATAGTTTTGGAGAGGCCAAAACTAAGATAAGTTTCGCTCAGAGGCCATATTTGGCAAGAAAAAAATACTCCTATAGACATGCAAAATCACAATGTGAAATAATTTGTATTCCAACCTACACAAAAATGACAAATTTACAGATATGATTATAGTCAACAAAGCATAGTTTCAAATCTCCAACTTTCGTCATTTTGTGTAGACTGTAATATAAATATTTTTGCATTGAGATTTTGCATGAATGCAGAATACATCATTGAGAACATGCATGATTTTTTTGGATTTTTAAACTTTTAAATATTTTTATTTTTTTAAAATAAAGAGTTCAGTGGAGCTCGGGAGCAAAAAACCACTTTCCGCGTGGGTAAAGTGATTACACCTACCCCAAAATGAGTTATTAGCATAAAACCACCACTTTGCTGCTTAAATTGCGGAAAAACAACACTTTACCTTTGCAGGAACAAATCCCACCATATTTTGGTCTATCTTTGCAATATGCGCAAAACCCTATTTGAACTCGAATTGACAGCAAAACTGACAATGGGGCCCACACAGCAGGCTGACGTGGCAGGTAGAGACTGCGCACGGCCGTTTGCCGTTGATAACGTCCGTTGTGGGGCCCACTATCAGGTTGCTGTTTCTTAATTTTTCGGCTGTTTCCCCCTTCTTCATTGTTTCGTCTTCACTCTCTCAACCAGCTCGAGCGAGTCTGTCGCTGCCGACGCCATAGAGTCATCGCCGCAGGGTGTCCTTGCACGCTCTAAGCCGGCTGTTGTCGGCATGCCTAGCTGGAACGAGACGAATCATCGAGTCAGTCCTGGTTAGGGGTAAGTTCCTCATATTTAGGGTTAGGGTTTGGTTCCGATGATTTGGGAATTTTTTATTCTCTATTTCTTCGATGGTTAGGGAATTTCTATGCTATTCGTGTTCCTACAGGACATCAGCAATGCGTACTATGCTCCAAATACCCGTGACGACCCCACATTACACGGGTGGCGGTGGGTTGTCCTGAGTGGTGTCGCGTGCACAAGCTGGAGCCGCAGAAGTGTGTGGCATTTAAAGGGACGAACACAGATCGTAGATTCCACATGTGCTCGCAAGATGGAATTTTATTGCTCGATTTGATTCAGTGAAGTGTTAAGCTCACTTTAGTTAAGTTAAGTGTTAAGTGCTTTATTTGAGTGCAGTAGTGTTAGCTAGGTTGTTAGTTTAGTGCAGATGGATAGCTAATTTTTTTGAATTTTAATTTATTTTTTTGAATTTTATGGATAGCTAGATTGATTACTTTAGGGTTGTTATAGTTCCAGAAAACCTTTCATACAGTAATGTGATGGTTTTGTTCAATGCAAATAGATAAATGCAATATTTAGTTAGTACAAATCATATATCAATTTTCTGAATTGATGGTTCCTGTCATAGTTTCTTTTTGTAGCAAGTCAAGAATTGTGGTTGTGTGTCTTGGTTAGATGAACAGTGGCCAACAACACTCAAAAATACTTTTGGTATGTTGTGGGTATGTATCATGACAACAACAATGCTAGGTTGGATGAGAGGGTTCAGAATGCTATGGTCCAATGGTGGTGAAGGAGCTACCTCATGAGAAGAACAAGCTTGGGAATAAATACTCAACTCTCTTAGCTGATGTGAAGAAAATCATGATGAAGCTGAGATAAAGATGGTGGAGGACAACTTTTGATACGTCTCAAACGTATCTATAATTTTTGATTATTCCATGCTTGTTTTATATCATTGCTACATATTTTTACTATAGTTTTATAACATATTAGGACATTTTCCCGACTAACCTATTAACAAGATGCCCAGTGCCAGTTCCTGTTCTCTGATGTGTTTTGTTTCAGAAAAGTTATTAAGGAAATTTTCTCCAAAAGGCCTGAAATTTCACGGGCGTCATTTTTATCACGAAGTCCAAAGGAGAGCCGGAGGGGCCCACCAAGGTGGATTATTAGTCATAGATGCAGCTGGATAGCGGTCTATGTATTTTGATGTAATGCCCAATTAATTATTACAATGAACTTTATCTTGTCATAATAGCATTGTCATGCCCTCACAATTTTTCAATTGCTTAGCTGTAATTTGTTCACCCAACATGTTTATTGTTTTATGGAGAGACACCATTAGTGAAACTATGGCCCCCGGTCCATTCTTTTACATTGTTTACAACTCGCTTCCTTTGCTTTTAATCATTAATTACTTGATGTTCCTTTTTTTACTTTTATCATTGTTTTCCACACCATACGTTTAATCTCTTTGTTTTCAGCAAGACAGGAAGATTAACAACCTTCCTGGATTGCTTGGGCAAAGTTGAGTGTCTGTGTTGTGCGTAGGTCCACGCCAATCTGCTTGCGCCATAGTGGATTGACACCATGTTGAAGCCTTTCAAGTCCTACTGGTTCAATAAACCTTGGTTTCATAACTGGGGAAAAAACTTCCATCGATTGCACAACATCACCTTCCTGTTGGGGTTCCCAACGGGTGGTGATCCCACCATCAACTTTCACAGGATTAAGGGAAAAAGTGAGGAGGATTTGGGGCAGATGAACAAGGAGAGTAATCTGCTAAATAATGAAGTGGAAGTGCTGAAGAATGAACAGGGTGTGCTGAAGTAGGTGCAGAAATCTCAAGTAGAGGTAATGAAGACCAGGCAGAACAAATGGGATGATGAAAGAGAGACCATGAAGGGGGAAAAGAAAAGGCGTGAGTACATGCTCTTTGATCTGCTCAAAGCTAGTGATGCTAACAATGACAAGGTGAAAAGGATCAAGGCAATTCATGATGAGTTATTTGTAATCTTGGCACGTAGTAATGTTGAACCAACAGTGAACTATGTCTATTTAGCTTGTAGGCATGTATGTGTTATGTTGAACTATTTCTGTTGTTGTGGTAATGTATCTTTTGAGCCCTTGTGTTGTGGTAATGGTGAATTTGAATTAAATGTGCTGGTGAATTTGAATTAAAGGTTCTGGTGAATTTGAATTTAAATTAAAGGTGCTGCTGAATTTGAATTAAAGGTGTTGGTTGATACGTCTCAAACGTATCTATAATTTTTGATGTTCCATGCTGTTATTATATCAATTGCTACATGTTTTGGCTACACTTTATATCATTTTTATGCATTTTCTGGGACTAACCTATTAACAAGATGCCACAGTGCCGTTCCCTGTTTTCTGCTGTTTTTGGTTTCAGAAAATATTAAGGAAATATTCTCGGAATTGGACGAAACAAAAGACATCGTCAATAATATCACGAGGAGATCACGGAGTCCAAAGGGGAGTCGGAGCAGACCCACCAGGGGGCCACGCCACACTAGGGCGCGGCCCAGGGTGGGCCCGCGCCCCCCTATGGCGTGGTGGCCCCCCTCGGCCACCGACGCCGCCTCTTCGCCTATATATTCTCCGCGACGCGAAAACCCTATTACGGTCGATCATATTCCACGAAAAGTTCCGTCGCGGCCGTCATCGTCAATCTCAGATCGGAGGAGTTCTGAAGCTCTTCCCGGCACCCTGCCGGAGGGGAGATCATCACCGGAGGGCTCTACATCACCATGCCTGCCTCCGGAGTGATGCGTGAGTAGTCCACCCCTGGACTACGGGTCCATAGCAGTAGCTAGATGGTTGTCTCTCTACCTTGTGCCTCCATGTTTAGATCTTGTGAGCTGCCTAACATGATCAAGATCATCTTATTGTAATGCTAGATGTTGTGTTTGCTGGGATCCGATGAATATTGATACCATGTTTATTCAAGTTGTTTATCTATGTGCTCTTGATCTTGCATGCTCTCCGTTGCTAGTAGATGCTTTGGCCAAGTAGATGCTTGTGACTCCAAGAGGGGGTATTTATGCTCGATAGTGGGTTCAGTCTCTAGATATCTGGATCAGTGACAGAAAGGTCTAAGATGGTAGATGTGCTGTTGCTACTAGGGATAAAACATTGGTGCAGTGTCCAAGGGCACTTGTATTGATTACATTACACACTTTACTTCATGCAATAATCTGTTGTTAGCAACTTAATACTGAACAGGATGCGGATGCTGCCTTGAAGGTGGATTATTTAGGCATAGATGCGGTTGGAATAACGGTCTATGTACTTTGTTGTAATGCCCAACTAGATTTCATAGTAGACATCTTGGCATGTATTGCATTGTTATGCCCTCTCTATTTGTCAATTGCCCAGCTGTAATTTGTTTACCCAACATGCTAGTTATCTGTTCTGAGAGAGACACCACTAGTGAACTGTGGACCCTGGTCCAATTTCCTCATACTGTTTACACAACCTGCTGCAATCATCTGTTTCCTGTTACTTGCTGTTTTCCTGCTGTTTTCCACACCATACGTTTAACTCTTTGTTTCTGCAAGACCGGAGAGATTGACAACCTCTCTGTTTCGTGTTGGGCAAAGTTCTGGTTTGTGTCTGTGCAGATTCCACGTTGGTGCAAGCTCCCTAGCGCCAGGGGGAGTCAACATCAACAACCTTCCGATAGATCGTCAAGTCCTACTGGATTAAACCTTGGGTAGATTATTCAAGGGAAAACTTCTGCTGTCTACATCATAACCTTCCTCTTGGGGTTCACCAACACGTAGCCATCAAGCTGTTTTCTGGCGCCGTTGCCGGGGAAGTACTCATCATCACCATCATCATCATCCTCAAATACTCTCCCGTCAACCAGGCACCAGCTGTTTTCTGGCGCCGTTGCCGGGGACTTGGAGGCTATTGGAAAGGGGAGTCTCTCAGTTCCAATCTCTTTACTTTGTTTTTTGTCTTGTTTTAGTTTTGTTTTGCTTGCTGTTAAAAATCAAAAACCAAAAAAATTAAATTCCTGCATCTAGTTTATTTCGGTTTGTTATTATGTCTAGTTCTTTGCTTGCTATTCATGGGTACTTTGCTTGAAACTTGTCCTATGGCTGAAAACAACTTGAGAAACCTTTATGAAATTTATCTTGAGCTAGGACATGATGTGTTTGAAGAGAAAATTAAAAAACCTATGGAACTTTATTTGCATGATAGTACCAATGATATTGGTATACACTCTTTGAACATGGTTGTTGCTAATGCTATGGAAAATATTAAGCTTGGGGAAGTTGGTAATGATACTATTGAAATAACTTCTTTTGATAAATTTGAGGTAGACAAACATTCCTTGACTCAAGAGAAAGCAAAAATAACAGAAGTACCAAATATTTCCCCCAATGTTGTTTATGAAAATCCATGCTATTTTGATAAGTCTTATGATAATCCTCTTTTTATTCCTAATTTCGAAATGCATGGTAATGAGAGTGTTTGCTTAGAAAATGTTTATGATAAAGCTCTAGATGATGGTCCTATGTTGCTTGATAATATTATTAATTCTACTATTGAGAGTGATCAATCAACTTGTTTCAATATGTCTAAAAGTGGGTTTGAAATTTTTGATCCCACTATCTTGCTTGATAAAAGTTATGTGTTTGTAGATCATAAAAAGCATGCTTTATGTGATAGTTATGTTGTTGAGTTTGTTTATGATGCTATTGAAAATTATTATGAGAGAGGGAAAGATGGTTTTAAAAGTTTTCATGTCACTAAAACACCTCTCTTTGTGTTGGAAGTTTTAAAGTTATTTGTTGCATCTTCTATGCTAGTGCTTTATGCTTCAATGATTTTTTTTACAATATTCCTTGCATAGGAAGTGGGTTAGACTCAATGTTTTGATATTTGCCTCTTGATGCTCTCTTTGTTTTTCAACTCTTATTCTTATGAGAGCATCATTAAAATCCTAAAGCCTAGCTAAAGGCATTAAAGAAAAGCACTTGTGGGAGAACCCATGTGTCAAGGATGCTTGTTTACCTCTGTAGCAACTCCTTTGTATCTTTTATTTGCTGTTTTGTTGTGCCAAGGAGAGTTACTAATGCAAAGTTGGTTTTTATTTTCGGGACTGCATTGGGACAGATTGCTGTTCGTCACCGTTTAATTCAGTAGAAAATCAGAAAAAATCGAAAAATGCTGAAACTTTTTGTGCATGTTCCTGATGATGTTACGCAACTTTCATTATTTCAAAAGTTCTTCATCTGAGCATCGTAAGTGCCTCGAAAAAATTCGTCATTACAGACTGTTCTGGTTTGACAGATTCTGTCTTTTATTTTGCATTCTCTCTTTTACAAGTTTTTAAGTGGTTTCTTTTCGTGTAAAAGTGCCCACTTGAGCCTAGTAACAGTGGCTAATGTTTAAAATAGTTGGCTTGTGAGTTTTGTCTTTGCTAGAACTTTGAAGTATTATCTTTTAGTGCACTAACCTGCTAATGAGAAAAGCTGTTAAGTTTTGGTGTGAAGGAAGTTTTCAAGTGTTGATAGAGGAGAATGATATTACATGATCAAGAAGAGTGAAGAGCTTAAGCTTGGGGAGGCTTACCTCCCCAGCATATTTCAAGAAGACTCAAGCATCTAAGCTTGGGGATGCCCAAGGCATCCCCTTCTTCATCTACAAATTATCAGGTCATCTCTAATGGTGCTATATTTTTATTGCTTCATACTAGTGTACTCTTCCTTGGAGCGTCAGTGTGTTTTTGTTTTCAGTTTGTTTTGTTTTGTTTGCTGTGCTATACTTGTTGGATCCTAGTATTCATGTTTGGGAGAGAGACACGCTCCACTTTTTCATTAGAATACTCTTGTGCTTCACTTATACTTGTTGAGTATTCCTGTCTAGTTGCTGTTATTGCTTTAGCTCTCAGTTTTTCATGTATCTCTTGTTAGAGCTTCAGTTTCTTTTGAAGAAAGTACTCTCTTGCTTCACTTATATCTGTTTGGAGAGTTGTCAAATAAGTTGATTGGTGTTTGGTTGGACCAGAAAAATGCTATGCATGTGGTAGTGGTATAAAATGCTTACATGAATCTTTTTAGATCGTTGTCTTGAGTAATTTGATGCTTGCCAATTGTTTTGAGCTGTCAAGTAATTAATGTTTAAGCTTGTGCATCATGTAAGTAATGGCTATTAATGAAGAACTACTATAAGGATTTTCTGCTATAATAATCTGTTGCATAATTGGAAGTCCATAGTAGTCTAGATAATTTTTGGATGAAGGCTATGTGTTAACAAGGAAGACAGTGGGAGTCTATGGTTCGTCAAACCTTGTGTTTTATGTACACTCTTGCTATTCCAGTTGATAATGATGTTTGCTTATAATAACCTTGCTAGCCTAAACTCTGTACTAAGAGGGAATGCTTCTTGTACATCCAAAACCTTGAGCCAAATCCATGCCACCTGTGTCCACCATACCTACCTATTATGTGGTGTTTTCACCATTCCAAGTAAATTTCTTCATGTGCTATCTACTAACTACTCAAAACAATTTCCTTTTTGTGTCACTACTTGAAAAGCTCATAAGGACGTAGTAGTGAGATTTGTCATCTTCCATGCTAATTAATTTACAAGGATTGGCAGCTTCATCTGCTTCTCCACCTTTTATTTTGCATTAAAGAGCTGGTTAGTCCACCCTATAAATAAATAAATAGACACTCCTCCATGGTGAATGTTGGTGGGCACCCGAGGATTCGGTTAGCCATGGTTTGTGGAAAGTAAATGGTTGGGAGGAGTGTCACCAATAAGTGCTTGTTACAAGTGCAGTCCTAAAAACTCTCGGAACCGCTCTAAAAGTTAGTTAGCCATGGAAGATGACAAGTACCTGCTATTTGATTTGTTGACACCTGTATACACCATTACCTTACAAAACAATATTTTATGCTCTCTATATGCCTTCGGGAACTACAGCTCTAGCACATGATGTTAATCCCTGCTTCCCTCTGCGAAGGGCCATTCTTTTACTTTTATGTTGAGTCAGTTTTCCCACTTCTTTCTGTCTACTTAAGCAAACATCATTGTCAACTCCAGTATAACAGTTTTTACATAACTTTGTGTTTGGTTGATCATATTCTTTGCATTGACATTATCTATATGATATACATGTTGAAAGTTGAAGCAAAAGCTGAAGCTATTATCTTCCTTTGTGTTGATACAAACACTTTCATGTTGAAATTATTGCTGCTGTGAACTAACTATTATGTTAGACTATTATATCTCTAAATGTTTTATAGTATTATTCATGAAAGTTTGCACTTGTGTGATCACTTATGTTTACTCTTTATTTACTTGCTTGCAAACTATAGACCATTGGCTTGGATCACTTCATTCAGATCATGTGCATTACATTGTTATTTGATCAAAGATTGTGTTGGTAGCATGTCACTTCAAAAATTATCTGTTTTTATCGTTTACCTACTCGAGGACGAGCAGGAACTAAGCTTGGGGATGCTTGATACGTCTCAAACGTATCTATAATTTTTGATGTTCCATGCTGTTATTATATCAATTGCTACATGTTTTGGCTACACTTTATATCATTTTTATGCATTTTCTGGGACTAACCTATTAACAAGATGCCACAGTGCCAGTTCCCTGTTTTCTGCTGTTTTTGGTTTCAGAAAATCTATTAAGGAAATATTCTCGGAATTGGACGAAACAAAAGACATCGTCAATAATATCACGAGGAGATCACGGAGTCCAAAGGGGAGTCGGAGCAGACCCACCAGGGGGCCACGCCACACTAGGGCGCGGCCCAGGGTGGGCCCGCGCCCCCCTATGGCGTGGTGGCCCCCCTCGGCCACCGACGCCGCCTCTTCGCCTATATATTCTCCGCGACGCGAAAACCCTATTACGGTCGATCATATTCCACGAAAAGTTCCGTCGCGGCCGTCATCGTCAATCTCAGATCGGAGGAGTTCTGAAGCTCTTCCCGGCACCCTGCCGGAGGGGAGATCATCACCGGAGGGCTCTACATCACCATGCCTGCCTCCGGAGTGATGCGTGAGTAGTCCACCCCTGGACTACGGGTCCATAGCAGTAGCTAGATGGTTGTCTCTCTACCTTGTGCCTCCATGTTTAGATCTTGTGAGCTGCCTAACATGATCAAGATCATCTTATTGTAATGCTAGATGTTGTGTTTGCTGGGATCCGATGAATATTGATACCATGTTTATTCAAGTTGTTTATCTATGTGCTCTTGATCTTGCATGCTCTCCGTTGCTAGTAGATGCTTTGGCCAAGTAGATGCTTGTGACTCCAAGAGGGGGTATTTATGCTCGATAGTGGGTTCAGTCTCTAGATATCTGGATCAGTGACAGAAAGGTCTAAGATGGTAGATGTGCTGTTGCTACTAGGGATAAAACATTGGTGCAGTGTCCAAGGGCACTTGTATTGATTACATTACACACTTTACTTCATGCAATAATCTGTTGTTAGCAACTTAATACTGAACAGGATGCGGATGCTGCCTTGAAGGTGGATTATTTAGGCATAGATGCGGTTGGAATAACGGTCTATGTACTTTGTTGTAATGCCCAACTAGATTTCATAGTAGACATCTTGGCATGTATTGCATTGTTATGCCCTCTCTATTTGTCAATTGCCCAGCTGTAATTTGTTTACCCAACATGCTAGTTATCTGTTCTGAGAGAGACACCACTAGTGAACTGTGGACCCTGGTCCAATTTCCTCATACTGTTTACACAACCTGCTGCAATCATCTGTTTCCTGTTACTTGCTGTTTTCCTGCTGTTTTCCACACCATACGTTTAACTCTTTGTTTCTGCAAGACCGGAGAGATTGACAACCTCTCTGTTTCGTGTTGGGCAAAGTTCTGGTTTGTGTCTGTGCAGATTCCACGTTGGTGCAAGCTCCCTAGCGCCAGGGGGAGTCAACATCAACAACCTTCCGATAGATCGTCAAGTCCTACTGGTCCGATTAAACCTTGGGTAGATTATTCAAGGGAAAACTTCTGCTGTCTACATCATAACCTTCCTCTTGGGGTACACCAACACGTAGCCATCAAGCTGTTTTCTGGCGCCGTTGCCGGGGAAGTACTCTTCATCACCATCATCATCATCCTCAAATACTCTCCCGTCAACCAGGCGCCATTGGTCAATTTGAATTTGACTTAAAGGTTCCGGTGAATTTGAATTAAAGGTTTTGGCGAATTTGAATTAAAGTTTTTGGTGAATTTGAATTTGAATTGTCGACAGCCGTCGGGGGTTTTCAAACAACCCTCGACGGTTTTTCGATAACCTTCAAGGGGTCTCAGACAACCCTCGAGAGGTCTCACACAACCCTCGACGGGTCTCAGAGTTCTCTTAAAACCTCGAGGGTTCTCAGACGACCGTCGAGGGGTCTTAGACAACCCTCGACAATTCTTGATAACCCTCGAGGGATCTTACACGACCCTTAGCGGGTCTCGGCCAACCCTGGACGGTTCTTGACAACCCCCGACGATTCTCAGACATTTCAAATAAACTTTAACAAAATTTCGGGTATTTCTAAAATCATGAAAAATAGTAGAATAAACTCAAACAAAATTTGGAATATTTATAAAATCATGAAAAAATAGAATAAACTCAAAAAATATTTTGAGTTGTTCTAAAATTATGAAAAGTACTAGAATAAACTCAAAAAATATTTGGAGTCTTTCTAAAATCATGAAAAAAATAGAATAAACTGAACAAAAAAAATTAGTCCTTCTAAAATCACCCAAAAATACTAGAATAAACTCAAAAAACTATTTGAAGTCCTTCTAAAATCACTCAAAAATACTAGAAGCAATTTCAAGTGCATTGTACTCAACACTCGTAGATTTATGAACATAGTCTTAAACAGAATAGCAACAGATGGTCTCACAGCACATAGTCTTACACATCAAAATAGACAATCCGCACATTAATATACCACATCAAGATATTGTTGTTCCCATCTCTCCCCGTATATTAGGTGTGGTCAACATCAAACTTTGTAAAGAGTATCCCAATATATAGGGAAAAAATGTCAGCATCAATAAAAATGTATAGCATGAAAATTTATTTAATGTAATTTTAACAATATTAATTTAATATTTTATATTTATTGATATTTTTCTATAAATTTGGCCAATCTTAGAAACCCTGACTTTCAGTAAAGCTAATATGGAGACTAATTTAAATTGGAGGGAGTACTCGAGAAGTGAATTCTTTCAGTATTGCTGGGTGTGGGATCTCCGGAGTACGGTAGGCACAGACACGCAGTCCCTCCTGTATGAGTAGAAACTTTTTTTTCAAGGATATGCCCTGGAAGGCATATCAGTTTTCAAAAAAGAAGAGGCCAAGCGGCCGAATTACAACGCGGGCTGGCACAGACGCCGAGCGCGCAACCACACTGCCGTAGCAGCTCGATACCCTAGATACATAGTGGACTACTCGCCAAACCTCCATCGCTCCGCCTGCCCTAGGCTACCCCTGAAGAGACCGGCGACACGCCAGGTTTCTCCCTCTAACCTAATCGAGTCTAGCACCCTACCGACCGATGGTGTTGTGCCGTCGAAAACAATGTCATTCCGGTGGTTCCACAGAGTCCACGCCACGAGGGCTAGCGCCGTCCACAGATCCCTACAGTCTCTCCTCGGCGCCGTCCTGGAGCAGAGCAACTCCTCCAAGGTCGCATCAGCCCTCGGGGTCCAGCCTGGGACCCCCCAGCTGAGGCAACATCTCGTCCAAACCTCCCGAGAGAAGACGCAGCCCACCAGGAGGTGATCAATGGTCTCGTCGTGCTGGTCGCAGAGGGGACAAGAGGTGGGGCGAGGGAGATTTCGCCGAGCGAGCCAATCCGCTGTCCAGCAACGCCCCCGGAGAGCAAGCCACGTAAAGATCTTGCACTTGGAAGGAGCCCTAGAGCGCCAAATGGCGAGAGCACCTGCCATGGCTACGGACCCCCTGAAATATGTCGTGTAGCAGGAGCGAGATGTGTAGACTCTCCTAGCGTCCCAGATCCACTCGAAGGAGTCCTCCTGGTCCGGGCTAGGCTTTTTGTCTGCAACTGCTGTTACCGCTGTCCCCTAGCAAGTTACATAAACCACACAGCTGGCTCGAGAAGATTCTTAGCTCTAGAGTGTAAACACGCCCGACGCATTCAATAACAAGAACCAAAATGTAGCATGACCCGATAAGCTCCTATCCAATTACCAAAAAGAACACTTACTGAAGGAGGAGCTGTGTCGTGCCGTACCAACGTGCTCTATATAAGAGAAAGAAAAGCGGAGGACAAGACCTGCAAAACATTCATTTCATCATGCTAAACATGTCGACTTGTACACTTGGTAAGCATCCTATGATTAAGCCAGAAAGAAATACTGTAGTTTCTTTTCCGAAATGAGAAAGAAATACTATAGTACACTTTGTAATCATGGCAGGATTAAGCCAGGAAGAAAATACTAATATACTCCACAATATGCAGTGGATAAAAGACATTTATTTGTAGGTGTATCAGTGCTACTGCTGTATACAGTTACCCTACGATTTAAAGTTTAGAACCGACAGGAGGAAGGTACCACGCAAGTACGCATTCAAGAAACTACAGCCAAAGACTCAAGATTAGCTGCTCGTCAAATATGAGATTAATTGAGTTAGCACATCACCATCGGATACTCAGCTCATAGTACAACTTTAATAATTTTCAGCTGAACTAATAAAACGGATTTACGATGAGTATAATGTCAAGAGTGGTCTCTGGTCATAGACTCGTTGAAGTCAACACAGTGCCAGTAAAGATATAGCAACTTGCAGATTTTTTACCGTACAAGCTTAATTAAAACAGTCTCAAGACTCCGTTGTTACTTACTTTTACAGCGACGGCTTGTTACAGGTGTTGATCTTGAGCAAGTACTACACTACCAGTACGTCTAGCAGCAAGGCAGGGAGAAAGGAACATCATGGCTTCACAGGTTTGGGGAATATTTATCATACCCAATTCAGGATCATTAACAAGAGCTAATTAGGTAAGAAGGACAAGTTTTGACACGATGGGACTCGCCGGATTCACCATGCAACTGCAAGGGCGCATCGCATTGCACTGCTGGCTACATGGTGATGTCCGCGAGGCTGACCCAGATATGCTCGAACACGTCGACGATGAGCTCGTGGTACTCGGCGGCGTTGAGGGAGAGGTAGCACGCGAGGAGGTCCTCGAGGTCGGCGGCGGTGCAGATGCCGTTCTCGGCGATCATCTCCTCCATGGACTCGCGGAAGTCCCTCCTCGGGTCCCGCGAGGTCTTCACCACCGCGAAGCTCTCCGCCAGAGGAGGCGGCTTCGTCGTCCGTGCAGGCGAGGGCGCGGGCGCAAGAGGCTTGGACTTCTTGGACGACGCTACAACACGGGGCGTGTTCCCGCGCGTCTTGAGCCGCCGCGCCGACGATGACACGGACCGCCTCGGTTTGACGACCTTGCTCTGTTCGTCGGAGAAAGGAGTGGTCTGTCGGGTCGCGTGCGCAGTGAGGATGTCGATGTGCTTGTCCTCTACATCGCAGCCGTCGGGCGTTTTCCGTGCCGGCTTTGTCACGATCGGCGGGAGAAGCATCTTGCTGTCGGGCTTTTTCTTCTTGGTCCGCAGGTCGATGATGATGTCGGTGGCGGAGGTGATCACCTTGCCGTTGAACTGGAGCTTCTCGACGTCGTCGGGCACGGTAACAACCGTCGGCTTCTTGATCGTCTCGCCCGAGTCGGCCGAGTCGTCGTCATTGTAGCCGACGAAGTTGTCGCGGCGGCACGGCGGAGTGTCGGGCGCCTGGACCACCACGAGCTCCGGCTTGCGCCTGCAGCGGCACCCCGTGGAGACCGGCGAGGACAGGACGCTGCTGCCGCTGACCGACGGCGCCAGCTTGACGGAGCGCCTCCTGTGGCGCCGCTTATGGGAGGACCGCCTCGGCGGCGAGAGCGGCAGCGGCGGGAACTGCGTGTCCGACGCCCTGGGGTGGAGCGGGGATCCCACGACAGGGTCGCCCGCCCGCGGCGTGTAGTAGTAGGACGTCCTGTGCGGCGTGCTCGGCGGCCGGCACGGCGTCCTGCCCGCCCGCGACGCCGCGCCGGGGCTGGCGGCACCCGTGCCCCGCGTGGCGCGCATGTCGCGTAGCTTGAAGAACCACGCGTTCGGGATCATGTCGGACAGTCGGAACTTGTGCCTCCCCATGGCCAGGCCTTCTCGCCTGCTGGCAGGCTAGGCTACAAACCGCCGGCTCAGGGGAATGTGTGCGTGCGGTTCGAAGAAGAAGAAGAAGAGCGAGAACAAGAATGCTCGTTCGTCTATGCTATGTTCGTGTTGGTGGCTTTGGTGCTGTTTTCGCGTTAGCTTGCTCTGCACGAGGAGTCGAGGAGAAGGAGCAGAGAGGTGCAGGGGAAGAAGGGGAAATGGCGATGAGCAGAGCAAACGCAGAAAAGGGCGGGTAATAGAGTGTCCGTGGCGGGGAGAGGAGGGTACGTGAGGCGCCTTTTGTCCTCGCTCCTCTCTATGCGCCGTGGGCCCTCTCACCTCTGGCCGATACGGAAGAAAATCACACGGCTCGAAAGAATCGGAAGAATCGTTTCGTCATTTCTCGAACTACGGATTTCCATTGTCATCACGCTCTGACGCTCCGGATTTACAGCACATTTTTCATCCGATCGAGCTCTTCTTCTTCTACCAGATCATCTTCTTCCTCCGGTGATCTGTTGAGTGTTGACGTGAGGGCGTAGAAAATAGGAGGGGGCGTCAGGATTGGGGGATGGGAGGTGCAGGGTAGGGAGTGTTGGTCGGACGGAGATGGCCGCACGTAGCAGCAATAGTAAGATTGACATGAATGGCTTGTTTGTTTCTTCCCCTCGATCGATCCCTGACCTTCTTTCTCATCAGCCTTTAATTATGTGCGTTGAAAGCGTCTCTTGTCCGGGAGCTGCTGGTAAACAACCCTTTTATTTCCATCACCTGTAACATAATAGGAGCAGTGGTAGTTCAGCTCTTGCATGCGCAGAGCAGCAACTTTGCGCGGTGATCGGTCAGTATGATGGAGCCTTTTTCTGCTTGCTTTGCTCCGGGACTGACCATTGGCGCGTTCGGAACAGAGCGATTGACTACTGATCGATGTGCGGGAAGACGATCCACGCTGATCGTGTAAATCTGAGCTTTGTCGCGCGCGGCTTTTGGGAGCAGCGGTCAAATCTTGTGGTGCAATGCGATGACCAAGATAAAGCGCCATATATTTCTTGGCAAAATGCTTAAAACGGTCATGTGAGTGAGCTTGCGCAGCACGCTGGCAATGGCGCCAACAGTAAGCGTTCTACCAGTGTTTTGTCTCGGTCGTGTTGCGTTGAGATGTTTATAGGTGTCGGCTTTGGTTGTCGTCGACTCGTGTGGGCATAGCCTTGGACCGGCGTGTTGTGTTTTGTGTCGTATTGGTTTTCGGCCAGTTTTCCTTATAAACTGGCCAATCTTTCCCTTTATATCAATTGAAAAGCCAAATCTTTTGCCTAGTTTTTTTTTTAATCGACAAGTAGGCGACCTTGACATGGGTAAGTCTTAGGGCTATGAAAAAAAGAGCCATTCAAACACCTCCACCAACTCCCATATAGACTATCCGGCACCCCTACAGGAATTTCAATGAAAAAAGAGCCATTCAAACACCTCCGGGCTCTTTTGATTCATAGCAATTTCAAAAGATTGGTGTAGGATTGGAATCCTATAGGATTTTTTTTTCTTTGATGTCGTTTGATTCGTAGGATCATATCCCATTTCTATAGAAATTCTCTAGTACAAACCCCATAGGAAAATAACATGAGCTTCAACCTCATGGAAAAATTCCTTCACCACAATCAAACAAACTTTCTCTTTCCATAGGATTTAGTTAGACATGCCATACCAATCCTATGAAATTCCTATTCCTACACTTTTCCTATCCTACAAATCAAACGAGACCTAAAATGTTGTTTGCCATTTCATGTGCTAAATATATGTTCGCCTCTAATCCGATGGTTGCTCCGAGTGACGCTCAAAACGGCATGTCCTATTCCATTTTCGGTTTTCTAACGTTTTGACTATTTTTTAATATAACACACAATTAATAAGCACAAACAAATATTCACCGAATCAAAGTCTCGGCCACACAAAATTGTTGTCGGCCACCAAGTTCAGGTACCAAAAGGCCACCAAGTCCAGCCATATCGCACTGCATCATCATAATGGGACGAAAATTCATAGAAACTACTCTTTCAAAACGCGTACAAACTTGAGCAAATCAAGCCTGCATAGCCGGTGACATATTGCTCGTTCGGTGGTCAAGATCTTCGCATTCTCGGCCCTTCTGATCCATTTGATTTGATTTTCCTGGTTTCAAACTTGTACGTTTCAAATTTAAGCTTATCGTTTTGAACCTCGAAGAAGGTCGTCCATCTTTCATTGGTCTTTTGGTACCTCAACTCATAATGATGAGATCTCTCCTTCATGAATTCGGCAAACGATTCTTGCAACGCAGTCTCTGTTTGTTTGCAACTTTGCATGCCTTGTCACGTAAGCTGCGTTGGTGGCTTGGTGCTTGAGTTTGTCGTGATTAGAGTCCGCAGACTGCGCATGTGATGAACAAGGTAAAGCGTCATATATTTCTTGGTAAAATGCTTAAAACAGTCATGTGAGTGAGCTTGCGCAGCACGCTGGGAAATGGAGCTAAAAGTAAGGGCTCTACGAGTTACTCCCTCTTCCCCTATTTAGGTGGCGCCGTGGCGTGATTATTTTACGTGCACCAATTTTGATCATATATTTTACCAACAAAAAATGTGATATTTGTCACAAAAGTTATACCGTTAAAAACTTTTTTTCAATACAAATCCGTTGGTACAATTTGTTTAGCAAATACTCACTCCGTTTCTAAAAGTAAGGCGTATATTTTTCTGAAAAGTCAAACAACGTAAGTTTGACAAGGTTTTTAGAAAAAAACAGCAATTAGCAAAAATATAATATGGACATCATATGAAAATATATTTCATGATGTATTTAATGGTATTGAGTTGGTATTGTACATGTTCATAGTTTTTTGTAAAAACTTGGTCAAAATTAACACCGTTTGACTTTTCAGAAAAAATATACGCCTTACTTTTCGGAATGGAGGTAGTAACACATATTTTGTTGGTCAAATTTATGGTCACAGCTGCTGCAGCAAAACTAAGACGCCAACTGAATCGGAATGGAGGGAGTATGTCTTAAAAAGACAAGTAGGCGACCTTGACATAGGCAAGTCTTAGGGCCATGAAAAAAAGGCTCGATTCGAGCACCTCCACGGCTCCACCAACTCTCATATACGTTGTCCGGCACCCCTAAAATTCTAAAATATTGTTCGCTATTTCATGTGCCGGACACATGTTCGCCTCTAATCGGACGGTTGCTCGAGTGACGCCCCGAAACGGCATGTCTTATTCAATTTTTGGCCTTTTAATGTTTTGACTGTTTTTTAGTATAACACACAATTAATAAGCACAAACAAATATTTAGCGTATCAAAGTCTCGGCCACACAAAATTGTTGTCAGCCACCAATTTCACGTACCAAAATGCTACCAAGTCCAGCCTTATCAGACTAGCTACATCATGAAATGGGACAAAAATTCATAGAAACTAATCTTGATTCAAGACACGCGTACAAACTTGAGCAAATCATGCCTGCATAGCCGGTGACATGTTGCTCGTGTTGGTGGTCAGATCTTCACATTCTCGGCCCTTTTGATCCGTTTCTGATTTGATTTTCCTGGTTTCAAGCTTGTACGTTACAATTTTAAGCTTGTCGTTTTGAACCTCGAAGAAGGTCGTTCATCTTTCATTTATCTTTGGGTACTGCTACTCATTGCGAGTCGATAATGATGAGATCTCTCCTTCATGAATTCGGCAAACGATTCTTGCATTGAGCAAGATGATGTCGCCTTCATGGCCTTTGCTTTCTTTGTCCCGGTTGGGCATTTCGAGCACGCCAATGTAATAACCCTTCTTCTAAATTAATGGTTTTTACGCTTGTTGATTGTATCTCTGCTCCTGGCCGCAGCCGCTTGACGCTTTAACGAGTCGCGAAGGTTTTTCACTTCTGCTAATCTTGAAGCGTTGACTATCAAGCATCAAACTGAAACAACAGCTCTTGCTGCATGTTTTGTACTCATTATGTAGAGATGAGTACAACGGTAGAGTACCTTGCAACTAAGAAAGAACAAAGAGGAAACAACACTTCGCATTCAGTAAAGATGAGAGTCTATCAAGCGGACAACGCGCTTGATTCGTGTCCGGGGCCTCCAAATTCGTGTCCGGCATCCCCAATTGAGACCCAATTGGGGGTGCCGGACATGTGTCCGGCCAATTTTTCGACCACGCCCACAGCGGCGCACCCCAAAGGTCCGCCCTCCAAACGCGACATATGATCGAACACTTTGCGGGCGACAACTTGTGTCGGCCGCGGCATTCGAACTAATTTAAAAAGATACAAATTCAAACTAAACCGATACAAGTTGTAAACTTAAACTAACACGTTACAAAGTTAAACTAAAACCATAGAAACTTAAACTAAAGCCTAATCTAAACGCCGCCGCTCGGGCCAGCCTCGCCGTCGTGCGCGGCCTTCTAGTGGGCTAAGCGGGAGCGCACACGTCTCTCCTGTCGGATCTGACTCGCCGCCTGGCGCATGGCATTCCTCTCCGCCGTCGACGGTGCCTGCGCCTGCCTCCCGCGAGCCTGCCTCTCTGCCCGCATCTGGTTCAGCTCCTCGTGCGCCTCCCGCTCGACGCGCAGCCGGGAGGCCGTATCCACTAGCTCCTCCGCCTGGGCGATGAGCTATTGTTGTGTGGGCTCCTCCGCCTGGGCGTTGAGCTGCTCGTACGCCGCCCGCTCGGCGGTCATGAAGGCGCAGCAACGCTCGTCGCGCTCCGCGCTCAGGATGGAGGCCTGGATGATTGCGGCCTCCACGGCGTTCCCAGCCGTCTCGTAGCCAAACCTGACATGGCGGCTTGCCTGCTCGTTGTGCCAGGTTTCGAACGAGTTGGCGGCAAACACCTGGTAAGGCCACAGCGGCGGCGGGAGCGCCTGCGGCGGCGGCACCTCGTCGAGCTCTGGCGGCGGCTCCTGGCCGGGGTACGGGTCCTGCGCCGGCTCCTGCTCCTCCTGCTCGTCGACGTCGTCCACATCCGCCCAGTCGAACGGATGTTCGTCGGCAGCGGCGGCGTCCTCCTGCGCCGTGTCGTGTGCACGGCGTGCTGCCTGGGTGAGTGTGGACCATGAGGTGGCGAGGCATGGTTATGCTCTGGGCTACGGCTACGGCTGGACTATGTGCTCAACTGTCTACGGCGAGCATCGTACTGGTGTGGCGAAATGGCTGCACGGCGGGGGGCCTCTTTATAGCCGGCCAAGGTAGAGGCGGGAAACGGTGGCGCTGGGCGGGGAAGCGCCGGGTGGGTGAGCACGCGTCGTGTCGGAATTTAATGCCGGCGACACGTCCACGGTGCCGCCTTCGAAAGCCGGGAAAGGCTGGGCGCTCTGCGGGCGTGCGCCAGGCCGGGGTAAATGCGACGCGTGCGAGCCACGCATCGCCGTCCCGTCGTCGCCTGCCCAAACGCGACTGCATTAACGCGGGCGGAACGACCTCTTGCACGACGCCATTAGAGCACATGTTCGCGCCGCGCGTGCAAGTCCTTGGACAAACACAAGACCACAAATTATTGATCAAATCCACATGTAAATCCACATGTATAGAGAGCTACGCATTCGAGTTGGACGCCAACCATGCGCTGCGACCGTCTTCCTAGATAAACCGCGTCTTCCCCCTAGGGCCCTGAGTTTCCACTCATTATTAAGCGCCGAGAGGGCAAGCACGAACGAACACAGAGCAAGCGACAACGCCGCCTCATTTGGCGCGCACGTACGCATAGGATAATCTGGGAAGCCGGCCGTCTCCGGGGGCAGCCGGCGATTATAATTTCCCCGTCCTGTCGGGCGTTGCGGTGATCCATTGGAGCCAGCCCTTACCTACCTACTAATATCCCACCATCTCGACTCTCTCCGCCGAATTCTTAATCGCCGTCGCGGCAGTATCTCGGTTTCCCTGGCCTGATGCGATTCTGACAGGCGAGGCCATAAGTTTGCTGTGTTCCTTCCCGCCTTCTTTTCCGGGCTCCTGATTCTTTACTAGGCAGTGTCGTACGCTAGCCAATTTAGTCAGCGAATGCGTATTGGGATACCAGCGCTGCTATGCATCATCCTTTGACAATCTAGGCTTGTACTATAAGTCCATGGCGTTGCATCAATCATCAGGGATTCAGATCGATTCGGCAATGCTTCCGCTCACGGGTGCCTTTCTCGGCTTTGGCTAATCTTCTGTTTGCCATCGTGAGAGCCGCGGAGAAGACGGAGACTCTACGGGGGTTTGGGGGTATACGCACGCCCGTACACGTCCGTCTCGGGCGTATTATTTGCGTAAGGTATTGGTCCCGGTCGCTGACATGATGGAATACCTGCCGCCCGCGATACGCAACAAATATGTATACGGCTGCTTCTGGTCCTGAACTCAGCTCCTGATGAGTGATGGTCTGGAGGCTAATGAATGGGTTTTAATCATGTTTTGTGTGGCCTAATGGTGGGTAGCTTACTTCAGTTAACTGGAGCTAAAGTGATATCGCAGCTTGGCTCGTTTAGTAGTAGGTACGATTAGCAGCAGCTTACACCATCCCTACCGGGTTCAGATCACCAACCATGTTGATCATAGAGCAATGTCGACCCCATTTGTTCTATCTAAGAACCTTGTAATTGCAAACAGTGAGTGCTTTCTGAGTTTCTGGTTCCATTTGCAACTTTCTTGTAGATTATACGGAAAATTACTGCAGTGAAGCAGGATAAAGCCCTGTTAATTTGAGGCCTTGACCTGACGTGACAATACACGTGCAAGGCTCATAAAAGCAGGTGGAATGGAAGACTGCGGGATTGCCAAGGCCGGCCGGCCGGCCGGAAAGAGATGACCGGAGTTGTCGGCGTAGACCGGCTCGGTATATCAGGCGATTCATCGACAAGGACGCCGCAGCGAAACCTCTTATTGGGTCTAGTTCGGTTACGTTACTCGTTAAGTACAAAGATTCGTGGCATCTGGTCCTTAATCTCTTTGTTAGTCCCGTCAAGGAAAAAACACCTATACTAGGTATAACGCTGTCATCGGGACGGGCATTTTTTGGACCGGCCCGCAGCATGGCACAACACAGCTTAATTGGACCGGGCCAGGAACGAGGCCCTTAGCGGGCTGGGCATTTTCACACATAGGCACGTAGGCCGGCCTAAGCATGGCAAAAAAATTGGTCCAGCTTTTTTGTGTGTGTGTGTTTTTCTGATTTATTTTACTACCTCCGGTACGATATAAGTGTCAGCGAATCAATACTAGGCCAGTACAAATTTCCTTACAGCCCACGAAAATAATTACGGTTCGGAGGGAGTAGATTGTTTCGTATTTTTCTGAATTTTCAAAAAGGGCTATATATGCCAGGTGGGAACGAAACCTAGACATGTCAGGCGTTTAGGGCACTTAGACACGTGGGCCAGCCCATCACGGCATGAAAAGTGTTTGGACTATAGCTCCTGTCAGGATGTGTCGAGTCGGGTACCATGGGTGTCGGTGCCGTGCCAGGCGGCCTGAATGACCACCATTAATCAGATGTACTGCCTTATTTCCCTTTCAATTCTTATGGATCTAATGACGATAGAAAAAGGTCTGGACGCACTAGGGAGACATCGTCGAGATTGCGGCACCTGAGGTCCACATGATTATTTTATGAAAAACCAAGTCTAACACTTTATGTTTTTGCATTTTCATTAATTAAAAAGAAGATGATAAGTTTATTATCGGAAAACCAGACTATAACAACAGGGCCAAACCCACCAAATATGCCAAACATAAGAGCCACACCCACACTCGCCGACGACGTGTAGAAAGCACCAAAACGACACCAACCACAAAAATACAAACCAATGTTGACCCGCTCCGATTAACTAGCTTATCTCTAACCCTTTTGGAGAGAAGAAACCAAATACTGCTATGGGAGGAGTAGAACAGGATGCCCCGTAGAGGTGAAGATGTCTGTTTTCCACAAAACCATGTGCCAAAGGCGACACCAATGCGTCGACGATCAACATCGAAATAAATCTCGTCGCTCACACAACACAAGTCAAGCACCCTCAATATTGTTGAACACTCGAGGTCGATGTCCCGACTTCCAACCACGTGATCAATCGACGCCACCTTCCGAAGCCACCACCCCGACATGCCACCACTCATTATCAATCTGCAACGCCACACAACCAGACGCCCGCATCCCAAGCTTGACATGGCAACCGCCCGCGGACCATGGCCTTCACACCAACACATCCGGAGTCGCTGCCCCGACGTACACCGTCAGAGCCGATAACCCTTCCATCCTAGCAACTCAAGATTGCCACTCATCCATAGCCCTCAAGGATTTGGTGACTTTGGTGTCCTAGAGCTTCCAATGAAATTTCTCCCTTTCTATTTTATTCCAAAAGAGGATTTATCATCTTATTCACATCTCTTGAACAAAATAGTGCAGAGTAAATTCACGATTTATTGACGAAATAGGCTTGCGCCCCGCTATATAAATATAGCAAACACCCGATACAACCGCCAAGAGATGCTGGGACGGAAGCAGCACAAACACGTCCAAAAGAAAAGAAAAAAGAAACAAAAGCCGACAACGGCGGGTCGACAAACGAAGAGGCTCCATGACCGCTGTGCCCACCAGAGAACTCCCACCAAGCTAGGACTCCGAAGTGCCGGTACCAAACAACACCTTCAAGAAGGAACGTGACAAGGATATACATCTCGGGTACCCTACTGTGAGGGTACCTGGTGCACGTGATGACTAAAAGCCCAACTAGCGAAGATACGACTCGAAGCCCATGACGAGAGGCCCAACAAGATGAAGTAACTTCCAAGTTTAGACATAGACATAGTCGGTTTATACTTTCCTTATGTGTAAACTAGATCGGTTACAAACTCCCGAGACCCAGCCTATTTAAAGGCTGGGAGGGGTGCCGATCTAGGACCAAGCCATACTCGAACCACCAAACCTCTTGCGAGATCGTCATCTCGCCGGAGCCACCTTGTAACCACATAATCTCCAGCGATCAATAACAGACAAGCAGGAAGTAGGGTCTTTACCTCCACCCGAGGGGCCTGAACCTGGGTAAATCTTTGCCTCTGCTTGTCAGCCGACGAAACTACCAGTACTACCACGTTCTCTCCTCATAATCTCAACCCTAGGTCCTTAACCATGGGATTTGATGAGGGTAAACCTCGTCAATTGGCGCCGTCTGTGGAAAGAATAGTGCTGGACTCGCGATTTCTTCGGTTCCATCGGAAAACGGCGACTCGCCGATCGGATCTATAAACGACAACTCGCCGGCTGTATCGACAAACCAGAACTCGCCGACTCAGGCGGCACACGGCAACTCGCCGGCTCACTCGACAAAGGGCAACACGTCAGCTTCACCTGCAAAAAGCGCATCGGATCCTCTGATGGATTTCGAGCCACACTCGCCAGGATTCCAGGAGGCCTTCTCTGATCTCGAGTCAGTTTGGGTTTAACCGTTGGTTCGTTCAATTTTTTCGTCAACAAGCTTGGTGTGCAGGACTTGACAGATCCACGCCAACTCGCGACTTCCGCACCCGAGGCTCCGTCGGTTGCGGATCCTTCGACTGCGGATCCCTCAACTGTGTCCATACCATCGTCGACCCTCCAAGCTTGTTCGTCTGCAATAACCATGTCCACACGAGAGATGCGCGAGCTCATTGAAGAGCTCCAGGGCGAGGAGGCCGAATCAGCATACCGCACAAACGATCTCGAGCTGGATCTCTCACTCGAGGATAGTTTCGACTGCGGGATCTCACTTAGCGACTTCGATGACCTCGAAACTCATATCGACAACCACGTCGACTCCGAGATCTGCGCCAACAACAACCCCGACTTCGAGATTCATAACAACCTCGCCGACGCCGAGATGAGCATAGGCGATGAAGGCGTCGACTGCGAGATCCGTCCAGACGGACCACTCGATGAACATACAGACTCAGACATGAGCCTCGATGAAGATGTCGAGTCCATGACAGGACTCGAAAGCATACACACATACCCTCGGGTCATACCCCAGCAGGTCTACGTTGCCATCGCAGCAGAAACATCAGACACTGCGGCCAGCCGCAAGCCTACAGAATTCCCGTGCACAGTCACTATGCCGGACGGAGCCACAACCCTCACAATCACTGCTGAGATGGCAGCAAAAGCAGATAAAGTTATCAAGGAGTGCACAATGATGCCAGCAGACGCAACACAAGAAGAGATGTTGACCTTTCAGTACTTCAACCGGCAGGAGTCACTTCGACTGAAGCAGATAAGAGCCACACTCGAAGAACGCAAAAAGCAGGTTAGCTTGTCGAGTGCGCGCAGAAGACAGCTCTCCTTGAGCTCCACCGGGCGAGCAGACACAAGACCCAGATCAAGGTTGTCACACCTCTCGCCAGGCGAGAAGGCGGCACTCACCCGCAACTTAGGCAACTCCTTCATGACATACGACGAGGAAGGACTGCCGGTGCCCAAAACAGCAGCAGGTGCTCTCTACACCGCTGCAGCATACCTGGAGGCAATCAAGCCCCCAGCGGATGACCCCAATGCAAAACTACACCGCCAACAGATCAAATCACTCGCCTTAGCTGCAAAGGCCATACGCCAAGTTCCAAGAACTCTAGGTGGGAGTCGAGACCGTGCCCTAGTCGACGCGCCTCGGGAAGAGCATAATCACAGTGGTCGTCGCCACCACTCGAAGGAAAGAAGCGGCTCGCGAAGGCGCAGGTCCAGGAGCAGGTCACGCAGATCATACAGTAGCGACTCATACTCCGATCGAGAGCCTGAGTGACATGGGTATGCCTATCGGGTACCCCACCATGAGGGTACCTGGTGCACGTATCGACTAGGCCCAACTATCAGAGCCTACATAAGCCCATGAAGGGAGGCCCACGAAGATGGAGTATCCTCCAAGTTTGGCGAAACAATAGTCGGTTTAGAGTTTCCTTACTTGTAAATCGAGTCGGTTACGAACACCCGAGACCCAGCCTATTATTTAAGGACTGGGAGGGCCATCGAACCAGACACGTACTTTCAGAGCCACCAAAACCCTAGCGAGATCGACATCTCGCCGGGACCCTTGTAACCATCATATTCACAAAGCAATAACAGACAGGCAGGACGTAGGGGTGTTACCTCCACACGAGGGCCCTGAACCTGGGTAAAATCTTTGCCCTGCTTGTCAGCCGACGATACTTCCAGCTCTACCACGTTCTCTCCCCCATATTCATAACCTAGGGACCTTAACCATGGGTCTTGATGAGTCTACCCCTCGTCAAGTGGCGCCGTCTGTGGGAAAGAATAGCGCTGGACTCGAAGTTTCGCCGGTCCCAACAGCAAACGGCAAATCGCCGATCACACCAGCAAACGGCAACTCGCCGATCTCATCTGCAAACGGCAACTCGCCGGCCATGTCAGCAAACAGCAACTCGCCGATCCAGGCGACACACGGCGACTCGCCGATCCACTCGAAAAGCGGCAGCCTGCCCGCTTCACCTGCAAAAAGCGCATCTGCTCTTCCAATGAATTTCAATCCGCACTCGCCGGAGCTTCAGGAGGCGTTTTCCGGCCTTGAATCAGGTTTGAGTTTGACTGTTGGAGCATTCAATTTTTTCGTAAACAATCTTGGCACGCAGGACTCGACAGATCCGCAACAACTGGCGCTGGGCGCACTCGAGGCTCCGTCGACTGCGCTCGCCCCGTCGTCGATTCCTGAAGCCTGCTCGCCCGCAACAACCATGTCGACCGGCGAGATCGACAGGTTCATGATGACGGAACTCCAAGGCGAGGAAGCAGAATCAGCATACCGCACAAGCAACGTCGACTTCAACCTACCACTCGACGAGAGTTTCGACTGCGGGATCTCCCTCGATGACTTCTACGAGCCCGCGATTCATAACGACAACAACGTCGACTCGGAGATCTTCACCAACACCAACCTCGACTCAGAAATCCATAATGGCTTCGCCAACACCGAGATGAGCATAGGCGATGAGCACATCGACAACGAGATTCGCCTCGAAGATCTACTCGATGAACACACTGGCTCTGACATGAGCCTCGACGGCGACGTCGAGTCCATGACTGGAATCGACAGCACATACACCTGTCCACGGGTCACGCCCCATCAGGTCTACGTGGCCTTCTCCGCAGAATCATCCGCAGACGCAGCCGCTCGCAGGCCTGCACAATTCCCATGCACGGTAACCATGCCGGATGGGGTCACAACCTTGACAATCACGGAGGAGATGGCAGCAAAAGCAGATAAAGTCATAAAGGAGTGCACAATGATGCCACCAAATTCCACCCCAGAGGAGATGTTGACCTTCCAGTACTTCAACTGGCAGGAGTCAATTCGACTGCAAAACTACCGAGCGACGCTCGAAGAGCGCAAAAGGCAAGCCAGCCTCTCGAGTGCCCGAAGAAGGGAGCAATCCCTCGGGTCCACAAGCAACCAACCCCACGACCTAGGTCGCGGTTGGCAAGCCTTCCAGAACATGAAAGGGTAGCAATCACCCGTAACCTGTCGTTCATGACAGAGGACGCTAACGGAATCCCAGTGCCCAAAACTGCTGCGGGTGCATTATTCTCCGTAGGTGCTTACCTCAAGGCAATGCAACCTCCGGCGAATGACCCTAACGCAGCCCTGCATCGCCAACAACTCAAATCGCTAGCTCTAGCGGCACAGGCTATACAGCCAGAAGACAAAACTCCAGCAAGGAATCGCGATCGCGACATAGTCGACTCACGACACGCAGCACATCATCGCAGTGGTCGCAGCCACCACTCGGATGAAGGAAGGAGAAGCACGCGCCGGCACAGGTCCAGCAGAAGCAGATCTCGAAGATCCTATAGCAGCGATTCATACTCTGATCGCGAACCAGAGCCATGCGGAGCATTGTGCTTCACTCGACGCATCCGTGAGACGCGGATGCCCAAAGGTTCAAGTTGACAGGCGAACAACCCAAGTACAACGGTCGCCAAGAACCTTCCGGGTGGCTAGAAGATTACAGACTCGCCGTGGCATGCCAGCGTGGCACGAACACCACGGCGATGCAGTACATACGACTCATGCTCGAAGGAACTGCCCGCGACTGGCTCAAGGCGCTCCCTCCATCATCATACGACTCGTGGGACGATTTCCGCAGAGACTTCATCAAAAACTTCGAGCCTCTATGTGAGCGCCCGAAGACATTCGAAGAATTAAGGGCATGCACTCAACGATCAGACGAGTCGTTGAGATCATACATACGGCGGTGGACCGAAATACGCAATTCGGTTGGCAAAGTGTCAGAAGACAGGGCCATGGATGCCTTCATACAAGGTCTCGCCAGGAAGGACTTCAAAGAGGCACTGGTCGTGAAAAGCCAACCTCCCTGGCTGACCTCATCAAAGTTGCGACTGAGTGGGCAGATGGAGAGGATTCTGTACGCAGATCCCGTGCTTCCCCACCACGCGACAACTACGAAAGCGGCAGTCGAGGCCGCAGAGATTCATACAGAGAAGATCGCAGGCGCAAACGTTCCAAACGTCCTTACGACGATAACAGACCCGAGTTCATGGCGGCTGGATACACACAACCCGGGAGGACCAAGATAGAAGCAATCGACGCTCGGATGATCGACGGGACAGTCGAGATCGCGAGCAGCGGAGCGACAGCTACAAAAGGCAAGAATGGCGCAAACGCAGCGACGCAAAACCCGAGCGGTCATTCGAGGAAAAGATGGACGACTGGTGCAGATTCCACCTCTTCAAGGGGGACGACGGAAAACTACGCTCCAATCACACCCTAAGGAACTGCAGGGAATTCGACCAAATGGCGACTGACTACATGATACGACTCAAAAGGTACGGCCCAGCACCTGCTCAGCCCACGCCTGCACCCGCACCACAGCCGAACGCTGTGCCCGCTCTCATGGCGCCACAGCCGCCACCGCAACCACCACCACAGCCTGCTCCAGGCGCAAACCTCGCAGGTGCCATACAACCCGTACTACGGGCGGAAGATGATCAATATCCACAGCCCCACGGGCAGATGTACATGATACAAAAGGGTCGCCCCTCCAACAGGCAGCAAAAGCTAATCACTCGACAGGTGAACATGGCTGTCATGGCACCTCCTGCCATGCCCGAATTTCTGAAGGGATCGGAAACCATCATAAGCTTCAGTCGAGAGGATCATCCCCCAGCTGTAGTTCGACCAGGGCACGCGGCTCTGGTACTCGACGCGCAAATAGGAGGCTACGCCATGACCAAGGTCTTCATGGATGGAGGCAGCGGCATAAACATCATCTTCGCGGACACGCTCCGCAAAATGAACAGGTCAGTCGAAAACCTCCCAAAATCTTCAAATACCTTCCACGGTATGTTCCTGGCAAAGCAATTAGCCCAGAAGGCACCATACAACTCGACGTTACGTTCGGGGACAAAAGCCACTTCAGGACAGAGTCGATTGAGTTCGAGGTCGTCGACTGGAAATCACAATACCATGCTATTCTTGGTCGCCCGACGTTTGCTCGATTCATGGCGGTGCCACACTATGCGTACCTCACGCTGAAGATGCCAGGACCAAAGGGAGTCATCACTGTCCGTGGAAACTTTCAAAGGTCCGATGCTTGCGACCGCGAGTTCAGCAAAATCTCCGAGATGTTCGGGGTGGAAGAATCACTCGCCGACTGGCGATTTCCAACGACCGCACACTCCTTCCGGAGCATAAGAAGTTGGCAGTCGACAGATCCTTCAATGCTACAAATGACACAAGGTCGCATCAGGTGCACCCGACCGATCCGTCCAAGACAGTCAACATATCTTCGAGCCTGCCTATCGCATAGGAAGGCGCGCTCGTCGAATTCCTCCGTGAGAACTGGGAAATATTTGCGTGGTGTCCAGCCGACATGCCAGGTATTCCCAGGGAATTCGCCGAGCACTCTCTCCAATTGTTTCCAGATGCAAAGCCAGTCAAGCAAACGATGCGTCGAATCTCCGGCCAAAGCGAACCGCAGTCGAATCTGAAGTCGACCGGTTACTCGCAGCAGGATTCATTAGGGAAATCAAGAAATCACAATGGGTGGCCAACCCCGTACTCGTAGAGAAGAAGCATACAGACATCCTTCGGATGTGCGTGGACTTCACAGCGCTGAACAAGTGCTGTCCAAAGGATCACTTCCCGCTACCCCGAATCGACCAGATCGTCGACTCCACCGCCGGATGCGCACGACTCTCCTTTCTGGATGCTTACTCAGGTTATCACCAGATAAGGATGAAGCAAGAAGACGAAGAAAAAACGGCGTTCATAACCCCACTCGGGGTCTACTGCTACACAACTATGCCCTTTGGGCTCAAAAACGCGGGTGCAACATACCAGCGCATGATGCAGGACTGCCTCAAAAAGCAAATCGGACGCAACGTCCAGGTCTACGTGGATGACATTGTCATTACCACAAGGGAAGAAACACACTACTCGACGATTTGAGGGAGACGTTCGCAAACCTCAAACGCTTCCATATCAAGCTCAATCCTAAGAAGTGCACGTTCGGCGTTCCAGCCGGGCAGCTCCTAGGGTACCTAGTCTCTGCCCGTGGAATCGAAGCAGACCCGGAGAAAATACAGGCCATCCTCACAATGCAAAGGCCTTCAAAGCTTCACGATGTGCAGAAACTAGCAGGACGAGTAGCAGCGCTCAGTCGATTCATCAGCAAACTGGGTGAAAAGGCTCTACCATTCTATCGACTGATGAAGAAGGCGGACAAGTTCGAGTGGACGCCAGAAGCTGAAGCAGCCTTCACAGATCTCAAGCGGATCCTCACAAGCCCTCCGATCCTCGTCGCACCTAAGGAACGGGAACCACTCTACCTGTATGTCTCGGCTACAAACAGGGTGGTGAGCACCGTACTGGTAGTCGAACGCATGGAGGAGGGGCACATCCAAAGCATACAACGTCCAGTCTACTACCTGAGCGAGGTTCTCTCCATATCAAAACAGCGGTACCCGCACTATCAAAAGCTGGCATACGCTGTATTCATGTCCTCAAGGAAGTTGACACACTACTTCACCGAGCACCCGATCACCGTGGTAAGTAACTCAGCAATCGGTGATATCCTCACAAACCCCAATGCAACGGGTCGAGTCGCAAAATGGCTCATCGAGCTGGCTCCAAGAGACATCAAGTACGAGCACCCGAAGGCTATCAAAGCACAAGTCCTACCCGACTTCACAACCGAGTGGATAGAGGCCCAATTACCTGGAGCACCAGACGTGTCCAATTCCTGGACCATGTACTTCGATGGGTCCAAGAAACACGAAGGCGCAGGCGCAGGCGTCATCCTCATATCACCAAAAGGGGACAAGCTACGTTATGTTTTGCAGATGGGATTCAAACTACCCTCCAATAACGAGGCTGAATACGAGGCTCTGATCCATGGCATGCGGATGGCAAAAGCACTTGGGTGCACTCGATTGATGATCTACGGCGACTCCAATCTCGTGGTGCAGCAAACAATGAAGGCCTGCGACGCAATCGCGGACAACATGATCGCTTATCGCGACCTGTACAACACACTGAGGGCAGCTTCGATGGCTGCGAGTTGAGGCACATAGGAAGGGAAAGTAACGAAGAAGCAGACATGCTAGCCAATCTTGGCTCAACTGGCGCACAAATTCCACCTGGTGTCTTCCTCGAGCGCATCGAACACAGATCTATCAAGGAGAAACGAGAGCCTCCTCCGTCGACTACGCCAGCCAAAAGCAAAGCGCCCAGCACAGAGGACCCCCCAGTCGAGGTACTCCTCATTGAGCCAACTTGGACTCAACCTTTTCTGGCTTACATACTCCGCAGAGCTACCAGATGACATAACCGAGTCCCGCGCGTGACTCGAAGATCAAAAGCATACACCGTTATCAACGGCGAGTTATACAAGCGCAGCATATCAGGTATGTTCCAAAGATGCATCGCATTCGAAGATGGCCAAGCCATACTTCGAGATTCATGCAGGTACCTGTGGGCATCACGCCAGCAGTCGATCACTCGTAGCCAAAGCCTTTCGCGCAGGGTTTTACTGGCCTACAGCACTCAAAGACGCGGAGGACATAGTCAAAAGGTGCGTCGGCTGCCAGAAATTCGCAACAAGCCGCACGCACCCGCATCGGCGTTGAAGACATACCGCTGGCCTGGCCTTTCGCCCAATGGGGGCTCGATATGTGTTGGGCCACTCAAAAAATCATCGCATGGCGGGCATACTCACCTACTGGTGGCAGTCGACAAGTTCACAAAGTGGATCGAGGCGGTCCCCATCACAAATTCGACTGCTACTACGGCAGTCAACTTCATAAAGAGCATCATCTACCGCTTCGGTGTCCCAAACAGTATCATCACTGATAACGGCACAAACTTCACGGCTGAGGAGTTCAAAACCTTCTGCAAAGAGCAGGACATTACGCTCAACTACGCATCCGTGGCGCATCCACAATCCAATGGCCAAGTCGAAAAGGCCAATGGACTTGTGACGAGTGGGATCAAGAAGCGCCTCCTGGTGCCACTCAAAAGAGCTGCGGGTGCTTGGGTCGAAGAACTACCATCTGTGCTATGGAGCCTACGCACAACTCCCAACACTTCTACGCAGTTCACCCATTCTTCATGGTCTATGGTGCAGAGGCAATTCTGCCATCAGATGTAAGGTTCAATGCCACGAGTTGAAGCATACAATGAAGAAGACGCGGAAGAAGCACTCGAAGACGCAGTCGACTTGCTCGATGAGCGCGCGACACGGCCTTGGCCCGCACAGCTGTTTACCAGCAGGATTCGCAACTACCATAGCCGTCGACTGCGAACCAGGTCCTTCGTCGTTGGCGACCTGGTTCTTCGACTGAAGCAAAAGAAGGTGCACAAGCTCGCTTCCCCATGGGAGGTCCCTTCATCATCACGGAGGTCCTTGGTGGAGGCGCATATCGACTGAAGCACGCGAAGACAGGCGAACTCTCTCATAATCCTTGGAACGTTGCGCATCTGCGCCGTTTCTACGCATAAAGTGCTCACAGTCATACAATGTAATAGGCTATATGTCGGATGGCTGCAGGTTTCAGACGCGCTCTTTTCCTTACCAGGGTACCTAAGGGGACTGGAAGGTTTTTAATGAGGCGGCCTGCAGCCTAACATTCAAAAGAGGAATAAAATCAATGTTCCTTCGACTTCTTTGTGGCTACTACCCGCATAATTCATACCTTAACCGCACCCGAAACCCTCGGGGGCTGTGTTATCGATCAAATGAGCTCTCGCTCTTGCAGAAACACAATGCCTTAGCCGCACCCGAATGCTCGGGGGCTGCGTAACAAGGATCCAAACAAAGAACACAAAAACTCTGCAGCCGCACTCGAATACTCGGGGGCTGCACAGTCATTGGTTTAACCAACACATATTTCACAAACCCCGCTCGACTGACTCGGGGGCTCGAAAAAAATCAAAGTATACAAACTATACAATATACAAAGAGTCAAAAATTACACTCGGGGGCTGCCCCCTATACAAAATTGCACTCGCAAACTATTCTAATCCTCAGGCTCGTCCTTTACGGGCAGCTCGGGACCGCAAAGCTGTTCGCGAGTGCACTCGATTAGTGTCTCCGCAGCTTGGATCGTGTCATCCAGGTCTTTTGTTCGAGAACCTCTCCGGCTGCAGGTGTCCGCAACACCAACCTTGGTTTTCGACTACGCATATACGCCATTGCAGCGTTGGCTCCAATCACAAGTCTCTGAGACAGCAACTCTCGAATGGGATTTGTTTGACGGAAGATGTTCAACAAAGCACGAATCCCTTGTGGTTGTGGCCCCGCAGGAAAAAGAGTCTCGTTCAGGCGAATAAACGCTGCCCGGCATAACTCCAGCAGTTCAGCACTTCGCCAGACGCGATCCTTCAGGGTGGCGAGTATGCGGGCATGGTACCTATCAAGCCAAAAGTGTTGACGCCCAGTCGTAGGGTCGTCAACCACGCTATCCAGACGCCCTTCCACGCGAATCTTTTCAGCCTGGAAGTTGTCGACAAAGCCTACAAACACGGGCGCACCAGTCAGATCAAAAGGAAAAGCTACGCAAAAAGCTTGTAAACAGAGCAAGACTCGAACTTACACTCGAGTTGCCTGTTCACAAGATCCATCTCCCCGAGCACATATTCCTCGCGTTGGGTGGCCAACGCGGGTCTCGCCCTCAATCGATTCAGCTCAGCCTGGGCGTCCTTCAGATCTTGCTCCATTCTCACAAATTTGGCCTTCATATACTCCATCACCTTGGCATCATTTACCACCTGACCCTGGGATCGGGTGGTGATTGGAGCCTGCGAGGAACTAGTCGCAGTAGCAGGTTCTCGTGACTGTTCAAAGAGCATAATCACAAACACAAAGTTTGTGTCAGAAGCTAAAACTCATGTCATAAGCATACAACTCTTCGAGTGAAAGACATTAGCAAAAGACTATTTGCATAAACAAGGTAGCACAAACAAAGCGCAGACTCGCGCAGTTCAGAAGGTATCATTACAAGGCATAAAAAACAAAAGGGTACAGCTACCCTAAACCTAAGATTCGATTTCCTAAGCAGACGATTGGCAGTCTCGAGTGCCCGGCGCTCCATGGTGTCATAAAAACTCGGCCAGTCGCGCGGCGGCTCCGCTCACCCCCTTCAGAGAAATGGGCTTCCCATCTGGCTTCGAGGGAACGCAGACAGTGCTGCCTCGTAGTCGCAATCTATCCCATGTCCCATAAGAAGCTTGATGGTGGACTCGGATCCGCGTACCGTGTTGGCGCGAGCGAAACCCGCCATGGTGGACGTCCCGGGGCCAAACACGTCGGCGAAGTCGTCCGCCGTCGACGGCACTACGCCAGTCGGGAACACCTTGTATACAGCGCCAAGTGTCTCGTCGATTTGGCGAGTGCTTCTTTCGCCTGGTTGCATAGGCGCCTAAGCCGCCCACAGCCTGTTCCAGCGAAAGATCGTCACTCGCCACGTCCGCAGAGGCCGGTGCGCCAACAGCTTCTGCACAATTCAAAAAGGCAAAAGTCATTTCATGACACTCGACAGTTATATCGTCATATCAAAAGGAGAAAAGATTACTCACCTCCCATGGCCTGCGCGAGTGCCGCGAGCTGGTCAGCATATCCTCGCTCGCGTGCAGCGGCTGAGTTGGTGGCGGCAGCCAGCTCTTTCTTCGACTCTTCGCGCTGCGCGGCGAGTGCGTCTTCCAGCTCCTTCTTCTCGCCTGGCCCAGCAAAATCACGTGCATTCAATACTCGACAAAATCAAGCATTGCAAAAAGAATTAGCAAAACAAAAGCAAAAAGGAGAACTCACGACTGAGCCGCTCTAGCTCGGCGCGCATGGTATCCCTCTCCTGCTCCACCTGGACATAAGCCTTGGCAGAATCTGCCAAGGTGTGGTAGAAGGGCTGCAAGCACACGAATTCAGCAAAAATTCAAACTCTCACAGACCTACAACTAAACGGGTCAAGCAAAAAGCTACTTACGTGGTTCATCCACGGCTCAGGAGCCGCGACTGATGTCCCGACATCTGGAGTTGCCGCCTTGGCTGTCTCAACGACAGTCAGTGGCCATTGGCTGGGCAGCCTCGTTTCCAGTCGGTGCAAATTCGAGTGCTCCAGGGTTGGAACATTCTCGACTGGAGGAGTCCCAGGCTGATTGTTTTCAGCGCTGTGGGCAACACAACAAAGCAAAAGTGGTCAGCACAAATATGTGACAGCACAAAATTTCATATCATACTCAAAAACACATACCTGTGCTCCTCATCTTCCTCATCTTCGGAGTCGCCAAAAATTGGCCCCAAAGGCTGGGGTACCACTCGACTGAAGAGGAAGAGTTGAGCTTGTTGAGCACGCACGCAAAGGAGCGGCTTGGAAAACAGGTGGTGAGCCTGATTCCTCGTCATCCTCCAAGCCCTGCCCTCGCGGGTGAACTCACAGCAGAAGGCGCCTTCTTGGCCAGTCGACGCCGCTTCGGTGGCGCGGTATCGACTTCTTGGTCAGGTGGCCTTGTCTTCAGATTGGACCTCTTCTGCTGCTTCCTCCTCGACCTCCTCCACATGTGAAGTGGTGGCAGAAGGGATGGGCGACTGATCCCCTTTCGGGTCCACCACCTGTGCCTGGTTTCTTCAGTCTCGCCATTTTCAGGCAGAGGAGGAAGGGAGGCAGCAGTCGAGTGACCCTGCATAGCATACATCACAAATTGCAAAGTCAGAATCAAAAATCGCATATCGCAGAACATACGAGTGGCAAACTCTTCATTGCAAGCAGGCTATAAACATACATACCTCAAGCAAAGGGTTTCCAACCCATATGGTCAACAGGGCAGTCGACGTTGCAAGTGTCGCTGTCGTCAGTTGGTGATGTGCCGCACATGCGTCAGCAGCTCATTCCTTGAAGCTCCTCTGGGTTCATTCGGGTGAGTCACCCGCGCCTCATACTCCCACATGGGGTGCGCTCGGGCACGGTGGCCACACCCGCCTCTTCACAAAGGTGGCGATCAAATGGATGCCTGTGACCTTGTCCAGCATGCCTCCGATCCGAGCCAGCAAAGGGCTTGCCTCCTCCATTTCTTCGGCTGAGAGTTGGTGATCCCACGCCTTGGTCCTGGTGAAAGCAGCAGTCGAGAAAGGGGCGGCTGCATCCTGCTCGACAGTCGCATAAAACCACCCCTTCCTCCAGCCTTGGCGGAGTCGACGGTCTTCAGGCGGAAGTAGCGGGTGTCGCTGCGCACCTGGATTCCACAGCCGCCAACGGGGTAGGTGCGACCACCTCCTCTGTTCGGCCGTACCATGAAGATGGCTTTCCACAGCGCCCAGCTGGGTGCGACGCCGAGGAAGCACTCGCACAGCGTGATGAAACACGCGATATGCATAATGCCATTTGGGGTGAGATCATGGATCTGCACCCCGTAGGCAAAAAGAAGACCACGAACGAAAGTCGTGGAGGGGAAGCGAAAAGCCCCTAGGCAAAAACTCCGCAAAACAAACACGCTCGTTGGCGCGTGGTTCGGGGAGTACCTCCTTGGGCGACGGCGCGCGGACGGCGAGCTGCTCCGCGGGTGGCAGATACCCTGCTCGCGGAACTTGACCAAATGGGCGTCCTTGATGGTGGACTTCGCCCAGTCCCCGCTGCCCTTCTTCAGCGCGGCGGACGCAGATGTACCCGCCACGGTCTTCTTGCCCTTGGCCGCATCGGTCGCGGCAGCGGCGGCGGCACCACGCTTGGAGCCTCCACCTTTCGCCATTGAACGATGGATGAGGGTGGAGAAGAGAGCTTGGGCGCAGAGCAATGGAGGTGGGCGCGGAGGAAGATGAGACGAGGGGCGGCGCAGAGGCAAATGGCAAGTAAAAAATTCTGCCAGCGCGTCCCCTATTTACCACAGATCGCAAAACGATCGCAACCGTCAAAACAAAGGCATACGCTCCGCGCGAAATCTGGCCATACACGTGGCGGCCGCGGGGGCAACCGTCGCCGGCCACTCCGCCCACTACGCACGAAATAGGAAACCATCATCACGCCCCGTGAAAATCGCGCCAGAACGGTCAAATCAAGTCCACGCGCTCATCCCTGGTCAGCTCTGCAAAACGGGCCCACACAAAGTCACGTCATCAGTCTACCAGCACGCCACCGCTTGTCAGAGATAGCAGTCGCAAAATGCGTCATTGCTGACGTTTTCATTTCACAACTGGCATAAAAGTCACTCGATGATTCTTCGTGGTGTCTCCATAACTCGTTGGTTTTAGCAAAGGTCATAGAGGCCAGTCGAAACTTTCGACTGCACATCATACTCCCATCGGGAGCGTATCAAAAAATTTCTTTGACTAAAATGTGCAGGGTAAAAGATTTTGAGATTATCCTCCATTGCAAGCAATAAAGCACAATCTCGGGGGCTACTCCCATCGGGAGCGCTGTCGCGCACCCGATAGAATAATGGCAAAAGTATCAGTCGACAAACATTCGACTAAGTTCATAAGCAAAATCACACTCAAAATATTCCCGAGTTGATCCGACGATCCTTGGATGCTGCATGCATAGTGCAAAGGTAAGACCCCCGATCAGTCGAGCTGGGCTAAGGACCGCTCCAGCAGCGTTATCCTTAAATTCCGTGTCAGCAGACATGATGAATATCCCCGACGGACGCGTTGGGTGATTCAAAATTATACTGCAGTTCGATTCGTAAGACCTCAACGGCCGTTTCGAGTCTGTCCAGTTTGTTCCAGATTCGAGTCCGGGGACTCGAGTTTGATTGAAAGCTAGTATGGTTTTGCCACAAATGGTAGTTAACTGGCCCCGATCCGTCGTGTGTGCCGGGCCTGCTAAGCTAATATCCCTTGACTATCATAAGCAAAAACTCATAGTCGATGAAACACTCGACATAGCCAACATGTGCTATTTCATAAGAATTCTAAATACAGATGCAAAAAATGTAACGTGCATGATGTATGAGTCCATGCCCGACTCTTCGAATCAGACAAGTACTCGGGGGCTACTGACATGGGTATGCCTATCGGGTACCCTACCATGAGGGTACCTGGTGCACGTATCGACTAGGCCCAACTATC